>JBAMBQ010002655.1:0-327140 GCA_037044495.1 Stegana nigrithorax
GCCGACGATTCAAAATAGCACAGTTAATCTGAAATCTATTAATAGGTATTTAAGTGTATAATGTTATCTGACTACTTTAATACATATTTTAAACAGTTTGTATATTTCTCACATCTATATATTAACTAAGAGCATCTCTAATATATAAAGATCACTACAGATCGTTTAAATAAACTAATATTGGATCCCGATTAAGATTTACTATATATTATATCGATAATGTTTTAGTAACTGGCTGTATTTTACCTAGCCTGCTTTTGGTCACAACCTGATTAATCCCATTGCATTATATGCATTCCTTTAAACTATGCCCAAAACAGTTGTTGCCTATGGCATGCTTATTAAGCTTCGAGTATTAGTATTTTGTAGTTGCCTCCTTCACATTTAAAAAAAATTATTTGAATTAGTGATCTAATTGGCAAATCCATAATAAAAATTAATCGAGACTCTATGTTTTGGGAAAAGGGAAATAGTACTAAAAGGGAAACGGAAAACTACAGCACATCATCCATCATTGGCACTGTTTTAATTGTTTACCAATATCATCCAACCCAATAGCATCAACATGTGATCTGTGCGATATCCATGCAGATATCACCTATTATTCTTTCTGTCCAGCGCTTATCAACAACTTTGTATTTTAGCTTTTGATTTTTGTGAATGTTCTTTCTTTTTCTTATTTTGGAATTTTATTTTCGATTTTCGCATCTATTTTACAAACTACCTTATTTTCGGGAAATATGAAGAATTTATTAATTAACCACCAACTGTGGTGCTTATGAATGCTGAAAGCTGCTAATGGCACGGTTAACATAACCAACGTTTCTGGACCGGTATAAAACCCAAGCACGCTAGAAATTCCGCCAGCCATAACGCCACTCACGTTAGCTATCTACTTGTATAAGTAAATATCGCATGCGTCATTCATTCATTTTATTCTGTCTCATTTATTTTGAAGCAAAAATATCACACTCTAGCACTGCTATGTGGAGATCGGGATCACCTGCATAAATGTTCACCGAAAAGTGTCATGGAGTTTGACTTTTAGCTGTCAAAAAAGCCGTCTGAACCGCGGTTTAGATTTCACATGTTGTTGTTGTTGCCCAAATTCGGAATCCATGACAGCGGATGTGAAAATTTATGCAGTTGTTTCCGCTCTCCATGGGTGAGACTGTGATAGAAATATATGGAAATACATCTTGGCCTCCCTCACGCTTGTGGCAGATAAGAATAAGTCACTTTTATCAATGCGCTCTTTAAGACCCATTTGGATTGCTGTGCTCTTGAAATTGTGTGTACGCTCTTTATATTTAGTTCTCTCTTCGCAAATAACAATTCGCCGCAATTTCAAATACAGCAATTGGTGCCAGAGAGGACCACAAAATTGTTTTTGGCGTGTTTCAAACCAAAACGTTTCTGTTGTGACTAATGGGCAACGAAACAAAAAAGCCGGAAAAAAAGAATACAACACAATTTGAGTGATTTCATGTGAGAGCGCAACAGAGAATGGAGAGAACGTGACTCACACGCACACACACACACACTGAGTTACAATTCGTTGCATGTGTGCGTACGTACGAAACTGGTCTCGAGTTTCATTCATGGCACGACGAATATCAGTTCGTATTTAACTTTCGTCGTGAGTGCAACGCAGCGAGAAAGGCCGTGCATACGCATAACAAAACGCGCGAGTGAGCAAATAAGAAAAACAACAAGCCTACAAACAACACAACAACAACGGCAGCAGAAAAATTCTGACTAGGAAAACAACAACAAACAAATAAATAAACAAACAAACAGACGTGAGAAGACAAATCTAAACTAGTGTAAAGTGCAAGCGAAGAAGCAGCCGCAACAACAACGTCTATAATAACAAAAACAACAATCATCATCAGCAGCAGCTGAAGACGGCGAACGCAGCGCAGTCAAATTAAAAATAAATTAAATGTAATAAATTATAATAAAATTTGTTTGTGGCAAGCAAAAACAAAATATAAACAACAAAAGCTTCAACAACACGAGAGGAAATTTGTGCTTGTGCGCGCGTTAAATAAATTAAAGTAATTATAATTATAAATGTGTATTTGTTAACATTAATTAATAAATTTAAATAAAAGGCTAAGTGCGCAATGCAATAATTAAAATTATAAATATGAAAAAAAAAAAAAATAAAATAAAATAAAAACAAATTAATATTTCTACATAAACACATGCATATACATATTAATTGAGAAAGTTATTATATAGATTAAATAGAAAATTTTTATTAATATGAACATTAATAAATTTTAAAGGAAACACATATAACAACGTGAAGAAAACTGAGGAAAGAAACAGAAAAATAAAAAAAAAGCGAACTGAAATTGTATACGATCATAAATTTTCATAAATATTTATTAACGATTGCGAACACGAAATCGATTTTCTTCTTATAAGCAGCAAAGCAATCGCAAACGCTCAACGCAATAAAATAAATAAAATAAGTAATAAAAATATATAGCGAATGCCAGTGCTTGTTTCTTCTTCTTCTTATTCTTCGTACCCGTATGCTTAACTCCAACCCAATCCACTCCACTCCGACGCACCCCGGCCCATATCTTGCCATGCTTACCATGCTTACCATGCTTACTGTGCTGTGTGCTACGCGCGTTACGAAAAATTGTAATTTATTAATTTATAACACTATACAGTCAGCACGTCGTGCGCTGCTTAACCCCCCCACGTGCTACCATTCAGCCAGCCACCCGCCTCCCGCCACGTCACCCACACCCACGCCCATATTCACATTCACAAACATTCACTGTGGCAGTGGCAGTGGCAGTGGCAGCACGTTGGCTGCGTTGCTTCTTTACGCTTACGCATCCTTGCCATAAAAACTTGCGGCATGCGGCCAAGCAGTGAAGCTGACGCTGTGGCAGCAGCAAGTTGCAGAGAAGGCGCACAGCAAGCGTAGCAGCAGCAGCAGTAGCAGCGAACAAAAACAATAAGAGCAGGAAAATCACAAATTAAGCAGTGGCAAGGCAGCTACAATATAATGAAGAAGAAGCAACAACAACAACAACAACAACAACAACAGTAACAGCATCGCCAGCCCCAGCACTAGCAGCAGCAAAAAACTTACGAACTTGCGCGCGTTTTCTTACGCGAATTGGCAAAAGAAGCTGAGGCAAGGCAACACAATGCTGTTGCTTCTTCTTACTTCATTCGCTGCTTGCTGCTTTCTTTAGTTCTGCCGTGCTGTGCCGTGCTGTGCTGTGCTGTGTGGGAGGTAGGGAGTTAGGGGGCTGACCTTACAACAACAATAGCAACACAGCTACAATTACAATGAGTGCGTCGGAAACAGTTTTGTTAAACATTTTGCATGGAAAAACTTTATGCCACAAGCGCCCAACTCAGCGTCCCTCCCCCACTCAGCGCACCCGCTGCCCTGCCACAAGATGTTCTGACTTCACCTTGCCGCCATTACTTCTCACACACACACACACACACACATACACACATCTACAGCGTACTCCTGTTGAGCAGACGTAGTCACCGTCGTCGTTGCCAGCGTCGCCAACGTCGCCAACGTCGTCGGCGTAGTCGCTGTTGCAGTAAAAACACTTTATGCCGACACTCTCGACGCTTGTGTAATTTATTACTTGCTACATAAATAATAAATAAGCGTAAATAAATAAATATATATGTACGTATTCGTACAACTGTACATGCTGTATGTATGTGTGTGTGTGTGTGTGTGTGTGTTAGCGTCCGTGTGTATGTACGAAGGAGCCAACGCAGCACTTCGAAGGATCTCAGTTTTGTGAAACAAGCGAAACAGGCACCGAAAATAAATTAAATAAATAAAAATAATAAATATTAAAATATATAAGCGAAATACGTACGTATCTATGTACATGCAACAGAGCGAGAAAGCACACTGCTCGTGCCATTGCCTGCTGTTGTTGTTGTTGTCCTTTGTTGTTGTTATTATTACTGTTGCTTGTTTATTTTATGTTGCTTTTGCGTCTGATACACGCTCATGTACAATTTTTTATATAAATTCTTCATTTTATTTTTTATTATTTTATTTTGTGTTTATTTGTTCTTTTTTATTTGGGTGGCAACAGCTGTGCGCATTATAAATAATTAATATAAATGCAGAAAGCAGAGCGAAATAATGTTGAAAAAAATTACTCTTTTATACATAAAACATTTTGTGTAAAAACAAAAGGCAATAATAAAAAAAGCAATAGAAACAAAAAATATTAAGCAGAAGTTTGGCAAAATTTTTATAGACAAATTATCTTTTTTGATTTCCTTTTTTTTTTGTTTTTATCATTTTTTATATTTGATGGCGACGCCGTTGCGTTGTACAGAGTTACTTCACATAGAACAAAAAAAAAAAAACCAATTGGGTGGCGAGTTTCAGGCGTTGACTTTGTTAGCATAACAACAACAGTCAGCCTAATAATAATAGCAACAACAACAGCGACAAAAAAAAAAAAACAAACAATAATGACTATAATGACAATAATAATAAAAATAATATTGTACATATATATATATATATATATATACTGTGCGTACAGTCACAAGATTTAATTGGAATGAAATAATAATAAATAAAAAATGCACAGAAAAAAAGTGAAAAATAATAACATTAATAAATAAAATTAAATTTAATGCATGTGTGTACTCTGTGTGTGTGTGCTGGCATGTTTGCAAAAATAAATAATAAATAAAATAATATAAATAAATGCTTATAATTAAATTGCATGTGCCAAGTTTGCGTCGTGTTTGCGCCGGCACAAATAAATAATAAACAATAATTTTTTTAAAGGAACTTTTTTAAATGATAAAATACACAAATAAGAAAAAAGTTAATTAAACAAGAGACAATTAACCAAGCATACAGTGAAAGCTCTTAAGCAAGTGCTAAGTGCAAAAAAATCAATTGACTATATCCGTCTGCATTATTTTACTTAAACATTGGCATAGTAAGAACATTTTGCGGATTGTAGTTTGCGATCCGACGGTAAAGAACCCTGAAATTCTGCATAATAGGTCTTTGTTTAGCTTTCCATTACTCGGAAAAACTTTCTTATTATTTAGCCACTTAGAACACACTTTAATTTTCTTCAGCAATATATCAAAACTACATACCTAAAAGGGCGGTAATATTCATATATGATATAAATTTCATATTAAGCTATGTAAAAACGACAGGTGCAAGATAAACTTATTATGCAGGGAGATAATGCATCACATACTTATATAGTTACCCTTCGTTCCTTCAAGAACGGTCTGGGGATAAAATATTAATATTTTATGACTTTTGGTTTCATTTTATGTTGCCTCATAGTCTAGCGCCAAATTTGCTGTTTTGTGGGATATATTCCATGGCGGTTCTTTATTTCAATTTTGATCCAGTATAAAAGCGTAGAGAAGCTTTGGCAGGGTGCGACCAAGCAAAAGACCCGACAATAGCAATAGAAATAGTCAATTAGGCAAAAGTACATGTAGACATCTTGGCAATATTACGTTCAAATACAAAATACCCATTACAAGTTTTAAGAGCTTTCACTGTACATTTAGTACTTGCTGAAAATGAAATTTTTTAATATTTTTTACGCAACAGAAAAAAAAAAAAACACAAAACAAACATAAACGGCAATGAACTGTAAAACATTTTGAGAAAAAAAATAACTTAAAAAATATTTACTATGTTGAACTAAAAACAAAAAAAAAAATCTACAAAAGTACCAACTAATAAACCAGAAAAAAAAACAAGACATAATGGATATGACAAAGGACATTATAGATTTTGAGCAAAAGCTCGAAACTGATTGCGCAGAAGCAAGTGAATATCCAATGGCAACAGCAACAACTACAACAACAGCGACCATTAATGAAGACATCTACGAAGCGGAGCAATTGAGCAAATCAAGCAACGTAATGTCAACAACAAACACAATAGCAACAACGACAACCATAAAAACCGATCCACAATGCTTTGACGAGCAAATGTCTCAGGATGAGGAGAATGTGTCACCGAAAGCAGCCCACGACCCACCAGAGCCGACGCTCGATGCCATCTCCGACACAGACGAACTTCCGGCAGACGAAATGGTCGGCGAGGAAATCTCTGCTGAACTCAGCATGCAAATAGAAAGAAAATCACCAAACACAACAACAGCAACAACAACCACAACCGCTGCAACAAAAACGTCAGCCGCAGCAGTCACTGAAGCAGCACTCAGCTATAAGCAATGCCCAAGTGAGCTGACACCGCCGCCGCGACCGTTGACATCCAGCGAAGTGGTCGGCCTAAGTGAGCCGAGGGATCCGGAGTTGTGCGTTGAATTGAGCGCCAAGAAGTCACGTTCGCTGCCAGTGTCGCCACAGCCGGCCACATTGGAGGCGGCACGCCTGGCCTCGACAGGTCTCTACGAATTTCAAACGGAGCAGGTGCGGCGCGAGGACCCGGAGCGCAAGTCGGCGCTCAGGCAGCCGACGCCTGCGCGTGGCCTGAAGCCGAAAGTGCACAACGTGCACAGGGTGACCGGCAATGCGTCGAATAGTCAGCAGTTCTGTCTGCGCTGGAACAACTATCAGTCCAATCTGACCAATGTCTTCGACGAGCTGCTGCAGAACGAGTCCTTCGTCGATGTGACGCTGGCCTGCGAGGGACACTCGATTAAGGCGCACAAAATGGTGCTCTCCGCCTGCTCGCCCTACTTTCAGGCATTGTTCTACGATAATCCTTGCCAGCATCCGATTATCATCATGCGCGACGTCGACTGGACCGATCTGAAGGCCATCGTCGACTTCATGTACAAGGGTGAGATTAATGTGTGCCAGGACCAGATCAATCCGCTCTTGAAATTGGCCGAGACGCTGAAGATACGCGGCTTGGCCGAAGTAAGCGCCGGCGCGCATGGCGGCAGTGCCAGCGGCTTGGCTGCGCATCCCATGTTGCCCGAGCAGCGCATGACCGTCTTCGGCGACGAGGATGACCTAGAGCGCGACGAAATTTTGAGAACACACATCGGCCCACATGCAGATGACGACGACGATGATGACGACGATGACGACGCCCTCGGCGAAGATGATGACAACCCACACAAGCCGAAACGCGCTCGTCTACTTGCCAAACTGCAGGCGGGAGAGCGCGCCGGCGCATTGGATCTGAACATGAGTGCGGCACGTCAGCGCAAACGTTCGCGTGATGGCTTCCTCTTGGATGCACGACGGCGCAACGGCCTCACGCCCAGCCCTGCCAGTGCAATGCTTGCACGCGCCATTGAGTCCCCTCTGCCGCCACCAGCTGCAGCCTCGACTGCTCGTCGCTGTGCCACGCCCCTGCCATTGGCACGCGAGGAACCCATTGCAATGACCACGTCGACCATTGTGCGCAATCCGTTCGCTTCGCCCAATCCGCAAGCAGCAGCTGTGGCAACGCCAGCGAACAGCTCGGCCAACTCTTCGGGCTCATCGGCCAACGGCTCCACCTCCTCATCGTCGGCCACATCTTCGTCATCGTCGTCGGCCTCATCGTCTTCTGCTTCATCGGCCAATGCCGCTACAGCCGCCTACCATCATCATCAGCAGCAACAGCAGCAGCAGCAACATCAGCAGCAACAACAACAGCACCATCATCATCATCATGTTAATCTGCATCAGCAGCACTCGGCAGCACGTAGCTGCTCACCACCGTCGGCCCACAGCAACGGACCCGCTTCACTGGCCTCGCCAAGTGGCAGTGTTGCATCGCAGCAGCAACAACAGCAGCAGCAGCAACAGCAACAGCAGTCGCCAGCACAGTTACCGGCACACGTCGCAGCCGCCGCTGCCGCCGCCGTGGCTGCGCATCAACATCAACACAGCGGGCCAACCGCCTCGATGCATCATCATGCTGCTGCCGCAGCTGCGCAGCAATTGGCCGCCCAACATCAGTTGCACGCCGCTGCACACTCGCACGCGGCCATGGCAAGTGCATTGGGCGCTTCACTTGCCGCCGCTGCTGCTGGTGGTAGTGCCTCGACTGGTGGCAGCTCGGCCGCGGGCGGTGCTGCTGGCGCTCTCCCTGGCGCCGGCCATCACGACGAACTGGAGATCAAGCCGGAAATTGCCGAAATGATACGCGAAGAAGAGAGGGTAAGCACACTCATTATAAATTTATATACCTAATTGGAGTCGTGGCTATGAGATTCTATTTTCTTATATTGAAGTCCCTTCTTCCCAATTCCATAATTATTTTTAATGTACTGAGTTCTTATAATATACTAGATAGATGAATAAGTCCAAGTTACAGAGTTCTGTCAGATAATTTTGGGTATTTTCCTAGAATTATATCTATAGAAATAATTTTGTTCTTTTACGAAGGTGAACAAATTATTGGTATTCATTGTTTTACTTTGTTTTTTCCTTCAACCCATCATTTGGTCTATATGAAGTTGTTGATCAAAGATATCTCTACTAAATTAGGCTATGCTTTCATCTTGAATTGTGAAATGTTCGTTTAGTTCAGTCAGCGTCTTATATAGGCTTTTGGCTATTTACCATTTATTGAGTTTTTTACTTGTATTCATTTCACCTGCTGTAGTTGTTATTTTATCTACTTCCAAATAGCTTCCACATATTAACTTTTAAATTTTAGTATGTGGATTTACTCTGCAATATTTTATTTTGCAGTTTTAGATTATTTTAGTTTTTTATTTTACTACAGTCATGTTAATTTCTTAAAAATCTAACAATCCACCCCCTCTTCTCCGACTTACTTACATATATACTTATATATATGTATATATATAAATTGAAGCTCGTTTCCATTTCACGTCTGCTCGAGAGTTTAGCGTCGTTCCAGGAAATTTGTAACGGTTTGAATTTCAAAACAATTCTCGTTATTAAGGTCGATCGTTAAATAAAAGTTTATTAACATATATGTTTATAAAAAGGAAAAAACCATAAAAATAAAAATTATGCATATGCATAATTGTTCAAAATATTTTACTATAAATTATATTGCTTATGAAATATGTCATAAAAAAGGCGTAATAAAAATATAATTTTTTTTTTTTTATTCATTTTGAACTAAGCAATTTTTACGCCATTTTTAAAAAAAAATTATTGTTTTTCTTTTTGTATCCATTTAAGGGCCTAATGCAACAAAACTAAGTGTTTATTTTTTTTTTGTTATTTTCTTCGTTTAATTTTAATTTTACATAAATTGTTATTGCTTGCGCATTTTATTGTTTTCAGGGTGAAACCTAATTATGCCAAATAACTTAGACTAAACACACATAACGCACACACTACACACATTGCACACACGCCACGCTAACGACATGACACTCAACGACTTCGACGACTCGACTCGACTCAACTCGACTCGACTTCGACTTTGACAAGGAAAGTGCATAAATGCATCCATTAAAACTAAAATAATTTAATGTTATTGTTGCATTTGTTTTTGTAATTGTTTACCAGACGACGCAGCGCTGCCTTTGCATTTACGCAAGTATCTTTTTTGTAAAGGTAATTTAGTTTAAACTTTTGCAACAACATCTACAACAAAAACAACATACGGAATAGTTGTTTATTCTATTATTGCTACGTTATGTGTTTTACTCGAAATGCACACATTAAAGTTGATTTTCTATTTGTATAAGAAAATATATGCAAAATGATACTTACTTACTTAGTATGAAAACCCATAGTAAAATACACTAAATAAATAAAATAAAAATAAGAAAAAAAAATAAAAAAAATTAAACGAAACGAAACGAAACGCATATCTAAAAAATGTACGTACTCGAAAAATCCTATAATGTTGTTTGATGTAACACGCCAAGGTGCGGTGTGCGCTGGGGCTAGGCTTGACGGGCAAGTGGAGGTTAGACGCCAGGCGACGACGTCGTTGAGTGTGTAGTGTGTGTAGTGCTGGGGAGTGTGTAGTGTGTGTAGTCTGTCTTGAACACAAGCTCAGCCCAAAGGCTGAGGTAAGTCGCTTGCTCGCTTGCATTAAGTGCGTCAGCGACTTGAAAAATAATTTAACATATTTAATGTTAATGACAAAATTACAAAAAATTGCATACGGCTTCTATTGAAACAACAACGCAGCAAAATAAATGTACATTTTTTTTAATAAGCAACCGCAACTACACGAACAACAGCAATGAAAACCGCAACAACAACGTAGCAAATGTCATGTAATGTAAATATTTGTAGAAGCGCATAATTTCGCCATTTTTTTATTTATTTTTTTTTTTTTTTAAAAATTCGCACGATTTTTTGTTTTGCATTTATTTGTGTTTTTTTTCGGTTTCTGTCATTTGTATTTTCATATAACAATGTCTCAAAGTTATGATATTTTAATGATCTTTATGTAAAGTATTGACATTGGTTTTGTGATTCTTGTTGTTGTTGGTTTTACATTTTGGCATAAATAATTCATAAATGAGTTGAGTTCATGAATATGAAAATGTTGTGATTTGTTGTTGTAGGCACGTTGAAGGCGCTAGTGATGGCACAGGTAACTCGACGTCAAACAAAAGTTGGTGTAAAAAGGAATTCTATTAAAATCAATAAAATGTTTTTAAAAGTTCGGTGCAAAGGTTTTCAGAGAAAGTACGTTGCCAGGCTCACATTACATGTTTGTGCAAGTTGAACGCTGCGCAATTGTCCCACGACCCTGTGACCTCTCTTTGGCATCGACGTGGTTAAATGCACGGACATAATGGCATCGGGCCATAAGGGAGGTTATATGCAATTGGTTGATATACGAATGCCTAATTGACGACATATATCAGACAGATCAGATTGTTTTGAAAAAACTGCGTATAAAAGTTATGATAAGTATTGGAATTTTCAAAATATAAGTGATAATAATTAAATTTTTCTGGCGTTATGTCTGTATGAACATCCTCTATTTTCGTAAGCTAAGTCTATAGGCCAACCATGATCGAGGCTTATCTAAGCCATCCATTGCTATCCGATGCTAGAGTGGATATTTTTAAAGACATTCTTCGTACCATTATATCAAATATAAATATGTACTGCAAACCAAACATTTAATGGCGAATTGAACAAACTTTGTTTTCCAGACAAAAAGCCAAACAAATCAAGTAGAAAAGAAATACAATACAACTTACTATTTTAATGTATTTACCATGAAACAAAATAGAAAAAAAAAAACCACAGAAACCAATTTTAATCATGCTAAAAGCAGAGCAATGTCCTTATAAAATATCTACAGCACGAAAAAAAAAAAAAAAAGAAAAAATAAAGTAAATAAAATAAAACATGAAATAAAACCAATCTTATTGGTGAGACAGAATAACGCACAGCATGCCGCCACCCAACGTCGCTCATCAACTTCAATTCCCTCCTGCTCGAACACACACTACACTGTTCCGTCCGTCGGGCCGCTTTGTCTCTAGTCAACATTTCGATTTGACAACGCACAACATTTTTGCTTAATTATCTTTTTTTCCACAATTTAGTATTTCTTTGTTAATTTATTGAAATGAAATGAGAAATAAAATCGAGAAAATAGTAATAAAAAATAATACGCAGACGACGCAATAAACAAAGCATGAACAGAAAATGAACGTAGGAACGAGCAATGGCCAACACACAACAACAGCAAACAGTCAAAAGCAGTTAAAGTAAAAGAAATGCAGCAACAAGGCGCCAAGCACGAAGAAAAACCGCCAAAACCAAGTCACAAACTCCTCCAACCCAAAAACGCAGACCCAACAAACGCAAACCCAAGCCCAAACCCAAACTCGAATCCAAAACAGCTGCCACATAAAACGCGCATAGCAGACAAAAACGGAAGTGCGTACGCTCTGGTGGTGCTAGGTGGTGAGTGGTGGGTGGCCAATTGTGCCGACGGAGGAAAGTCAAGTAGCGTTTAACTTTATCGCGGCGACGACAGCTTTCGACATGGAACTGCGCGCCTGCTACTTAATAGAGTCAAAACTCTGCGAAGACGACGAAGACAAGCAAAAGACGCACATTGTGTGCTCTCTGAACTCTCGCATGCTGCGATTTGGCATGGCACGGCATGCCGCAACAAGAAGACAGACAGACTCAGCATCAGCATCAACAACAGCATCGCCAACAGCATCAGCAGCAGCAGCAGCAGCAGCAGCAGCAGCAGCAGCAGCATCAGCATGACCAACAGTCATGCCCCGTCTTTGCCGATGGCGGGCAACTCATTTGCCGACTTCATTCGTTCGCACGAGAAAATTTGCAATGAAACGCGCACAGCCGCATGCACGCAAGAGGGCGCTAGCGTAACAAGCGCACAGCAACGTCAAGGCAAAGCCGTGTAAGCAGCCAAAACGCTGCTGCTTGCTGCTGTAAGCGTGCAAAACCCAAAAAACCAAAACAACAAAAAACCAAAAACAAAAAGCAAAACAAATATTAAAAGCAGAGCAAAAAGAGTGGCAAGCATCAACGACGTCGATGACGACGACGACGATGACGACGAAGACGACGATGACAACAACAGCAACGAAGGCAACGATGGAGACGGCGACGGTGATGATGATGTTGATGGCGTTGGCTATGGCGATGATGATGACGGTGGCAATGATACACTCAAACGCAAGTGGCTGGCACCTAACTAGGGTGGTGCGGCATCGGTTTTTGGGTACGCTGGCAGTGTGCTTGTGCGCTTTTTTATGCTCATTTACGTATTTGTTCTTGTTTGGCGTTTTTTTTTTTTTTTTGTTTTATTCTTCTTTGGAGTCTGTTGTTGTTTACATTTTGTTGTACTTACTTGTTGTTGTTGTTGCTGCTGCTGCTGCTACTGTTCTGCTGCTTTTGAGTTCCTTGACTTTTTGGCGCTTTTTTCGGTTCTACTCACACTGTTTAGCTTGTTGTTGTTGTTGCTGTTACTGCTCTTTTATTTGCCATTGGCTTTGTTTGCTTTTTATTGCGGGTGTAAGCATGGCACGGCTTGACATGGCGTGGCATGGCATGGTCATGTATTTTCGTTTATTAGTGAAAGTGTACGAAAATCGCCTTGACGGTGGTCAGCTGGCATTTAGCTCGGGTGTTAGTTTGTCGTCTCTGTGCACGTGCTGTTGTCTGTTGGTGTGCTGACTCTTTCAGAACCATTGTCACCTTTAAGCTGTTGCCTTTGTTTTAGCTTCAGTGACACACAGCAACGAAAGTCGAAAAAAGCAATACTCGTATATGTATACAGGGCAGGGGGCGGCAGGAGCACATGCTCATCTTAGGCCTGTATTCTATTAGTTCAGTATTCACTGACTACTTAAGGTTACAATTTTCATTTACAAGTTCGTGTTTTTCATTTAATTACACATTTTTTAAACTATTAAATTTAAAACATCGTTTCTTTTTTTACTATGCAAATGACATTTTGAAGCTTATTGTTGCCATAAATCTTTTAAGCACGACCATTATGCATTTGATTGATTGTCTTGTGGCTACCTGATATTACCGGCTCCCAGTCTTAGGTCACAGTTTTCAGTTTGTACTTTGTGTCGCGCGTTTGCTTGATTTATATGCCCTTGTCTAACAAAAAAATAAAGTTATTAAGACTAAAAGTTTCGAATGAGTTCAGCTGCGAATGAAAAACAAAAAAATTTAAAAAAAAAATCGTAACTTAACAAAAACAAAAAGAAAAAAAAAATCTTATCAACAAAAACAATAAAAGGCATCTAATAAAAAATATATTTAACGAAAAATAAACAATAAAACAAAAACTTACCATTTATAATAAAATTACCCAACTGAGCTGTAAAAATATTTCAGGCTAAGGCCTTCTCGTGCACGAGAACACAATAAAGAGAGAAAGAAAAACAAAAAAAAAAAAAGGAATAAATATCAAATGGAGTACAAAATAAAAAATGAGACTTAATTTTTGTGTAAATGACTTTGCGTCATTAGCGCAAATCAATACAAATTAGTAGAAAAAAAAAACCAAATTAACTAAAAAGGGCAGAAAAAAAAAAGAAAACCAAATAAAAATAAAAATAAATAATTTATAGCACAACACTGTCGATAATTTGTATTTTAAGTAATAAAGTGTAGAAAATTTTATATTTGCTGATCGTCTGTTCGAAATAAATAAGTAATTTATTTTATAGCACAGTAACCTAACGAAAAACCCAAGCCGACGCAGATCTTATCATCAGTACACATATGTATAAGCCCGTAGTATGAATAAAACTAATACGACATATGCATAGTAATAATAATAATAAAAATAACACACACCACTCACACCATACACACCACTTACCACACACCCCACATGCCACTCACCACACAGCCCACATGCCACACGGTATAAAAAATAGTAATTGTTTAATCTCAACTCAGATATTGTTGTTGTAGTCGTTGTTGTTGCTGTCGGTACTCTGACATTATTTTTGTGTGTGCTTTTGAGATAAGATTTTAAGTCCACATTTAATAATCACTTTTGATAAAGTCAAATTAATGATTTTTAATAGATTAATGTGCAATGACTTGAAGTAATTCATCTTGTTCAGCGTAGTCACGTCTCATAAGGCTGCGTGTTTTTTTTCTCTTTCTCGTGTTGTTCTTTTCTCTATTTATTTCAGAATTTATTTTTTTATTAATTTATTACTTGTATTTGTTTTTTTTTTTTCTTTTGTTGGTTTTCTTAGCATGTGTCTAGTTTTGGCTTTTTATGTTTTATTTGTTTTAATGTGAATTGCTTTGGGAACAATTCGACATTAGTCTGTATGGTATCCGAAAGCTTTTTATTGTTAGTGATAAACTAAAAATAGTTTAAAGTTTATTTAGATGGAAGTAGTATGCAAACCCTGCAGCTCATGTTGCCTATGCAATGCATTGTCCTTCAGTATTGCAAATATGGCATTAATTCCTTTAGTTCAAGTAACATCTTGTTATTAAATCAATCACATGTATTTGTGATAATTATTTGTTCCTCAATTTTCATGGGTATTTCATTTTTGCTGCCCATAGATCTGGTTGATACACTTTTGCTTCTAAATCTGACAAAACGAAAATTTTGCCTAATTTTATATTCGGAGTATAAGAACATTAAAAAGTTGTATTCGTTAAGTAAAATCGAAGCAAACGTCAAACATAGGTATAGGTTTATAAAAGTGCAGAAATATTTAAATATTGACAGTGAGCTGCCCGTCAAAATCTAAAATTTTAGGGTCAATTTAGAAAAATTTTTTTAAGATTTTTGAACATCAATATTTATCACGATAAATTTAATAAGCTGCACATTCTCAAGCATTTGAAACGGACAACAATACAAAAACTAAGTTACAGTTTTACTTTAATTTCTTTGTGACAAACCCAAATCACATCACATAGGAGGCCGAAAGACCGCACTCCATTGTATTCATAGGGCGTAAAGAGGACGGTGACATCAAGGCAAAACTGTTTTCATGGCGTTCTTTTCTAGTATAATATTTTTAGTTGGGCAATAAACTTCTTTGCCCAATTAGTATTTCGATTTTATGGCGTTTATTGTGTTGTTATAATTATATAAAACATATATTAAAAAACACAATAAAAAGTAACAATAATAAAAAAAAGAAGAAGATAAAAGAAGAACAAAAGTACAATCAAAAATGGAAAAAAATACAAAAGAAATTTTGTATTCGCATTAATTTTTGTTAATTTTTAATTGCATGTCGATATTTTATTATTGTACTTCATCTGCTGCTGGTGAACGGTACCACGTTGCTATTGCAGCTGCCAGAGATGCACAACAACAATAACAACTACAACAACATCAAGAGAAACAAAAACAATGAACCCGACTGCGATGTGTATAAGAACAGAAATTATAAGATATTTTTGCTCTTGCTTTTTCCACCTTCAATGTTACCTTTGGCTCTGCTGTCGTGGACTGTTGTTGCCGTTGCCGTTGTTGTTGTTGTTGTATCTTGACTCCAAAGGCAACGTTTGTGCACGGCTGCCAGTTGGAAATAAATATTGTATCATTTACGTGCTCCACAAGTCATACACACACAAGACAGTGTACACCATACAATACTCAGTGTGCCGCATTGGGTTCTCCGTTCAAATGTCTGTCTGTCTGTCTGACTTTCTGTTTGTATGACTGACTGTCTGACTGTTTGTCTGTCCGAGTGTCTGAACGACTGTTTGTCTATCTGTATGTATGTTTGTCTGTTTGTAATTGCGTAAACATACTCGTACATATTTTATTATTTTATATTTTATTGTTTCGCTTCGCTGCGCGCCATAAGGGCAAATACCTATAATTTTCTTATGTCTTCTTACATTGTAAAAAAGCAACAGCAACAACAATAGTAATAATAATAAAAAAAAGGAAAATAAAATAATCATAATAATAAAAAAAAAAAAAACAACAACGCAGCAACTGCACTAATGACAAACAAATACAACATGTATACCTACAACAACAACAACAACAGCAGTGCGCACAAAAAAAAAATACAAAAAGGCAAATAAAATAAATAAAATATAACAATAAGCTAAGCAATGAAGGCACATAACATAAAAATAATAATAAGTTATTTGTAACTGCGTCAGCGCGAAATGAAAGAAAAATATTCATTATTGCCTGCCGACAACTTCTTCCTCTTGGTTGCGCCCATGGCACTGACAACCCTGGCCGGCCACTATTGTGGCAGACAGTGAATGAGTGTGTGTATTTGTTGCAGCATTGCAAGTGGCAGCCAAGGAGCTGCGTACATTTGTCCAACAATTGTTTTGCTATAGGAAATACCTTTCATGCGATTCGAATCGATTTGTTGTTGTTGTTGGTGTTGTTGTTGCAGTTTAAGGGCGCGGCGTTGCGCATTCGTCTGCATTGCGTATGCACTTTCTCGTTTTCGGTTTTGTTTGTGCAGCTGGCCAATGGTAATTGTTTTTTTTTTTTTTTTTGTCTACTGTTTTTTAATACAAACAATATGTGGGTTTTTGTAAAATTACAATAAATAAATAATCGCAATGTTTAGCAACAGTCAAGTATAGATTGGTTTTATATTAAACTATAATCTATTGTGTATATGAACTTAACACGAACAGCTTATTTTGTTGTGAAATTGGTTTAAAGTGCATTATCTATAAACTTTTTTTAACTTAGACAAAACTATTGCTTTGCAAATGCACCAGGGAACAACATTTTAACATAATATTTTTATATACAAATATATGATAAGCCACTTCCCTGCACTTCAAGCTAATGAATATCCATCTGAGTACGGATGACTTCCAGGCTACGTTTAATATATGTATGAGGATGCATTGTTCTGCATCTCTGCACGTTATTGCCTAATTTAGTGAGTTTGGTTCTGTTTTGCTTCGACTAAAATTTTAACTTGCCTCTGCAAGGTATGGCCATCAAATTTTCTGTTTGTTTAGAAAAATGATTTTGGCTATCTGCACATGCTTAGAGTTTCAAATTAGATAAACTGATTAGCTGTTAACCCACTTGCGCTACGCTTTTGAAGTCGATAAGATACAACTAAGATTAGATAAAGATTTACATACATGGGTACACAAATATTCAACACAGCCAATGGCTGAGTTATGGCATGTGCCCTCAACCAATGTAAGGTGCACTCATGTTTACCTTACGTAAAATAAAATACCTCGAAGCTAAGACTGCCAACTTAGTGCCAGATAATCCCTCTATATACAAAAAAAAACTGAGCTTGTGCAGCAATTATTTGGTGTACGATGCCATTTAATGTTTAATGAGAACCTACAAGAATCCCAAGAATAACTTATTGCACGGTCCCAGCTATAGAACGCTAACTAACTTCGGCTTTTGTTTGTGTGCAGGCATGAATAGTGATCAGGAAGGCGGAGGCTAGTTGAGCAAATTTGCAGAGTATCGAATCGGAATCGGAATCGCGGATGATTCCATGCTGATCTCTGGAATTTATGTAAACTTTGTAGAAAGCTTTACAACTCAGACCTGTCCTATGTGCAGCCCGCTTTGAATGGTAAACGACTTTCGCGCACTAAACAACTTGGAAACGTTTTCTCACACACGTGGCAACATGCCGTAAACGCATTTCGAGTCAGTTCTAACGATGCACGCCAACATGAGTGGCCACTGAATGCCGCCAAACGAGCTGCCGACTCAGTTTTGCAACAGAAACAACATCAAAACGAGAAAAAAGGCAAAAGGAATGGCAAAAAGTAAATATAATGGCATAACAACTTGAAGCACGTTTGCAGCATGCATCCTTTTACTGCGTGTCCTTTCGACTGCTGCGGTTGCTATTGCTGCTGGTGCCGGTGCCGCTGCCGCTGCTGCTGTTGCTGTTGCAGTGTGTCTTTATGCGAAAGCAATTTGCTGGAAATATTCGATTGAGCAGCCACAGTGTGGCTGGCTGGGCGAGTGCCTGGGTCTGGTGTTGCCTGTTTCAGTTGCAGTTGCAGTCACTGTAGTCGCTTTTGCTGTGGCTGTTGCTGCTGCCGTCGTTACTCGTACACCGACTCGCTTACACTTTGCAAGCTGCGCTGCACACTTTGCACGCCAGCCAAGCAAGCTGCAACATCTGCTGTGATGCTCCGATGCTGTGGCTTTGTAGTGTTTGAAAGCGCCGCAATTATGTTGCGTCAAGTGTGCGTATAATTTACCTAAAATAAGTTTACTTATGCTTCATTTGCGCTGCTGAAAAGCGAGTAACCGAGCAAGCGAGTAAGCGGGTAAGCACACAAGCGGAGCGAGGCCTTTGCGTGGGCGTAGAGAAGAAAAACAAACTAAATGCAGTCAATTTGTTGTTGCTAATGTTGGTGTTGTTGTTGTTGTTGCTGGTGCTGTTGCTGTTGCTGTTGCTGCTTTTGTCGCTTTCAATAAATTGTTAAGCAATTTCAACAAATTGTGTAATGATTATTTTTTATTTTAATGCTTGCCAATTTGCATCTGGCTTTAATGAGCAACGCATTAATGTTAAATGTGTAGTAAGAAAAAAAAAGAAAAATAACAGAAAAGAAAAAATAAATTATGCCGATTATGTGGAAATATTCGTACTCATGCAAACGAGTAAAAGAATAATGTCTACTTCGTATCTAGCACACATGCGTATTCAGTTCAGTTCAAAGACCTGTTCCACACACAGATCTACACAGTCACATGTAGCTAAAGAATTTTCGATCGTTGTTTTGTTTTTTTTTGTTTTAGTGTCTTTTAATGTTTTTTGTGTTTTTGGTGCTCTCTCATTAAACGAAATATAAATTACTCATATGCGTCTGTCGGACAGGCCAAATAAATATGAATTAAAAATAAATACTATTAATTACGCAAACATATGCACGCACGCACTTAGCGTGTGCGTATGCATGTGCGTGTGTGTGTGTGTGTGAGTGTGTATAAGCGTACTCGTGCATATGCCATGTGATACATACTAACACACACACACACACACACGGGGTATACACACGGCATTGCAAAGCTGACATAGCGCGCGTCTAGATACAATTTGTATCTTTGAGTTACATTATGCTTAATTGTGCAATCTATGTAGAAAACAACAACAACAACAACTGACTAAGGCGGCACAGCAATTGCGAAAAAAACATACAACATAGCAATAATAATAATAAAAGTAAATAAAATTAAATAAACAGCTACAGCTATGGTATAAAGCTACAGTCAGCGCCAAAAGTATACGTACACATAATTGCGACTGAGTTGCGGGCTCTAACCGCACGTACACTTGTCTGCTAATGCCAGTCAGTCAGTCAGTCAGTCTGTTTGTCCGACTGTGTGACTGTATGAATGTCTGTTTGTCTGTCCGTCTGGCTGTCTGTGTGTCTGCCTGCCTGTTTGTCGTTCATTAAGTCAGTTTGTCAGTCAGCAACATAAATTTAATTATAGCTCAACGCAAATTTATTTAGTTTTATTATTATTAAAAGCAAAGAAAATAAACACATGAGTATACGCGCATATAAGCGGAGAAGGGCAATGTTTGCCATTGGCGGGTGTGTGTGCTTATGTGAGAGTAACAGTGAAATATTTAATTAATAAAAAAAAAATTAAAAATGGGAAAAAAAAACAAATCTTCCAGGAAATATGCACATAAGGCGGTGGCTGCCTGCGTGCTTACCCGTATGTTTAGAAATATTTCGGTTTTTATTATTATGAAAAAATAGCAAAAAAGAAAAAACGAATTATAATAACAATAATAAAAAGCAAAAACAAAAACAATAACAAAAATAAATTATACAGCATAATTCCATTTGAATCGTTTTGTTTCATTGCGTTTCGTTTGGATTCGATTGGATTGGATTGGATTGGTTCTTGTTGACTTTTATTTTGAATTCGAAATGTTTATGAATTCATACAAACGTGGTGAAAAATCGCAGAACGCATTAAAAATTAGGTAAATAGTTTTTGCTTAAGCTATAAAAAATATTCATTAAAAATAAAGCGAAAAAATATTTTATTGCGCGCATTAGCATTAATAAATTATGTTGAATTATTTATACACAAACAAATTCTTGTGTGGCGCATTTGGGTTTTTTTCTCTTTGTGGGTTTTTTTTTTTCTGCATAAAACTTGAAAGGCTAAAGAAAGAAAAAAATAATTATAAGCATTTTTATATTGCATTGTATGTAATTATGCCCCACTCAGTTGTGTAATTGGTATGCTAGCTTTCTCATAAAATTTGTCATACTTTCTTGCAAACCTAAACACCGACATAGGCACAGGCACAGCCTGAGTAGACACAAGAAAAAATTTTATAGCTATTTATAGTGTTTTATGGAGCAGGGTGGAACCTGCATTAAAATTCACTTAAGCTGTTGAGCCAACAAAGGAATGCTTAGTTAATCCCTAATTCTTCAAATAATTTTATGTTTTATTTTATTGTATGCTGCCATAGGATAATCCCCAAACGTTCTTCATTCAAAATTCATATTTTATTCATAGTATTTTATTGCTTTCCCAGCGATTTTGATACTCTGAGAAACCTCTTGTCACGATGGCTTCATAAATTTTTCTCATTTGGCTTATACTTAATTCATTGTAATTAATAAAGTAAATTTGACCTCATCGTATGCAAACAGACGACATAATAATGAATGAATGAATGAATATATTCGAAGTGTACAAATGAAAAAAAGCTAAGAAAATAGCAAAAACAGAACAGAACAGAACGACATAGGCAAAACTCAAATGAGTAAATGACAAACGACCAGAACGGCTGCAATTAGTATCTGCAGAAACGCATGCAACGTGCAACGTGCAGTGAGCACAGGGAGCAAGTGAGCACATGCGATGCCAGCAGCGAGCCAAGATGACGAAGAGGACCTGGGCACAGACGCGAGCCACGAGACGCAGACGTGAGACGCAGACCTGAGACGACGACGTCGTTGCTGCAAGCGTCTTAATAAATGTCTATGCAGCGAGAAAAAACAAACTGTGCAAATATTTGACAAAATACAACTATAAATATTGCTTAAGAATTAATGCAACGACAGCGCGGCGCGATGCGATGCGACGAAACGAGACGAGACGCGACGAGACGAGAGATGAGTAGAGTGGGACCCAGAGCGCGAGTCATACCCTGTGCAGTTAGACAAATAGACGTGCGCGTATGCAACGTCAGCGTCTTCGCCTCATACCGGCTGCACTTTGGCTGCACTCTGGCCGCACTCTGGGTGACATGCGAAAAAGTGCGTGTGCCAAAGCCATTTTCTTTTTTCTTTTTTGTTGTTTATAGCTTTTATTTACTTTGTTATGTTTAATTTTTATTTGCTTCTTTTTTTGCTGTTTTATTGTGTTTTTGCTCTTTTTAAGAAAAATGCACAAGTCTCCGTTTTCCGCTATTTCATCAGCATTATCATCATGATCATGACTATCTGCAACGCCATCGCAATTATCATCGTCAACATGCACAATGGTTAAGCAAATGTAATAAAAATCGACCACAGCTAACTGACTTTCTTCTCAACGCTCGGCTCTTGACGCTTTGCGAATTCTATGACGCTGCTGCCGCCGTCACTTGTTCCAGTGCTATGTTGTTGTTGCCAGCGTGTGGAGTGCGTCTGTCTGTCGGTCGATCTGTCATGCGTTCGTTTTCGTCGTACGGTCGGTTGACATCAAAAACAGGCGTGGTTAGTTATTTAGACGTTGGTTGCTTAGTTTACCATGCGCCGTTTTTTTCTTATTTGAATATACGAGTAACCACTTTTATTTTGTTGTTGCTTTTGTTTTGTTTGGTTTTATTTATTTTATTTTTTTCTATGTTTTGTGTTTTGTCTTTGGCTTTGTTTTTGTTTTTTAGTTTTTTTTGCTTTTGTATTTGCTTTGTATGTCGTTTTTTATTTATTATTTGACTATTTTGGTGTTGACTTTTGCGTTACAGTTAAATAAATACGAGAAAATGTGAAGAAACGAATGTATTCCTAAATAAATGTTGTAAATATGTAAGTTGTTGACTCTTGGCGCAGGTAGAGTCGAACGTTGTCTCTCCGTACTTGCCAGCGTATCTTTAGATGCGTTTTATTTACGGCGACTGCATGGCAAGCGTGTGTGGCGGCGCTGCATATGCTAATGCATGCTGCAGACGCTTTTGACGGCGTCGGTGGTTAGGCCAGAATAGAATATGCAAGCAAAACTGCGCAAAGGCGTGAGAAACACCACATCGAACGAAATAATTAACTGTACAGCGTTAGGAAGTAAAACTAAGCATTTTCTTAACAATTTTTGTGAGCACGTGTCAGTATATAATAAATACTAATAATTCATTTATGTACTTCAATACTTTTATACTTATGTAATTATGTACATGCTGTGTAGTCAGTTGGCTTATAGACTTGGAGCATACTTTATACTCACATGCCATATGCTTGCCGCATGCCGCACGTTGGCCAATAGCCACAACATATGAAACTTAAAATTTAAATGAAGTTTTCCACTTTGAAACCAAAAAGGAAAATAAAAAATAAATTAAAACAACTTTACAAATTAAATTGAAACATATGTTTTTCTTTATCAAAAGTAACGAAATACAACAGCATACAATTTAAAATATTCAATGGTAATAAGTAATTAAACAGATACAAACAACAACAACAACACAACACATATAAACTGCAGCCGCAGCAGCAAAAGCAGCAGCAAAAGCAGCAGCAACAGCAACAACAACACTAGATGCAGACACAGCAGCTGAAGAAAATGCGGCCAGCACATTGCCCATGCATACGCGTTCGTACGAGTTCTCGTATAAACATATATCAAACATAATTCGTTTTATTATTATAGAAAGCACATCAAAGTTCCTCCAGAGAGGGGCACGAAAAAAATAAAACAACACTGTGAAGTGAAGACGAGAAAATGATGCTGTAAAATAAAGAAATGCATTGAAAATTAAAACAAAACGAATAAGAAAAACAAAAAAGGGCATGAAATATGTAAATAATGAAAAACGTATATTGTATTGTATACATACGTACGTACATAAACATAGTGTGGCTTGTTCTTCCTCTTGTTGTTGTTATTGTAGTTGTTAAAGTAATAAATATTGATATGCACAGACAAACCGACAGTCCGATAGACAGTCAGACAGTGAGACTGACAGAGTGTCAGACAGACACATAGACGCACACAACGCTACACACCCACATGCATTGCATTGATCGACGGCAAGAATTGTCCGTCGTCTCACAGTAGGTTTGTCTGCCATGCGCTCTCGCCTGTACGTTCTCTTTCTCGCTCTCCGGCTCTTTGGCTGCCTTGCTGACTTGGCTACACTTTGTGTACGTAGTTTGCATTGCATTCGTTGCAGTAAAATGCATTTAATAATTTATAAATGCATTCCCAGCAGATGTGTTAAAATTCGTAAAGTAATAAAATAACAAATCAAACGCGCAAAGGCAAATTCACAACAACTTCGCATCGGGCGCATCAAATGAACCGCTTTTACTGTAACTGCTGCCGCAACTTCTCACTCTCACCCTCTTTGTTCCACTCGCTCACTCTACAGCTGCGGCTTAGATTTGTTTATGAAGTGAAATTAAAAACAACAAAAAAAAAGTAAAAAAAAAAACACAAAATCTTAAATGCTAGAAAATGTAAAAAACGCAAATAGTGCAGGCGCATTGAAATTAAATGGTTCTTGCTGCAGCAAAGCTAAGCGGAAAAGAGCCAAAGGAAAACTGCATTTTCAACTTCAAAGCGCAGCAGAAATCTTTAAATTGTATTTACAGATGTGACTAAAACGTCTGCATAAATAAATATTTGTAACTAATGCCGTTCGACAATCGTTGAGAGATACACTGAGGCTGGCAGAAAGTTGCTTGGCTTGTTTAGACGTTTGGACGTACTTTAATAAGACATCGTGCCTCATGGAGTAGCACTAATTGTTGTTGCTGGTTTAGTGTTTTTTGTATGCTGTCTTGTTGCTTTGATTTGACTGTTTTGTTTTGGGTTTCCAGACATAAACAGTTGATGTTTAGATTTATTGACATTTACGTGTCTAAATTATGTTTGACTTTGGCGGCGCATATCAAAGTAGTTTAAATAAAAATAAATGTTCGCTTTAATGCGATTGAGGAATCTGTTCAACAGTTCATTATTTCCATGCTATGGAAGATGTATTGTATGTACATATATCTAACTAATAAATTCCGTTACCTAAGCTGAAGAATCCCGAACATATGTTTTTACTCAAAATGCTTTTTAAATTATTATAAACATTTCAGTCGTGACAATTTTTTGAGATCTGAGCAGTTGATCAGAAAGTTTAGATTTCAATAATTTTGTTTAGTGCCATCGTCGCTGCACCAGCGTGCTCTCGATCTTGAGGTGGTTATGAAACAGCCTAAATCCTTTGGTGTTTCTTTAAAGGGGATTTTGGACCACAACCTTAGCGAAATGTATTCCAAATTATTATTAGGAGAATTAAATTGACTGAACCTGCAGCGCTTTTACAAATCGTGGTGTGCCAGTTCTGCTTCTGGCTTCTTGTAGACGACGATTCAGTTTAGTTTCAACTGTTTACCACATTCACAAGCTCAGAGTAAAAAATATATCTTTAAAATTGCAGCTGACAACCAGTTTGCTTGACAGATTGCGTTCAAGTTTCACGTGGCAATTAGCTGCTCCATTGCCGACTTACAGTAAATATTTTGTTTTCATTACTGTCACGCGACTGTTTTCAATGAACATTTCTTGACATTTATTTGGAGGAATGTAAACGGTAAATGCAATGACCAGCGCATGCCACCGTTGACGATTGCTATACGACAAAGTCACTTATTTGACTACCTCCTTGGTGCATTTTTCAAAGGCAACACTGACTAATAAATACGCTGCTAAATAAATACATCCAAGAAGTAAAAGCAATTTAGATTATATTCTTTTAATAAACTTTTACCAATCAATGATTTATTTTCTAAAATTTAAAATATGCGACTGTGACAATTAAATTCTTGGCACTCAAAAAATAAGAATGCAGACAGCTGTTCTCAAATACATAACGTATACTGCAGTGCACAAGTAAAAGCAATAATTATAAAAAAAATGTTTTATATTTTTTTTTTAAATATATAAGTGAAGTACGTAGGCGATATGACATTTTTCGAACTTGATGCCAAACTGATTATTAGTGAAGTATACACCGCCTACCTTGTAATTAAGCAAACACGCTTCAAAAATATTTCAATTAGGTTTTTTCCTTTTGAACTTTCATATAAAATGTTCGTAGTCAATACTAAACCAGAGTATTCAGGGTTTAATTGTAACCTCCGTAACCCCGGCAGGCAGAGTAATAATTTAATTTCAACGCCTTTTGATTTTAATTAAAATCTTATTCTGTAAAATGAGAACTAGAAAAATTTCCATTAAATTATTATGCAATAATTTCAAGAAACAACCCCCGCATTGCAAAGAAAACTATACAATATTTCATCATAAAATTTTATTATAGAAAACAAAAAGCAAAAAAAAAAAAACAAGAAAATCAAAGAAAGACAAAAACACTCGATTTATAGTAAGAAAAAAAATTTAATAAAAGGCAATACTCAACAACAATCACAAAGAGTGAAAAAGAGCAGAAAAAACTAAAAGAAACAGTAGTAAATATAATTACACACATTGAAATGCATAAAAATAATAAAATAAAAAAAATTAAAAAATGTACAGCGCTATAATTAAAAAAAATGATGAATAAAAACTTTTCGTAGAAGAAAGAGCGGAGCTACAATTATTATATATTTATATATGTATATATATACAGATATATATGAATAAATATATATATTGTAGTTTCATAGTTTTAATTAATGGTTTTTATTGTTATTATTATTTATCATTGTTGTTGTTGCCGCTTTTGTTGTAACGAACTAAGCTACTGAATGAGTGACTGTGTGGTTTTGTTTAATCTTTTTTGATGTTTTTCTTTTTTTTTTTTTTCGATTTTTTGTCGGCCAACTTGCTTTGTTACATTTGTAAAAATATTTTTTTTCTCTAAACGTGCTGCACAGTGGTGCAGACAAATAAATCTACACAACTTTAAGTTGTACAATTTTTTATTGTACATTTGAAAAAAACCCTATTCGTAATTGTAGGACCTGATTTGGATAATTGTAGATGTCTTTGATTAGTTTCGCGTAGTTGTAGTCCTTAATGTATCATTATGTGCTCCAACAACAACAGTAACAACAACAAGGACTGCAGTAGCAGTTGCATATTTGTGATTTGTTTGGCACACTTTTTATATTGTCCCAAATGAAGTTTATGCCACGGTTAAAGCTGCGCAAATGGTGCCGGCACTACATTGCTTCTCGATTTCTTTTTGTTTTCTCTCTTCTTCTTGCTTGTTTGTTTTCATATATGTTTTTAATGCTAGTCATGGTGACTTTGCGCATTTTGCTACTTGCAACTACAAATTCTGGCATATGTTTTTTATATAATTAATGCATTTTCATTATATCAAAATAAAAGGAAAAAAAAGAAAAAAAACAAAAAACTAATTTATAAAGCAATATAAAAACACTGTAATATGCGTACTTAAGCCGCACAGGAAATTGAACGTATGCGTTATAATTAAAAATAAAATTAAAACAAAATGTGACGCCATCGCCATCGCCGACATCGCCATTGCCTCTGCACTATAATGCTAGGAAAATATTTCACATCAAAGACGCTCACATTGTCTATCTGCATGAGCTGCAATTTTCAAGCATTTCCTCTTTTTTATACAACATGAATCTGTATATTTTTTTTCTGTTATTTCTTATGTATTTTTTAATTCACTATTTTTTGTAAGCTTTTTCATAGTCATTTTTTGCCTATTTTACAAAACTATTTTTGGTTATTTTATTTTCATGCAAATTACTTTAAATAATTTGTTTGTTTTTATATTTAGTTTCCTTTTGTGTAATAAAAAATTGTTGCATATAATTTTATTTTCTGTTTGTCATTTGTGTATATATGGTTATTTTTTTTTTCACATTTTGGACATTCGTGCGTTGTTGTTTTGTATCTTATTTGCGTGAAACTCGCGCAGCTCCTTTGTTTATTTATTTAATTTTTTATTTCCAATATGTTTTTTTGTAGTTTTTATTAACATTTATTAGCACTGAAGGCGTTGTTGGCTTTCAGCCTTAATAATTCATTTAATTTTTTATAACAAATTCCTAAACAAAGTAGCGTTATTAATAATAATAAATAATATTTATTTAAATTTGTTACTTATTAATCAAATTTTTTCTACACGTGCGTTCTGATTTTTTTAGTAGATGCTTTGTTGTAGTTTCTTCTTTGGGTTTTGTTTTGCGTTATTTGCATGTTAATTGTTTTTGCGCGTTTTTAGCAGCTCGTTGTTGTTTGTTGCTGGCCATGCCTGGCGTCCCTTCATGTTTATTTGCATTAATTATAATTTTTGGCTCGTTTCGTGCGCATGCGCAAATACTCAAAAGAGAAAAATGTTTAAATTTTATTTTAATACGGCTGCGTGAAGTAGTTTTATTTTTTTTTTCTACGTTTTCTCTGAAATTTTGGCATGTAGCGCAGAAATTTATTTAAAAAAAAAAAAAAAATTGGCAAGCTTAACGACGTGTGGCGTTTGTTTAATAAGCGGCAAAAAAAAAAACAAAATGAGAAAATTATTTGAATCATTTAAATCATTTTTAGACATTTGATTTATTTTTTTTTTTTTTTGTGCTGCAAATAAATCAAGGAAGGCAATAAATTGGCTAAAATTTTAAGAAGTTCATTTGGAAAAGGAGAACTAAAATAAAAAATATACAGGCATAAATGATTTTGTTTACGACATTAAAATAATACACTCATTTTATTAGAGTGCGTGACTTGACAGTTAAGCGCATGAAAAGAGAAGAAAACAATAAATAAATAAATAAAGAAAATAGAAACGCACTTTTAAATAACTATAACACAACAACAATGGCTTCAACGTTGACAATAAAATAAAATAATATAACATGATCACATTTTACATATGCATTGCACAAAAGCGACAATAGACGAAAAAAATATTATATTAAATAATAAAACTGAACATGCTGCTGTTGCATAGAAAAATGTTAAATAAATTTATAAATCAAAGTACATTTTGTTGTTATTGTTGTTGGGGGCTACGCAACAATTTTGACTAATAAAATTTAATTTATTTAAATTTGAAATCATAATAAAAAAAAAACAAATTAAATATAATACTGTTGCCCAAACATTGTGCCTGTGTCTTCTATCTATTCTTGACACAAACCAAACGAAATAATTTATACAAAAATTAAAAATCAACATCAACATCAACAAATAAAGACAAATGTATATAAGTATACATATATAACTTTATATAACTAAGTATATATACAAAATGACAAGGCGCTGCCGCTTAAGTTTACTTTGTTATTTTGTCGTTTATTTAATTTGCTTAGTTTTTTTTTATTTATTTTTTTAATTTATTTTTTTTTTTGAAGAAATAATAAACATAAAAAGCAAATTACACAAATTTAGCAATAATAAAACTAAAACGTGTCTGCATAAATTAATTAATAAGTCAAGCGAGCGTACAACAACAACAAAAACTACAATAATACAACAAAAAAAAAATGAAAGACAAAAAGATACGAAACATCAAACCAATCGTGAAAAAAAAATCGACAAAAATATAATAAAATAAATTTAAATTTATTTTTTGTTTTCTTGATTTGCTGCTGCTGTTGCTGCTAAAAACAAAGAAGGCAGGCAGGTAGATTGGAGGGAAGGTAGGTAGGTAGACAGGAGGGCGCAGCAATAATACAACAACCACAAAGCCGCACTAAGCCCAAAAACTGACAGCTGGCTACTGGCCGCTGGCCGCTTGCTGACTAAGAGAGGAAATAAGCCAAAATAATTATAAATGCGTTCGCATGATTCAGCCCAATTTACAGCACAGCACAGCACAGCACAGACGGAGCAGCTGAGAACTTCGCTTGAGCGTTTTAGCATTTCTGCTTAAATTCGCGCGGTTTTCTTCAGTTTATAATAAATTAAAGGATAAGCGTAAATTGCTTGAATATCGGGTCTTGTGTAAGCAAGTAAAAAAAGTAATAAATTTAAAATACCGTTAACGCTTTGTTAAATGTGAATAAACAGAATCATAAAGAAAATAAATTAAAAACAAAAGTCATCACACAAATTAAAAACATCGAGAAAAAAAAGCACCAAACAAAACAAAACAAATTATGCATTATGACTAAAATAAAATATCAAAGAAAAAGTTAAAAAATTTTTATGAAAATACTTGCAGAAAACTTTTATCACGTCTCTAGGTTTGTGCTTTATTTTATTTAATTTCTCTGTTGGTTTTTTTTTATTTGCGTTAAAATTATTAAAACTTAACGCTTGCTTTTGTTTACTAGGCGCATTAAAAAAATAATTGTATAAAAATATAAAAACAAAACTTAAATACTTCGAAAATGATGTTAAATAAATAACAATAAAACAGTAAATAGAAAAGCAGGTAAGAAACAAAAACAAAAAGAAAAACACAATGTACAAATAAAATAAAGTTTAGTAGGCATTTGTGCAAAGTGTGCACACGGGCGCGAATATAGAAAATCATAATTGACTTCGGCTGCTAAGCATTGGGCTCAAGCTCGCGCTCAGCAAACAGCACACAGCAGTCAGCCAAAGCGACATGGCATCATGCAGCTTCGTTACGCCAACGACCTGCGTCCAAGCGCGTGTACGGATCCAAGCCCAAACGTCTGGCCAGTAGCCTCTATCTAGCCTACTTAGCTTAGGCGCGTTTGCATCTTTGGCATTAAAAAAAAAAAAAGAAAAACATCAAAAGTAAATAAAGATTTCAGTCTTATTTAGTTTAAGTATTTGCGACATGCTTTATTTAGTTTTCAAAATTTATTTGATTTATTTCATTTGGTTTTTTTTTTCTTTTTGCTGCTGTTGTTTCTTCTTTTTTTCTTCTTCTGTTGCTGCCGCTGCTGCGACAGCTTACGCTTTGTCTCGTTTGTGGCTGCGTGCTACGTGGTCCAAAAATAAATTTTATTATTTATTTTTCGCGCATCATTTTTGCTTGTTTTTGTATTTGTTGTTGTTGTTGCTGCTGTTGCTTTTGCTTTTCTTTAATTTAAATTTTCTTTTATTTATTTTATTAATTTGCGCATGGGTTTTTTTCTCTTTAGACGACGGCGACTGCTGCTGCTGTTAGCTTATTATTAAAAATGAAAAAATGATTCAGTTATTATATTTGTACATATTTATTTCTTGTTTGTTTTTTTATACACGTTAATTTATTTTTAGTGTTTATGTAATACACTTTTGAAGTTGAATTCACTTTTGGCATAAATAAATTTCTCAACCGAAATTGTTTATAATAAAAGATTTTTTTATTGTTGTTTCTGTTGTTGGGGCTTATATTTTCTGAGTTGTTTTAATTATTTATTTTATTATTGTTTATTTTTAAATGGGATACAGACAATTTCCTGCACTTGAAATGAAAAATGACGCAGAAATTACTTTTCTGCGCAAAGTGTTAATTCATTTAAATTTTATTTCATGTTATTTTTTAGTTTTTTAATTTTTTTTTTGTTTTCCTTGAGTTTTATATTTTAATTTTTTTGTTTTTATTTTTTATTTACATAAGCTCATTGCGTTTAGCTGCGTAAATTGTTTTTATTGATATCTAAACAAAATAATAATTGCATACTTGCGCGCGTATTCCTACTCATTCGGGTAGTTTGAAAAATTTTTGTGGCGCAGCACAATTTCGTAATAAATAATTCCATTTAATTGCGGCATTTTTATTTTACGAATATAATCGCAATAAAAATAAATTAATTCTTTAAGATCGACTTTTGTTTATGAACACGTATATGAGTATAGAATTTTATAGTGCATATGTAAGTATGTATGTACATACCCTCTGGCATTTTCTGCAAATCGAAACTGGTATGTTCATGTCTTTGATTCCGTCGATGATGTAATCGTCATTATTTCCTAAAAAACAGAAAAGAAAAACCAAGCAGACGGCGACATGATATCGCGCCTTAAGATGGCGAGTAAAGTATGTGCGAAATAAAATTGACATCTGCAAAAATTTCAGGAAGATATATCTGAAGTTTATAATATATATAATTTATATAAATATTTAAGCGAAAAGAAATAATTTTGGAACTGGTTTCAATGTATACCCACTATACACTTTAATTGATTCTTTATTCATCGGTTCTTTACTTCACTCGGCTGGAGCAGCAAAGGGAAGTTAGTTTATTTTTGTTCAAATTTTAATGACTTTTTTTTCTCTTAGTGGACAATTATATTGTTTAGATATATTTATAGTTTATCGCATATGATAATTGTCACAATATTTTATACCAGATTTAACAAAACGCAAATTCCTTCGATTTAAAATTAAGAATAACTTTATATATATTTTAAATTGTATTCTTTGTTTTTTAAAAGTAAACTAATTTTTACATTTCTACTTTCTATTTTATTTTCAGGTAAGTTTCTGCACAATTCAAATGGTTATAATAAAGAGAAGTCGTCTGAAGTTCAAAGTTGGTAAGCCTGATTTGTGTAAAAAATTTATAACTTAATGAAGGCAGGAACAAACATTGATGAGTTTCGGTCAGTCAGAAAGCAACAAAAATGGAGAATGTTGTAAATCGCTAATTAGAGAGGCAACTGGCGCTAATGTAAAATTAATCGGACTGTATTTCTAATTATTTTCAAAATCCACAATTGAAATCAATCTTCAGCGCACTGTATATGTACGTAGAAACGGAGAGCGAGGGCAAAAGACAGAAAGTGCGAGGCAGACACACTGTCAAACTGACCAAGAGTGGCACAGTCTACTCACTGATGGCATCAAGCAACTTCTAGCTGTGCTAATGGTCAAAATGTATATATTCTGTATATAGTATATTTATGCTGTGTATATTGATATATGTAATTCGGCTCTGCGTTTATATAATGTAAAATGAATGGCATATGCAGGCATATTTGCTTGTGTATATTTGAGCATAACTATGTACAAAATATCTGGCCACACATAACCGCTACGTTAATTATAATGATTATTATCTTAAGCAACGCGTTTAGCCAGCGTGCAAGCAAGGGGCCATAGCAGGCAGCAGTAGGCAGGCAACAGACAGCCATGCCAGGCCATGTCCGTGGTCCGCAGTCCGCAGTCCGTAGTCCATAGTATGAGAATGCAATTCAATCCGTTTTCGACTAAATCAATATTGTGCCTGAGTAATAAGGTGTTGCCGCCGAGTGCGTTTACTGCATAGAAGGCCGCATGCAGACTGCTACAGTGCAAACGTGCATATGCTGTACAAATATAATATAACTGAGTTAACTGTGCTGCCGCTTATGCTGTAGGCTTTACTGTAGTTGCTGCAACATTATAGCTCCGCTGCTTGACAGCTGTGCGGGGTAAGGCGGGAGGTGACCGTGTCTGACATGTCGTGTGACAATTGTCAGTAATATTGTTATAATGCTATTTGTTGTTGTCAGTATTGTCGTTGTTGTTGTTGCTGTTGTCGTGGTGGCTGTTGTTGCTATTAGTGTAGCCTAAGCAGTTATAAAACATGCATGTCATAGGCATTTGTCTGCACGCTGCCTACAACTTTAACTTGTGCTTCAGTTTCAGACACAGTCTGAACTTGCTGTGCAAAGACGTCTCAGCTGGAAACAGTTTTGATTTTCAGCTTTGGCACTTTGGTCTTTGCCCAGCCGTGCAGTCATGTAGGCAGTAAAGAGCACACAGCAAATAGTAAATTTGTTTGTATATTTAATTTGTATTAATTACGCATTTGCGTGCAGCTGCAAAACAGCAGATCAGTCAAGTCAAGTCAAGTCAAGTCCAGTCGAGTCGAGTCGAGTCGAGTCATGGCTGGCAACTCAGTCAAGTAAATAACACGCGCAGAAGTCAGTTTAATGCAATTACGATTGCATAAATTTAGGCGTAGCTGCACAAACTCAGATTGGTAATTATTAACAGCGTCGCACACGCTGGGCAATAGATACTTAATAAATTTTCAAAGCTGCATGCACACACACGCACACACGTACACGTGTGACTTCATAGCGAGTATTTACTGCAGCGACTTTGCAGCGTTGACTCGACTCGACTCGAGTTGAGCTGAGCTGAGTTGGGTTGAGTTCAGTGCGGAGTGCAGTGCAGTGCAGTTGCGGTGACATGAGGTGGAGTGGGCTGAACTGAGTTGAGTTCAACTCCCTGCCGGTTGTGCTGCGCCCAGTCGTATGCAATACAAATAGACGTTAGTCAGTTAGGCTCTGAATTTTGCACACTAGCCACTATTTGTCTAGCTTTGCAACGCTGAGTCTGAGTCTGAGTGTTTGATGCTATACATATATTTACCTCTGTGCAATGTTAGTTAGTTTTACCTATATGCACATATGTATATGCACAAGAGAGAGCGAGCAGTTGAGGATGGATTGCATACACGGCGTATATGGCGTATACGGCGTATACGGCATATACAGCATACACCTGCAAGTGAAAATTCTATTCAAAAAATTTAATGGCATTTTAAATAAGAAATTACACAGCGCTTGCATATTTTATAAGATTTCGGGTATGCTGCAACGGTCGTTCCCGTTCATGTTCGAGCTCGTGAGTGTGCGACGCAACTGGCTAAGCGCGCTGAGAACTCTCGACTTTGACACGACACCAAACGACACAGTACGGCAAAGCACGGCACGGCACGGCACGACTTAACCGAACCCAACTGGGCACAGTTAAACTTGTCGCCGCTGCCGCATGACACAATACGTTGCCTGTTGGCTGTTGGCTGTTAGCGTGTCATATCGACATGTCTGCTCAGCGGCTAACGCTGACTTGTGCACGTGTGCATGCCCAGTGGTGACGATGATGGCGTCTGAGACCGCAGCGTAGCCGAACCGTCAAAGATAATGAAAACAAATGGCTTTGTTATGCGCGTTTAGTTGTGCGCAATCAAATATGTAGGGTATGCAAAAATAGCCAAACCATAGTGCAAAAGTTCTTAGCTGCAATAGAAAAAGAATTAAAACAACTTGAAAAAAAAAGAAGAGAATTGTATAAAGAAGCGCCGTTCGCTTGCTACTGTGCCCAAACTCAAACAGTGACGTTCACGTCGTTGGTGACGGCGTTGGCAGCGAAATCGTAGGTAAACAGCAACACATATGCAATGTACTGTAGGCAGGCAGGTACCTCACATATGCACATACATAAATGCATGCATACATACAAACATGCATACATATGCACATTGATATAGGAGAATAGTAAAAAAAGAAAAAGAGATTTTTTTTACTTGTGCATAGCTTTAGATTTTCTAAGTAAAATACATAGGTGCTCATTTAATATTTATGTCTCTCTAAATATTAAATATTATTTCAAGGGTTTATGCGCTGCAAACGGGCACCAATGGCATGCACCTAGGTAGCCAGGCCGTAGCCGCCAGTAGGCTGGCTTGGCTTGGCTCGGCTCAGCTTGGCTCGGCTTGACTTGGCTGCTTTTTTGTAGCTTTGCTGCAGACATTGGTTTGAGATGTTTGTGTGTCGCGCCTATGACATATTCATCTACTTTTTTTGTTCTTGTTCTTGTTTTGGTTTCGGTTTTTGTTTCGTTTTTAAATACCGTTTTTTGTGTGTGTGTGTGTGCTCTTTGTTGCAGTTGCTGCCGCTGTTGCAGTTTTTGCCACATTCATGCACTGCACAGTGTTGCAATGCATTTGGTCTCACTGTGCTGCATTGCACTGCGTTTGTTTTGTCTCAATTTGCACTTGCACTGTTGTGCAGCACCCTTGGCCAGTAATTCGCTGGTTGTTGCTGCTGTTGTTGTTGTTGTTGTTGTTGTTGTTTGCATTTTGTGTGGCATTCATTTTATTTGTACTGTGCAAAATTTGTTGTAAGCCGCAAGGCACTAAAATTTATTTTGCATACAAAGTTTTATGCTTAGGCGCTTCATTTCAGGAAACGCATATGCCTTCGCTTCCTTGCACTACGTAGTAACGCACACACACACGGATTGAGTGTGTTTGTATGTAGGCATATAGCAGAGACGGAGAGTGCGCCACCATCCGTACGCCAGCCCCACACCGCGCGGGCATATGCTGTCAGGTTTTGCTGTTAGTGCTTGTGAATAATTAATTTTAACATTTTCGCGTTGCACTTGCAGCTGCAGCTGTTCTTCTTGTTGTTTTTGTTGTCACAAGTGTTGTTTTTGTTATTGCTGTCGCTGTTGCTGTTGATGTTGTTGCTTCTGCTGCTGTTTCTACTGCCAGCATACACACTTTGTCCTCGTCAGCAACGTCGAAAACGCCGACAACGTCGTTGCTTCAATAATTCCTTGCCAAGTTGGCAATAGTCCACCAAAATGCGTTTTGTGCATATTTTAGTGCATTCGGCTTGTCTCCCTTTGCCTTGAGCGCACCGCCACCGTTTGTAGGCCTTTTAAATATGCAGACAATTTCATTTGGCTAACTTGGCTTTGGCATTACTCAAAGTACACACACACACACACACACACACACACACACACACACACACACACAGAAATACCTAACCGTCTATATACAAACATACACCTGTGTACACATACGGACCACGAATGTTTTTGTTTCTCTTTCTTGCTTTTTGTTTTTCTTTTTTTTTAATTTCTTGTTTTTGGTAGCATACACTCAGGCGCAAACTGGTTTTTTGTTGCCAAAGTGCAGGTCTAATGTTAAGTTGCGCTTAGTACGAATACAACAACAACAGCGCGCCCTATTCCCGCCCATTTCTGTGTAATTTTTTTCTACACTCGCGCGCACATTTCATATTTGCTGCTAAAATTACTTTTGCTGCTTTGTGCCCAACTCAACTCGCCTCAACACAACTCAGCGCGACTCAACGCGACTCCAGCTCAGCGCGCTTAGCCATTCGCTTTTCAGCTTCAGCCTTTGCCTATTTAATATTTAGCTTTGCTTTAACCTGTTTTTTGCGCGTTTGTGTGTTTTTTCCCTCACAGTTTTTTTTGTACTCTGCGCCTTGTGTCGAACATAATAATTCATATGTGAAATATGTTTTCCACGCTTTGACAAACGTCAGGCAGGCAAATATGTTATTATTTTGCTTTATTTTTCATTTTGTTTCCTTTTCTTCATCGTTTTTGTGTTTGCTTTTTTTGTTTTGCCTACGCCACCTGTAACATGGTGCCTATGTCCTGCAGCGTTTTTTTTTTTTTCTGTGTTATTTTGTCGCAGTTTTATTTAAACTTTGAGATTTCCTACTTGCATTGTACGTATGTTGTTCTGTTATTGTTGTTGTTGTTGTTGCTGTTGTCAACGTTGACGACATTTGTTGCTGCTGTTGCTGACGATGATGATGATGATGATGATGTTTTGCTTACATATTTTAAATTTTTAATGACTATTTGCTGCTGTTTTAACACTTTGTTGACATTTTCAGTTGTTCTTAGCTTGGCTGTCATTGCCTTGTTCCAAAGCTCGCTTGATTGTTTCCATTATGATTTGGTTTTTAAATCAAATGTCAATGTCTAATTTTAAATATAATAAATGTATACATAATCAGAAAATGTCGTCTTGAATAGCTTTAACTGTAAATCATGTTGCTACTGTTACAACAAAAATAACAACAACACAAGCAATGAAAACGTTTGCAAACTTTTGCTTAAACTGTCGAGTGTTGACTTGCTGTTTTTCTTTTTTCTTTTTGTACATTTACTGTTGAATACCCAATGCCGCAGTAGCTCTGCCAGCATTTGAAGAAGCTCACAAGTAGCAACAAAAAGTGCTACACAACGGTTGAGTCCAAATTTATACATACATACATACATACATACATACATATACACGTATACAATATATATAAATGTGTACCAACTAAATATTTAATAGTATTTTATTGCACGAATTTCATATAAAATATGCATATTGCTCAATGAATTATTCATGAAATAATGTGAAAAACACATTTTGCGCGGCAGAAAGGAGCTCCAATAACAAGATACAAAACGAAAAACAAAAACATAAACAACAACAAGGAGAAAATAGTTTACGTAAAATAAAAAACTACAAACAAAAAAAAAAGAAAGCAACAACAGTGCATAATTTTTTATAAATATAAAATTGTATATTTACAACAGTAATAAAAAAAAAAGAAGAAAAACAAAAGATATAAATGCAACCGTTGTAATTTGGCGTAAAAAGGAGTCGGTAGCAACAACGTTACTTTTTACAGTTAAATCTGGCATTAAGAGCTCTTATGAGCTTTTTGATGATTTAATAATGAAAAATACTGATTTCTTTATTTGATCCTAATTTTCTTGCAATATTTCAAAAATTCAATTCAAGTGTTTCATTGTAGTCATCTGATCTTATTTTTGATTAAGTTAACTATTGCCTCATTTTCACCATTTTTATACACTCGTGTAACTCCTAATTACCTAATAAACTCATAAAATTCCTCCTAATTGAGAAACAAAAATAATTATAGTGTTTTCTTAAAAAGATTCGTGTGTCAATGCTATGTGAATTACTTAAGGATTTGGTTTATATTCTAAATGCAGCATCATCGTTTACTGAGTTTTTATCATGATCAATAGTAAAATAATTACAATCTAGAATAAAATAATCTCATGCTTTAGATGAAAGTAAAACATTGGTAAATGTGTGTTTGGTATATGCAATTGATCGTTGTAAAATCAAAGCTTCAATTCAGATTATATTAAACATACTAAAGGTCTACATTTTTCTTTTCAATAGTTTCTGTTTCTTTCAGATCAAAAATTAGTTCAGGTTTCCCAAATTCCTTATGTCTATTGAACCTTTAGATGAAAACTAGAAATTTTACTAGAGGTCTTGAAAACTTGTTAGAAATGTTTCGACGGTGCAACAATGGGACGTTTTACTGTTTAGTTACTGAAACAATGACTTCTCGTACCATAACTGCAGTTGTCTTTAAAAGCAGCAATAATAACAACAGCATAATGAACAACAATAAACGACAATTACAACAAAACATAACAGCTACAACAACAATGCACAATGCACAGTAATAATAATGAGTGCAAGTGTTGTGGCAAGCTTGAGTCGCGTATAATGAAAACTTTGTTGCTTTTGTTGTAGTTGTTGAAGTCATCATCAACGGGAACAACAACAGCAACAATAGCAACAACAGCAAAGTGCAGAAACAACAATAACCAGCAGCAATAATTTAAATGCAATAAATAATTATATATGAAATGTTTGTTGCATATGTAGAATACACATGTAGAAACATTTTAAGTGTGCCTGAGCTTTTTTTTTTTGTTTTTTTGTTTTTGTTCATTTTTATTTTTTTAGTACTTCCACTTTACGCCTTGCCACACATCCGGACATACACACATACACACTCGTATGCTCGAATAGCCGCGCTTACGTTGCACACCTGTCTGCGCCATCTGCATGCACGTTCACGTTCGCTCCGTACTCACACTCACACTCGCACTCATATGTAGTCGCATATGCACTCGTAGTCTATCATCATGTTCGTTATTTGTTTTTGCTTGTTGTTTGTCGTTGTTGTTGTGTTGTTGTTGTTGCTGCTGTTGCTGCTGCTGCTGCTGTTGAAGTTGCAACTTTTTATTTTAATTGTTTGGCCATGTAATTTTTTAACTATTTGTGTTTAACACACCACGTACTTTGCTGCTGTTATTTCTTTTTTTTTTTTTATTATTTTTTTGGTATTGTTGCTGCTGTTGTAGTTGCTTGCTACAAATTAAAAATTCCGTCTTTACTTATAGTAATTTATTGTTTTTATATACGTATATATGTGAATGTATTTAAAGAAAAATCTATTATAAATTTAACGATAAAAATATGTGTGCATGCATGTTTATTTGTGGCGAATTTGTCTTCTTTTGGCTGCTCAAACCAATTGAAAAGTTGTTGACCCTTGGCAAGACACGCAGGCAGGCAGGCAGGCAGGCGGCATAGTGTGCAAAACATTAAATGGTGAAGACCATTGGCAACACCTTCGTAAATTGATCATGCAAAAATAAAAAAAAAAAACAACATCTACAACTACAACAGCAGCAATGAATGATGAGGCAAAAGACATTGAAGTAACGACGTCAGCAAGCTGGCAAGATTGTTGCTGCTGCTGCTGCTTTTTGTATAAAGAAAAAGAAAAAAGAGAAAAAAACCTTACGACTTTTTCTATACATTTTCCATTTTAACGGTGCCGTTTAAATTAATTATTTATTATGCGATACGATTCTTCTTATAAAATTAATGAATGGAATGAGCACAAAAACTATAAAACGACAAAGACGCCAAGCTGACGTCGACAACGCCGCCGCTGACGCTGACGCCTGGCTATGGCTATGACGATGACGATGGCGCTGGCGACGACAGTAACGGCACAGACAACGACGCTGCTGCTGACGATGACGACAACAGCCAAGACTGCAATGCAAACGGGCAAGTGAGCGAGCGAGTAAGCAGGCAGCTGAGACATTGCCTGCTTTGTGTGTGCACGAGAAGGAGGTGTGCAGTGTAATGCGGTGTGGTGGGTTGAGTTCGGCAACGGCTACGTGGTTTACTGGGTAATATAAATAAATAAATGAATGAATGAATAAAGGCGGCAAGGCGATAAGGCGGCAGAGCGGTGTGGCGGCGGACAGGGCGAGGCAGAGGCAAGCGTGTGCCAGTGCGAACGTGAGTGGCTGTGTGTGCGTGTGTGTGTGTGTATGAGTGTGCTCGTTTGCAATTTGGAAGTAAGCGGGCGCAAACAGGCAAACAGGAATAAGAATTGCATAAATGAATGAATGAATGAGTAAATGAGTAAATGAATCGATGTATGTCGCTCTGAGTGTACAAATGTCAGTGCGAGTGTGAGAGCGACTACGTACATGCATGCATACATACTGTTACTGCATGATTGGGTGTGTGTGTGTATGTGTGTGTGTGTGTGTGTGTTAGAGTAAACAGTCAAGTGTTAGTTGAATGGGCGTTGGGGTTCGGGGGGTTTTGGTAAGTGGCAAAGAACTTAAATAACAGCCAACAAAGTAGTAAAATAAAAACGCTTACGGAAATGTGCAAAGAATAGCGCGCACAAGGTAAAAGTAACGGGGGCGGCAAAGCGGAAGGAATAAAAAGCAGAACGCACACGTAGCTTAAGCGAATTCGGGCTGTCATGGGCTTGGCTGCTGCTGGCATGAGTCGCGGTGTAGCGTGGCGCAGTTGTATAAGTTTGACTGCGCAAGGAAACTAAGAAACTCTTAAGACGCCGTCGAACAGTGAAACACGAATCGAAAATGAATAATAAATAAAGTGTTATATTACAATATATAAGAAATATAACAAAAAGAAAAAACAAAAAAAAAACCAAAATACTACAAATAAATAAATAAAATACAACAAGGAAAAACAGAAAAACTTTTGAGCAGCTACATGCCAAAGCCTAACCTATGTGCTGGCGGTTGAGGATGTGTGTGAGTGTGTGGAATGCAAGGACGCGCTTAGCTGTTGTGTTTAGTTAGATTGTTTAGGGTGGTGCGACATGCACATACAAGCGTGCACACATACATACACACATACCAACATATATGAATATATCTTATGTTTGTTTCTTGAAAATAAAATTAAAATTGCATTAGATTCATGGGCAGCGTAGCGCAGCGCAGAAAACCTGTATGCAATGTCAGAGAGTAAGGGTGGGGGGAATGCGAGCTGTAAGCTGGTACTATAAGTTGCGCACACTATGTGGGCGTGTAAAAATTTATATTTTATTGCAAGACATGCGGACAGACAAATATTGTAGTTGGACCAACAAGCATACAAATATTGAATACATTTGTTTATTGCAGTTACTTATTTATGTATGTAAGTTTGAGTTTATGTGCATATGAGTGTGTGCGGGACTGGCGTCTAAGCGCGAATAAAAATATTGAAAAATAACATAACAACAACAACAGCACAGAAGAACAACGACCATCTAAAAGACATGACTAAAGGCAAATAGCAAAAATGAAAAACACACGGCAGTATGATGGCTGCAGAAGACGACGAACATACGGCAGTGGCACAGGCAAAGACAACCGGGGCAGCGGCGACAACGGGGCGGGAGTGTAGCAACAACAGCAACAGCAAGAAAAAATAATCAATAAATTTTTATAGAAATTTGTAGCAGCGGAAAAGTTAATTAAATAAATTATTATGTGAATGGGGCGTGCTCACGATGAGTAATTGGCAAGTCTCAGCAGCAAGTCAGCAGAGCAGAGCAGAGTAGAGCAGAGCAGAGCAGAGTAGAGCAGAGCAGAGCAACGCAGCGTATAGCAAAGGCAGCGCAGTGTCGGTGAGTGGTGCGGAATAGTTGTGTGTTGCTGGCGGTTTAGGTTTGTTCTTAGTGTTGATATTGGTGTTGTTGTTGTTGTTTTTGTTGTTGGACACAATTTGATGGTGCAGATGGTGGTGGCGGTGGTGGTGGTGATGGCAAGAATAGCAGCAAAGACGGCGGCAGTGGCTGCGTTTGCGACTGGGATCGGGATTGGGATTGGGCGTGTGGCTGACGCTGACGCTGCGGCAGTTGTAGCGACTTTGTTCGGTAGTCATCATCAAATACGGCAAGTGAAGCGCCTCAAATTAAATTAAATGAGTTGAAAGAAAGTTGAGCGCGTTCGTACTAAATATTCTTTTATTTCTGCAGACGTTGTTATTGCTGTTATTGCTTTTGCTGCTGCTGCTGCTTGGAAATTGAAAATTTAATTAATTAAACATTTCTTCGCACACAGCAATATTTATTATTATATTTTTTTTTCTCTTCTCTTCTTTTATTTTTTCATTTTTTTTTTTTTCCCTGACTGACTTGCTTGTACGCATAGATCAAGATAAGTGGTTGGTGTTGTTGTTATTGTTGGGTATGCGCGCGCGCGTTTATTGTAATTATGTCTTGAGGTTAAAGTTCACTTAGCACAGCAAATAATTTACGCATGCGTGTGGCGTGTAAGACAAAAATTAAAACATAAAACAAACTGAAGCATGAGGAAACAGAAGTTTTCTTTTTTTTCCTGCTTACAAATGTATATATAGCGTCTTGCTTATTGCATAACCACTCAATTGAGATGATTAAAAACCCTTAAGGCTTGGCTTCCTGTTGCAAGTAATAACCAGCTAAATGATATAAAAATAAAACCAATACGAAATGCAAAGCGTTTAATATTTATTAATAAATGCTCAGGATTTGCATAATAAACACGAGTCAAAAACAAGGCAAATATAAATGCTGGCAACAAGCATTGGAAAAAACTAAGCATAATAAGCGCCTAACAACTGCTAATTCCTTTTTTAATAAAGCAGTCAGCAATTCACAAAGGACACAGGCAACGGCTGTGTTTAAAAACAAAAAAAAAATAGAAAAGAAGAAACACGAGGCTCAGCATAAAAAAATAATGGCAATACTCGCATATAGAGTGTAACTAGTAGAAAAAAAAAGAAAAAAAAAAATTTAATTGATGTTTGTTTCGTGGCAATGGCAACTTCAGCCTGCGCGGCGATAGCCATAGCCAGCGACAACACAAGCAGCAGCAGTAGCAGTTGAAGCAGCAGGAGCAGGAGGAGGAACAGCAGCGTTGGCGTGAAATATGCATCAGTGTCTGCAAAGGAAAGCAATAAACTTTGACTGACCCAAACCCGCAAACCCAAGTCGGCTTAGCGCAGACAAAGTCAGTTCGACGCAACTCAACTGCACGTATGCATTTTATATGCCATAATACAAATTATGTTTGTGCACTTGCAAGCAAAAAAAAAAAAAAAAACAAAAACAAAAAAAAAAATATAAAAATAAAAACATTGTTTATACGTGTATAAAAACAAGCCGAGGCATAGAATGAACGTCTTAAATATTTTAAATTAGGCGCCGCTGCTCTATACAAATGAGTGTAAAAAATAAAACTCTAGCCGCATTTGCTGTGGACTGGGAGGACGGTGGAAGGTGGGTTGCTTGTGGGGCTTTGTTGTTAACGGCTTCTGTACGCCATGTTAAGCAATAGCCCATAAAGTGTATGAATAATTGAAATAAAAGTCGGAAGCATTTTTACATTTTTTACAGTGTTGAACAAGGCAACAAATAATAAGTATTTCGTGAAATATGCGGTGCAGCCGGCGCAAAGTCCGTTGGTTCGAGGTGGGCTGCTTTGGTGTTAAATAACATGAATATAAGCTTGCTGTATAATGTTACATAACAGCGCAGATAAGTTAGCCAATAGCTTTTTAGAAATGTCGGTTTTTTTCTTTTTTAATGAAAAGTTTTATTATTTACTAAAAAGTTGCCACTATTAAAAGAGGCGCCGTTAAATATGAGTGACATAGCCTGAACTTTAAATTAGGTATATATATATGTATACACTATATATGAATATTTTAGCTTTAGGCTCATTTTGATGCTTTATAAAGTCAACCACATATTCATGCTTAATTTGTAGATTTTAAAAAATTTTAAGCTTTGAAAATTCAATAAAGCAAATATTTTGCATTCCAGTAGCTAATATGCTCTACGTAACATAAAATTGAATAAAATAAGATACATTTGAAACCAAAATAAAAACCACAACAAAATGAGACGAAACTTTTCTGCCATAATTTTTTTTTTTTAAAGTGTGCATATATTGTATAAGTTGGCTTTCTAGACTATAATAGCACGGAGAGTAAACACCATATCCACTAACAGGAATAAGCATTAATCTAAAAGCGACTTTTATGCAACTTCCTATCCACACGGAGCCCGCACACCGTGTTCGTCGCCACGCCAAGGCGTATTGAATTACTAATAAGTCTAATAAAGACGGTTTCTTTGCTTTTTTGCCAAGACAGTTAAGCGAAAATGAGTATAAAAAAGATTTTCAGGAAAAGGAAAATACTTTGTATACTAATTTTATGAGACTTTTGCACACAAAATGCTTAGCAACATTTATGGCATTCATAAATTTTTATTGTCAAACATAGTCAAAGCGAAAATGTCGCATGACAGCCAAGCACTCAGGCAGCTAGGCAGCCAGGCAGGCAGACAAGCAGACAGCAAACAAAAAACGCAGGAAAAGAAGAGAAAAGAAATATTTATATAAACGAAATGAAAAAGGAAAGAAAAAGAAAAACACAAATATACCAACTTTGAGGCAATGAGTATTTATTGTTAATTTGTGTGCTAATTTTGTGCTTTCTCCGTTTTCATTTTTTTCAATTTATTTGCAGGCTAAAATGATTGAGACAAGTGGACACTCATGGATGGGCGGTGCTTCAACCTCATCTGTTGCGGGTTAGTAGAGTTGTTTGAACGTTTTTCTATTGTTTGTTTTTCTTTTTTTTTTCTGTGTATTTTGTTTTTGTATTTAGCATATAAATCTTGACCCAACCACTTCCGTTTTTTAATGTGTATTATGTCCATTGCTTATGCAATTTCTGTTTCTTCTGTCACATGTTTTGCTTTGCTCCTTACCAGCAGACAGCTATCAGTATCAGCTGCAGTCGATGTGGCAGAAATGTTGGAACACCAATCAGCAGAATCTGGTGCAACAATTGAGATTTCGTGAACGTGGACCATTGAAATCCTGGCGACCGGAAGCCATGGCTGAAGCCATCTTCAGTGTGCTCAAGGAGGGTCTGTCCCTATCGCAGGCAGCTCGCAAATACGACATACCCTATCCCACATTTGTGCTCTATGCTAATCGCGTGCATAACATGCTGGGTCCATCGCTGGATGGTGGCACCGATCCACGACCGAAAGCGCGCGGTCGACCGCAACGCATCCTGCTGGGCATGTGGCCCGAAGAGTTGATACGTTCGGTTATTAAGGCAGTCGTTTTCCGCGATTATCGCGAGATAAAAGAGGAAATAGGCGCCGGACATCCATATGCTAATGGGCATGGACATGTGGTGAGTCGAAGTGTTTTGCTTTCAACAATAATTTTAGCATTTGTTTGCCTTCAGCAAATCTAAGCTTCAGCATAATAGTTGACTTTATTACAATAACTTTTCCATCTGATTTTTTCTTTTAATTGATATAGTCACCGTTCGGTCCATCGGCAGGCAATTCTGCTGCAGCCGTTGCCGCCAATGGCTATCACAGTGCGGCCAAATTGAATGCAGCCTTGGCGCCGCCCGATGCGAGTAGTCCGCTCTCAACAATGACCGAGTCCTTGCGTCGCCAGATACTGTCACAACAGCAGCAATCGCCGATTACGCAATCGATGAATATGTACAAGTCACCAGCCTATTTGCAACGTTCCGAAATTGAGGACCAAGTTTCCGCCGCTGCTGCAGTGGCAGCTGCCAAGCAGCAAAGTGAGCGGCGAGGTTCGGAGAATTTACCCGATTTAAGTGCTTTGGGCCTCATGGGCATACCTGGCTTGAATGTCATGCCAACGCAGTCACAGCGCAGCAGTCAGATGCATCCGAATGCGGCTAGTTATGCGCGTGAACGTGAGCGAGAACGAGAGCGTGAGCGAGAACGTGAGCGTGAGAGGGAACGAGAGCGTGAACTGAAAGAGGCAATGCAGGCTCGTCAATATGGCAATCCATCGCGAGGCAACACTGCCTCCGTTGGCTCAAACAGCGGCGGTGGTGGCGGTGGTCTTGGCAGTCAGAAGTCCCTAACTGGCGCTTCCTCATCGGGCGGTGCGGCCTCACCTTTCACGCAGCATTTCAAACACAAAGAACATCCCAACTATGCGTATAACAAACGATTTCTTGAGAGTCTACCGCCGGGCATTGACTTCGAGGCCATTGCCAATGGGCTGCTGCAGAAGTCTGTGCACAAGAGTCCACGCTTCGAAGACTTCTTTCCGGCACAAGACATGAGCGAACTGTTCGCGAATGCTGAGGCTGCAAGTGCCACAGCAACGGGTGCCATCGGCGGTGGTGGCGGCGGTGGCTATGCGCCAGCGTCGTCTATGCGCAACTCGCCACTTATGAAGATCAAATTGGAACAGCAACAAGCCGCTGAGGTGCCACATGAGGATTAAATCCAAAACAAGCTACCACACACCATGCCCAAACACGCACGCAGCGCTATTTGTTAGCGTTAACATTTTACACAGTGAACGGTGCACGGTGCACGGTGCAAATGGAAGCGGGTTCGAGCGCAGGTAAAAGTTTTAGAAGAAGTTTTAGTTTGTTTAAGAAACAATTTGACTGCTATTTATCCCCAACGTTTAGTATTTAGTGCTAAGTGCTTAGTTGAAGTTGAAGTTGATAATTAATTAACGCTTGTTTGTAATGTTTAGGTTAGGTCTTTACGTTTAATGGTATGCACTAAAGAAAGCAAAAGGAAAACCATTAAAAACAGAAAAATTAAATATTATTAGTTTTGTTTTTTCCAACATACTTCGGAACTTTCCTATAAGGATAAGATCTCGTCTATTATTATTTTGGTGCGCACGTGCATTATTTTGAATATTGAAGCAAAAAAAAAAAAAAAATTTATAAAAAAAATGAACAATTTATGAATAATAAAAAACAGAAAATAAAAAAAAAAAAAATCTAAGATAAAATTATATAAAATAAATTATAGACTTGTGCATTTTTAAATGTAGCCTAGTTTAGGACTTTTTTGAGTGTTTCACAAATATGCATATTTATAAATAAAAATAAAAATAGAAAGAAAAGAAAATACAAAAAAAAAAAAAAGCAAATCCCAATAAATACTTCGTAAGTTTCGCATACATACATGTTTAACATTTTAAATTCATGCATATTCACATCAATCATACGCAATGTTGTCTTAGCTTTAGCACAGCTCTTAAATTTAACAGTAAAAAATATTGTATTTCAAATAAAAATTAACAAGGTTTTTTAATTAATAAATAATAACAAATAATATTTAAGCACATACGTATGTGTATAGATCTATATACATGTATATTGCTTATAAATATAAATTATATGATTAATATATTAATTAATATAAATAAATGTTATTGTAAATAATGTACAAATTTCCATAGTTTTAGTCACTAGCCTAGTTCGGAACAGCTAAGTGCATAGTAATTGTAATGATAATAACTTTAAGTTTGTTTAGTGTTGCCCATGTCACTTATATATACATACATAGAGACAAGTAAGCATAAATACATACATACATCCCTACATACTTACATAAATGCAAATATAGAATTGTAATATCTTAATTTAATATCATAAATTATATATGTGCAACGGTACACGTTATTCGATTAAATGTATTGTATGAAAACATACAATAACACTTACCACACAACTACACAGCTAAACGTAAACATATACATATATGCTATATTACACATACGAGTACATACAGTTAAACGACATGCATATATGATGCATATATGCAACCAAGATTATGTACGACTTGTGAAATGAATATGATAAATAAATATTATTTTAGTTAAACGTACTAAAAATTGTGAAAAAAACAAATCAATAAACGGTGTTTGATTTCTCAATGTGGCGGGCATTTATACGGATAGAACAACAGTAATAAGGGCAACCCATTTAATCTTGAACGCTGTCATAGGAGTACTCGCGTGGTTTTTTAACGATTAATCAAAACTTTGAAAATAAATGTCATCATTATTAGCATGTCAGTAAATGATATAACGATGCGCCTTAGCACGTTTCTTCCAGTAGTTCAGGATCATAATTTGAACATTTAAAAGGTATGTAAATCTCATATAATGCGTTGATCTTTTTTCAGCGGATTTAGCCGTGCTGGTCAAATCGAAACCTATTATGATTTATTAAGAGTTAACTTTCTTTAAATGTTAAAATAATTGAATAATATATTTATAGAGCAAATTAAAAGCAGTGATATAAGAGGACTGTAGTAGTTGAGCATTTAAATTCTTAAAAAAAAAATATTGGAAGTTGTAACAATATTAATTGGGTTTTTTTTCCAAGAAAACAGAATTAAATTGTATATGTATATAATTTCTTTCACCAGCATTCAGTCTTCGTCAGGCCATATTGATAAAAGCAAAGTGTTAGCATAATTAAAAAATATAAAATATTAGTGCATTTTTTAAATTGGCTTCTTGTTAAATAAACGAGTAATATTGCCGCTTATCACTTTGCGATAGCGATTATGATGGTCTTAGGCCGAAAAGCTGAAATTCAACTTATGGACAAGAGTAATTCTGATAAGAAATACAGTAAAATAATATGTATACAAAACAATAGTTACAACTCCTTAAAACATTACGAGAATCACTTTAAAAACCTGAACCTCTTCTTTAAGAATGAATCAGCCAAGTCGCTGACAATATAATAGCAATTATGGGTTTGAAAATGCCATAATATAAATGCAATCATTTCTAAATGTCGACCTCTTGAAGCCAAAGAATTGCGCCATTTTAAGTCAGAAAGGAATGCCAAAAACAAAAGCAGAAAATGTATTTATATGAAAAAGGGTACTCGACGCGTGACAAACTTTCGTGCCTGACGGTATATATATAAATATATTAACAATGAGCAGGAGCACATTTATCAGAATGACAACAATAACAACAAAAACAACAATAGACGAAAAAAAAGAGAAAAAAGGAACATCGAAGGAGTGACAATCAAATTTTCGCCTTGTTTGACTTTGTTTTTAGCTTTATTCGTACCGGATGCGAAATCATTTTCCCGTTAATCGTTGCTGTCAAACAATGCCGAGCCATTGCCCGCACTTCGTCGAGATTTCGTTTGTTCGCTTAACAAGTGGCAGCAACAGCAGCAGCGGCAGCAGACTAAAAACAAGGAAATGAAGGCTGCCTAAACGCCATTTAGTTGTCCTTTTATATTTTTGTTATAGGGTTTTATTTTTTTTTTTTTTTGCTTTTTCTTTTTTTTTTGTATTTGTTTTGGTGTCTGTTGGCCTTTGTTTTGCGCCTTGTGTCAAGTGGCGCTGCTTCACTGATGTCTAAATTGACTCAACAGTCGGTTGGTTAGTCTTCGGTTACTGGCTGTGCTTTTAGCGAGATTTTTTTTTTTTTTTTTGTTTTTCTTCTTTTTTCAGAATGGTTTGGGTTGAAACACGAAACATGGAAACATGCCAAAAACAAAGGTCCGTATGAATGCTTTTACTTGGGGTTCTGCTTTGCGCCTTTTTTCTTTGCCAACATTGCCGTTAAGCATCGCATCCTTGTGTTGTCATCTTTAACAAAACACAAACTACAACCAGCACAGCAGCACAGCAGCACATAGCCAAGCGAAAGCAAAAGCGAAAGTGTAAGTGTAAGTTAAAGCAATCATCATTCGTTAAACAACTACTACAAGGACGACACAGGCAACGACAATGACAACGGCAATGACAATGACAACAACAATAACAACTTCAACAATAAGCATGTCTGCACATTTGTCTGACTTCGTGGCACAGACTTCCTATCCTTGTCGTTCGGTTTGTCGCCTCCATCGGTCTACTGTGCGGTCTGCGGCCATGCTTGACACTCCGACATCTCCGACTGTGGATTGTAATCTTGACAACCATTTGTTGCTCGCTTGGTTTTGCTTTGCTTTGCCTTGGCTTGCTTTGCCTTGCTTGGCTGCTTTGGTCTAGTCTGGCAATGATTCGCATGCCAGCAATTCACCGCTTCACAAGTGCTGACACTTGTGGCTGTGTTTACAGGACACATTTAAATGCATTGCGGTCTGTTGCCTCCTCTTTTGCGCGAGTGCCAAAACTAAGCAAGTTCAAGTTTGTCGTTTGCTGTAAGTTGATCTCTTCTGTTGGTCAAGAGATTATATTGTTTATGTTTGGGATAAGTTCATTTTAGATTAAAAAGTCCTCTTGGTAAACTGAATCTTCAAGAACTGCATACTGGATGACATAAAGTATGAAGCATATTATTTTTTAGTTTTTGCTTAAATTAACACACAAATGAAGGTCCTTCAACATTAATCGATACAATGTTGAATATGAAGCCGATCAGGTTTCAATAAGCTATGATGGCTAGCTACAACTGCGAAAAATTCGCAGTGGTATTTCAGGAATCAGATGATACTGCGCTGAATCAAATAAATTTTCGATTCCACAATTTGCTTGGGCCATACTTCATATTGGGAAAAAGTTTTATATAATTATCTTACGCCGTTACTTTTTCTGGAATCTGGCAGTCAATTGAAAATTTTAAATTCGTTTTGTAATTCGTTGGTTAAACTGTTTTCAATCGTGTAGTCGTTAAAACAGTTGTAATAGTTCATTTTAATTTATAGTTTTCTTGTAACTCTTTGCTTTGCTTGTCAAAATCTTCATCTTCTCTGCCAGAAGATGATACGCGCATAATTGTATGCAAAAAGGATGCTAGTAACTTGCTATATCCTTACTATGTATAATTAGGCTTTGGCTAATAAGAAATCTTAAACAAAACTGAAGATTTAGCTCGTTTGCAACACATATTCCATTTTCTAATTACTTTACACACGTTTAGCAAATCAAATTGCAAAACAAAATTCTTTTGTTGGGGCAGCTGGTGAGAGAAAACAATTATTTTGCCACTTAACAGCTTAACACATTTCCATGTCCTTAACAAACACACAGACTGGATGTAATGTGAAGGCTGCTAGGGGCCAAGTAAATGAGTGAACAAGTGTAAGAGATACCAGTTAAACTCAAGGTCATTTCATAACACCAAAAGGAGTTGGAAAAGCAAGCAAGCAAGCAGCCAGATACAAGCCAACTAACCAACAATCAAACAAACATACAAACAAGCAAGCAAACGGAAGAACCAAACGAAACATGGCTGCTGTCCCTTATACGTTTATGAGTATATGAGCAAAGCAACAGAGTAAAAGCGTAGCCTTACAGGATGGCTGCTACCAGACAAGGACAACGACGTCGAGGTGGACTGTGATGTCGATGACGACGACGACGATGATGATGATGATGACGATAAGGGCGACGACTCCATTGCTTACATCTTTCGTACATAAGCCACACCAAGCCAAGCCAAGCCAAGCCAAGCAGCTCCAAGCAATGCTTGCCTGCCATGCAAGGACGAACGAACGAGGATTACGACCACTTGAAAGTGAAGTTTGCAGGCGGTCGGTGTCGGTTGACTCTGTGTGCATGCATATGCAGGCATTGGCATCTTGGTCGATGCGGCTGCTTGCGCTGGTCTGTTCCCTTTGGTCAACATCGTCACCGTCTGCATCGTCGTGGCCGACTTCGTCCTTACAAACGTCCTTGGCAGACAGACTCCAACAACGTCGTCTGCACTTACGAGTTTGTCTGCTGAATTTGGTTTATGCTGTCCAAACTGTTCTTGCTCCTGCTGCTCTTGCTACGCTTGTGTTTGTTGCAGTTGTTGTTGTTGTTATTATTGCAACACATATAATACATGCTTCGGCTGACTTTGGTCTGGGGACGCCACACAATCTTGACAAGTGGCATTGTGTTTTGTGGCAATTGTTTGTTGCACGAATGCTTGCAGCTGACTTATTTTCGGGGTGTATGCTACAGCCCGTGTGCACTAGCAAACTTCGCAGCCGGCTTTGGCCACTTGCTTTGCATGTGTACGTTTAGCACATCTTCTTCGAAGAAGCCAAGAGTGCAGCAAAATGGCTCGAGCACTCGAGAAATTACAGATAATTTTGTGAAATATGGCACAGCAGACTGCAGTTGGCATGGAGTTGAGTTGAGGCGGTTGGTGAAAGTGAAAGTAGCTGGCACTGCTCATGACTCTTCCTTACAATAACGACGACAACAACAACAGCAACAGCAACAACAACATCATCATCATCATCATCATCGTTCGGTCTTTGCTGGAGCGCATGGTAAACTTATTTATGCTAACAGGGAATTGTAGCAACTAACAAGGCAAGGATACACCAGTCATAGCAAGTCAAGTTGAATTGAGTTGAGTCGAGACGAGCTGAGCTAAGCTAAGCTGAGTTCAGTTAAGTTGAGTCAAACCCAGGAGGCGAACTCGGTCGAGACACTATGCCAGACGTATACGTAATATTATGTGCGAGTGCCAGACTGAGACAAGACAGGCGAGCAGCCAGCCAACCATCCAACAAGCCAGCCAGCAAGTCAGTCATCCAGCTAGACACTTGAAGTGTGGCAAGTGTCTGTGAGTGTGCGTGGTGTGTGTGTGTGTGAGTGTGTTTAAGGCATTCCTCAAGGTTGTTGCTTTGCGACATGATTTCAATTTTACTTTGCCACTACACATGGCTGCCATTTTAACAACTATGCAACGTATATACACACACACTCATGCATATACCAACACACACACACACACAAATAGCACATAAGAATTCGTCTTTCACTCTTACTCTCGGCCTTTGAGTCAATTTGTTTGTTTGTCTGTCTGCCTGTCGTCGGTGTGTCGTTTTGCACAGCTCGTAGCTGACATTAAAGAATTTCCTGTTGGCTTCCTTCTTACGTTATGTGACGCTGAGGCGCTGTGTGCTGAGTGCCTGGCCTGGAGTGTGTTTGTGTGTGTGGTGCGTGTCTGGGTGTGTTTGTGTGCGTCGGGAAGCTGTTGATAGTGAATGTAATGTGGCAGCATTATTTGCTTGATTGCTTTATTGTACGCTAAAGGTGTTTGTGGTTTCACACTCAATAACTGCTATGCTCAGCTATGCTGTGCCTCACCACACGCCGCCCACCGCCTGTCATTGCCTGCAGACGCTCACTCCCACGTTTCCTTGTGTGCTGTGATACGCACTGTGCGACTCTTATGGTATTTGTTTCTTGCAATTCGACAAACATCTTTATCGCTTACGTATGAGTTATTCTTAAGTAAATGTTTTTGCCGTATTGTACTGTCGAAAATTGCTCGTTTATTAGCTGTCATGTCTGTCTTTCCTTGTGGCTGTCTGTCTCTGTCTGTCGTTTTGTCCGTTTGTCTGTGCATATGTTGTTAGGTAAGTATATATATGTTGTTTAGTTAGGTGTTTGCGTGCATGTGAGTGTGTGTGTACTGATGTGTTGACTTGTTGGCTTGTCGGCATGCAAAATTGTAAGAAGGCAAACATCGTACAGCAAAAATGTGCACAACTCAAGCGATTATCGAGTTCGATGCGTAGGCATTGAAAAGATTTATTTCGTAGGCCTTGCAGCAGCAAATGAATCGTCGTAGATGTCGACGTTGTCTTCAGTTTTAGCTTTAGCCTTGACTTCAGCTTCTCCCACTCCTTGTGCTGCATTGCTTTAAGTTATTTCATTTCATTTCGTTTGGTTTACTTTCTGTGGCAGGTGTGAAAATTCCTTAAGGATTTGTGTAAATGCATTCGATTTGTTGATTTTGGCAACAAAATATTTTTGTTATATGTTTATTTATTTGTTTGTTTGTATGTCCCTTTGCTCTTAATAGACCTAATTCGATTTGCGTAAAGTGTTTAATAATTGAGTGTGTGAACTTGTCGAAGTGTTTTTATATGTGTAAACATCAATTAGTTGTGTTCGGTTAAGCCAAGTGGTTTATCGAATTATATTGCTCAAGTCTTCGATTATATGCAAGAATTTAATGTCGTTTAGGCCATGCTAATGTTGTCACTTTTTCGGTTTGTTAAATCAACTTCTTTATGATGTTAAATAAATGAAAATTAAATTTAAATGCAGCATGCTTTCGGTGATACGAACTTTCATATATTGACATTTATTCAAGTTATTAAAATTAATCAACAGTAGGTAACTGCGGCAAGACTGTATTGACCTCCATATGTCCTGGAACAGATATTTTGTGTTAGTTTAACAACATAACAATTGAACAGCTTAAATAATTAAAGTGAATTTTGGCATATACTTATAAAAAAATGATGTTAATTATATAAGCATCGTTAGAACAATTGCAATTTATATAGATTAACTGTATTAACTGCGTATGGGCTTAGAAATCTTAAATGGAGTCTACTAACATTATCTCACTAACCTTATTACTGTTTTAATTTCAAGAGTAAACTATCTTCTGTTTATTTCTACTGATATTTCATAAAGAAATTTTAATTGAAAGAAAGGATACTTGCTGTCAGATGATGTAGCAGTTTGAATATGTGTGCCAGAAGTAATGATTCAAATTCTTAATGAATAAAAACTAAGATAATAATCTATCTGAATATAAAATAAAAATACAATGTAAATAATTAATTTAAGAAAAAACAATGTGATTCTGATTTGCAAGCCACAAAACAATTGCAAACAAATTAAGTATTCTAAAAATTATTTTAATTGAAGTATAGTAAGAGGCGCCAATTTAACTAACAATAAAAAGTAACAAATTGCCTACTAAAGCCTACAAAATATGATTTTAAATGCTGTGGACACCTTTTAAAGGCAGCAGCTTATGCTTTAAGTCAATGCTAAGCTTACTTAATAATTGAAACCATATATTCAGGCAGAATAACAACAGAAAGTGAAAAAAATGCCTATAACTCAGATAACTTAAAGTAAAACAAGGGCAAATAGAAACAAAAAATTATACTGCATTACCTGCAACAACAACAACAACAACAACCACTCGCACACACCTTGCCTTGCTCACGACTCGCTTTTCACTCACATCTTTTAATTGTTGGTCTACGGCTAAGCACGGCAGCTTAAAATTTATCTGCATGTTGCTATAAAAAGCAGCTTAGGTAAGTGCTTAAAAAAAATTTCTCAAGTGAAAAAAAGAAAAGATAGAAAACATATAAAACAAACATATATGTATGTATATTTATATATATGTATAAATATATATACATGTATATGCACATTTATCTATGCAGATGTGGCTATAATCCAACACACTTCTAAACTGAATGGAAAAAATGCAACAACAAGCGCATAATAAAAACAACAACAACAACAGCAACGACCATATATACAATATTTTAATTAAAAATTCAATTTTAATCAATGCATTAGCAAAATGTCTCGTACTCGTTCGCAACTCCACGCTGGCATACTCCGAGTACAGCGCCACAGAAAGTTGTGAGAAAGTGGCGACGCAATCCAAAGTGCCAAAGGGGCATGCAGATGAGCGAGTTGTATGAGGGGGGGCACCGCTGCCACTGCCACTGCCGCTGCTGTTGCTGCCTGGAGTTGAGTTTGTAGTTTAGGTACTGGAAAAAAAAAATCATAGTAAAAAAAATCATATATAACAAAAAATAAAAACATAAAACAACAGAAAAATAAAAACACAAAAAAAAAAAAAATAAAAATGTTGCGCCACTCAAAACCAATAACGAAGGAAAAAATCTATGGAAAATAGCCAACAAAAGTGTAGCGTATGTACGAGTGAGTAACGTAAGTGTGTATATGTGCATGTGCAGGGGAGAGGCAGTGTGGGCAAGTGTGTGTCTCACTGTCGATATGTCAGTCTGCCGGTTTGTCTACGAAATGTGTTGCATTTTTATTATAACTTGAAAACGTTGATAACTCCGCCTATTTCTAACGAACGAGCGTAGATACAGAACACATTCGATTGAATTTAATATGCATGCATACAATAGCACAAATACACGCGCGAACACACACACAAACACTCACACACACACACACACAAACACAAACACTCGCATAGACAAGCTTACATGCACGTAGTCATACGCGTACACTTTGACGGTTGTGTGTTGCCGCATAAAGCAAGGTGCGGGGCGCAGCCGAACGGCCAAAGATGCGGAGGCACACGAAGCTGGCAGCATCAGTTGCCGTTTGGTATTTGGTCTAAAGCAGTGTGCGCCTGATTGTTGGGGTAGGTGTGCTCCGAGCTCTGTACCCTGCACCGTGCACTGTGTGCTCCGTACATGTGAGTGTGAGTGGGGGCTGGGAGTATCTGTGTGTTAGGCTGTCTCTGTGGATGGTATGAGAATGTGAGGCATCTTGGTTTGAGTAACGTCATCAGCAGGCGCAGCCACAGCGGCTTCAGTTGCAGAGTTTGAGCCCGCATTGGCGTCCAATTCAACAACAGTAAAAGTAGAAAATAGTCGGCAAAGTAGAAGGAATATAGGCAACTGGCGTACTTTGCCCAGATATTGTGCCACGAACACAATTGCACTGAGCGAAAAGTGAGTGCAGTCTGTAAACTTCGTACAAATTGTTACGTGCAACTTTTTTAATTTTAAAAACTTTAGTTAGCAGCATATGGTTTTTTCTGCAAATCAGACTGTAGGGATCCTTTAACTTCTTTTGAAGTTCTAATAATGAAGAAAGTTTCTTTTTAATTTTCAGACACAAAGGTTTTCAGATTTGTATTGTTTTGTTGTTGTAAACTAAATTCCAAATCATATCTGATACAAGACGAGTCAAACGAATACAACTTTTAAAATTCTTTTCTCAGTTTATTTGATGACTTCATTATGCTCACTGAAATAGGTAATTGCCGAAAATTTGCTGGTTTTTACGCACAGTGTATTTAGACAGTCATAGGCACCAATGGCTTACCACATAGTGCAATATAGGACCAATACCCCCAATGAGCACGTTATGAAAAAGCATCAAACGCCGTTCGATGTCCACGACAACAAATCCAACGCAGCAGACGACTTCGCTTACTCCAACTCCATCTCCATCACCAACTCCAAGCCAAAGTCCGACTATGAGTCCAACTCTGAAACTGACTAAAGCAACGGCGAACATTTAGAATGACGTACACTCGCTTCAATGTTGACGACGACAACGATAACGACAGCGACAGCGACAACGGCCACGACGTCGATGAGGCTGACTCCGAGTCTGACGCTGTTGCCGCTGCTGCTGTTGTTGCTGTTGCTGCTGATGCTGATGCCAAAGCCGAGTGCGTCGTCGTTTTGTGTGACTGCAAGGCTTACGCCAAAAGAGGCAAAGAGCTTGCAATAAAAGCAAACAAGCGGCATCACAGCAGGATGTAAAAGACTGTCGGTGATGTGGGCCGGTGAGCACCAAGCGCCCATTTTCAAAAATTCTAATATGTAAAATGTTCAATAGAGAAAACTATGGGTGCTCCAAAATAAAGGCAACAACAAACATAACAACGACACACACAACAAACTAAAAACGAGCCAAATAAAAACAAAACACACACGATGAGCAAGATGGCCTCATGTGCACTTTGGAATGAGAATTTGTGTGTGGAACGTTAGACATGGCTTGGAGTGTGGGAGGGGGTGGCGACGAAGCGGCTTTCGTGCAAACAAACGCACATAGGCACTCGCATAGAATGGCACACACACATACACATACACACACACACACACACATGTACACACACGCACATGGAGTATTGCAGAAGCATCCTTTTAGGATGAGGCATCAGTTCGAAATGTATAGGAAAGGAATCGAATCGCTGCCAAAGGCATTGATACTAACGAGCGGACATGCATGCGTGTATTGAAAAATTGTGCGCCCAAAATGTTGCAAACGCACACACGAGGAGTTCGATAGGCGAAAGTCGGATGATGGATTGAGGAACGAGGAAGATGGAAGGTGGAAGCAGAGTGAGCTGGGCGCAAGTGTATTTCGAAAAATGTATGCGAGTAGGCTTAGTGTAGGATTGAAGAAATCATATTGTGCAGACGGCAAAGAAAGTGCAGGAGGGGGTGAATGCATGCAACTACGCATGGAAGATAGTTTGTGGGAAGTTGTGGCAAGTGTGGGAGTGTAGAGGCGTGTGGACGTTTGTTTTGTTTTTTAGGCTTAGGCAGCATGAAAACACAAAACAAAATGAAGAAAAAAAATCAACGAGAAAAACAAAACCAAGAAAAATTAATAACACAAAGCAAATAGCATTTCATCAATTCGTGTGGAGATTTTATTATTGTTGCTACTTGGTTTTCAGCGAACTCAAGTCTTTGATCCGGCGATTCTTTTTTTTCCTGAAATATTAATGCTTAAGTGGATTTATGTCAGGCTTAAAACATGGTTTAACTATTTTGATAAGTCAGAAAAGTCTCTATAAAAATTAACCTATTGTTATAATGATCAATGAAGAAACATTATTGGTTATTAACTCATTTTATTTTCTAATATGATAATATAATATGTTCTCTCGTTTTTCGTATTTCTCCATATTATATTAAGTAAACCTATACTCGATTTAAAACCATTCCAAATAAATTCCATTATGTGTTGTATTCGGGATCAATCTATTCCAGTTTCGATCTGAAACCCATTGCCTTGACCATCTACGTAAGAATCCTTGAAACTGCTCAACAAGTTCATAGCACATTAAACTTAACGTTGGCTTTATCCAACCAATACTGGTTCACTTTCATTAATACTAACTAAACACAGGAGACTTTCGTAACGATGCAAATATGGTATATGCGATAAAAAGTAATTTTTTTTGTTGGTAAGAACTTAAATGAAACTATACTAATGACTTCCTAATTAAATAAGTGTTCTCCCTTACTCTTTATAGTTACCTATTTTCAAATCGGATCTAAACCTATTATAGCCAATCGAAGTTAACATTAACGCAACTTTTAAATCGTTGCATAGACAGTCTTTCAAAATCCTGAAAATTATTCTGTTGTGCATGAAATGTTAACTGTCAACTTATTGGATTCCAGAACCCTGATTCCAATCAATATTAGAAAATTACAGTTATAATAGATTAAACCAAGCAAGGTATGAGCTAAGGTAATGTCGATTAAATTGAATGCTTGATGAGCAGAGACACGTTTAGTAACCAACGTAGCCATCGCATGCTTCCGTCAGGCAATTATTGAACTCAAACCCACATCGATGATCCTAATCAAGTATACCACAACGAAATAATTCAATATGGCGTCACGCATAACCGCAAAACAATTTCAAACGCATATTTCATACGAGAAATACGCATCTGACACATTCGACGGGCAGAGCGCAGAGGAAAATCCAAAAACAAAATAAGCGGAAATCAAATGCCCGAAGACGCAAAAACCAAAAATTTCAAAATCGTAACGTCGGCATAGGCATTTCCAACGCTGCTTATTTGTCGGTTAATGCGGGCGTTTCTAAGTGGCGACTTGCAACAGGGAGAAAATTTCGTAGCAATAATTGAGTTTTCATCAAAGCGCAATCAACCGAAATTTTCCACACCGGCTCGTTCTTAACTAAAGCAGTGCAGCAGATGCAACGAAACGAACGCCGGAAAGCCGGCAACAGCCAAGCAAGCGAATGAGCGAACGGGCCAACGACGAGCGAGCGATGAGCGGTCAAATTGGATGCAACGTACACGACGATGCACATGCAGCTGGCTGCTGTGGGTCCGGCCGAAATGTCGGCACTAATGGCTGAGCAGCGGGCGAGCGAGAGAAGCTGATGCGAGTCGTGTGAGTGGACTTGGTGCAAGGCTGAGTTGTATAATAAATTCAGAATGTGCGCTGCAATAAATTCTAGGCAGCCCCCCCGAAAAAGCATGCATAGGTGCAGAGGGGCAGCAGCGAAGTGAAACAATGCGGAGGAGAGTTGAATTGGTTGGTTGCACTTGCTTGCTTGTTTAGGAAAGCAACGACAGAAAAACGAAAAAACAAAAAAAAAAAAACGAAAACAGAAGTGTATGTAGGCGCAGAGGCACCGAATTGGTGGCATAAAATAAAATTTAATTAGAAACGTAACCATGGCAAAAAGTGTGTGCCCTGCCTTGCCTTGTCCTGCCTCGTCCTGCCTTGACTTGCCTACTGTGCTGCAAACTGCCTGCCTGGCCGTCTGTCAGAATATTCGTACAAATAAAACTCAAGCGTACGAAAGGATGAAATATTTTGCAAGAACAGCAATAGCAACGGCAATAACAACAACAACAAGAACAACAAGAACAACAACAACGGTAACGGTGACGGTAACTGCAACGGCAACGACTGCAATGGCGAACAAAATAGACGGGAAATGCATTTTTCGTATGCAACGAGAAATTGCAAGCCACATGTGCAGTGTTGCCTCAAACCGCATTGACAAGAGCAACAAAAGCAGCAATAGCAAATGGCAAAAGCACCAACAGCGACAACAACAACGACGACGACGACAACAATAATAATAACAACAATCCTTTTCAAAGGATACAGGCAAAATGCAAAGTTAGCGAATGCAGCCTAAGCTCGAGCATAGGAGCGGCTGTAGATGTAGCAAGAATAGGCGGCGCAGCATCGAACACAGCCAGCGAAAAACTTCAATTTCGCATAGACGCAGAAAATACCGAATACATGGGCATGGGAGATGCGTGCATGCATGCTGGACAAGACAAACAGATAACATGCATGTACACACACACACACAGACACACAATCATATACACACACATACATATAGAGACACTGCTTCGTTCCATCCTATAAGCCTATATCAGATAGGCAAAGAAAGAGTAGCAACAACAACACCAACAACAACAATAGTAGCAACAACAATGCGAGGAATTGGACAAGAACTTGACGGAAACCACGAAACTAAATTGAACCTCGTTCAGCGCAGCAGAGCACATCGCACATCATCGACGAGCAGCGTTGAGTAGGTAGGCAGGACAGGCAGCCAAGGCTGGACAGGGAGGCAGGCAGGCAGGCAGGCAGGCAGGCAGACAGGATGTCAGGCTGGTCAGTCGCTGGTAGATGGTTCTGGCAATTCGCTATCGCAATCTATCGTTATCCTTTGCATACTCTAGGGCGTTCTAACCATCGTACAAAGTCGCTGCTCTTGTTTTGCTCTCATTGGAGGAGAGCGAAAAAGACGATGCGATTTTCTGCGTTTTTTCGTTGAAATACGACGACGATTGGACTGAATCTAGCATGGAGCCTTCTTGGTTGGTTTGAGTGCGTTCTGTTGTGGCCGTGGTCAACAGCTTTGGCCTAACTAACGCACTAACGAACGTCGCGGCAACGGCAACGGCAACGGCATAGGCAACAACAACAGCAACAAGGATTGCAAGGATTGCTACGTAAACAAACGTCTGATGCTGCTTGATTGCATGAACGTTGCTTTGGCCATTGTGGGGCATGCGGCGGGCGGTTGCGTTGGAGAAAGGACTTGTGTAGGCGCCAATGTCCAAACTCGCCTGCGAATCTTTGACATTCTTGGGCAGAGCACACGCGAACCCATACATTTGCACACATGTGCGTATATATGAAAAGATGAATAGCTGGGCGGCATATGGGTTGGCCTGCTTGGCTCCTACAGACGCTTATGTGCATATGCACTCGCATACATTGGTTCCCTCGCATTGGCAGCTTAGATGGACGCTGCTTACACTTTGGTGGTTGATTTCGCGTACTTTTCTACGCTGTCCATTGGAAGATTTGCCTATATAGCTAACGCAATTCGCCGTTATGGGCGCGTTTCTGCGTCGCTATATTTAAGAAGTGCAAATGTATTGGATGGGCTGCACACCATCACGGGAACGAGAGGATGGCGAATAACATTTCGAGACAACTTGAAGGTGGGTTATGGCGAAGAAATTGACAGGCTCTGACAGGTTCCGTCATCGATGTTCCCGCTAAAAGAGGCATTCAATCCAGCTAAGGCCGAAAATAATTTTCAATTGTGAACTGAAAGATTAAATTGCAGACTATTCGAGATTTGTGTATAGCTTTGAGATTGCGTAATATACATGAAATTTTAATAGATTACTATGATTACTCTTTCAAGAAATAGCTTAAGGCTGGAGCAGAAAAATACCTTAGCGAATACATAAGTGCAAAAGAGAGAATAATTTAAATAGACCACAAATGCCATTAAATAACTAAATAAATTTATACAATCTGTAGAAAGCTCTGATAACAAAGGAGTCTCTATACTCTTGTACATCTCTCAAATGAGCATAAAATTTAGCCGATGTAATAGTCAAAGACAGACAGGATAAGAAAACAAATATTATTTGAAATAATTGAATTAGTTAAGAGTAGAATTCATACTTAATCTAATTTATTTCGGGATACACGGTAGTCAAATACAATTTTTAATACTATCAGGTGTTCAAAGCGTCCATTAAAATAACGAACAAAAATAATTTCTGACTATAAGAAATTGATTTTACGGACTTCTTCAAATATGATATAATCAATAAAACTTTAGCAACTGTTCTGTTCTCTTTCTCTGTCAGATGTTTGGTTTTTATGTTACAAATTATTCGATTTAACGAAAGAAGGAATTAAAGCATTTGGGAGATTATGTTCACTATGACCAAAGGTGTGTGAGCTTTGTCTATCATGACCATAAATCCTTTGATCACTATATGCACTATATAACGTGTTCTGCTTCTTCTCCGTTTGAAATTGATTTCAGCTTGCATTAATATCATATCGTATATCTTTATCTTTGTTGCTCAGTTTGCGTGTCGCTTGTGTAGTTTATCTGCACTTGCAAGAGTAATTTCAATATATCTTTCAGGTTACGTAAATAATCATATATGTATGCATACATGTATGTATGTGTGCATGTAAATATGTAAAGACAAAAAATGAACAGCGCAAAAAGAATACATTACATGCTCTACCTGCAAGCTGCCATATTCGTCACTCAAGACAACATCAGCAGCAGCAGCAGCAGCAGAAGCAGCAGCGGCTGCGGGTACGGCAGCAAAAGGAGCAGCGCCATGGCTGTCAGGCGTTGAAGGCGCATGCAACTTTCTGGGGCGTTCATGCACTATTTTTTTAATTCTTATTTTTTTTGTTATTATGTTTCATTTTTGGTGTATTTTTTATTGTTTTTTTTTGTTTTTTTTTGTGATACGCTTATTCGTCTGCACGGTCACCTGTTCTTTCTTCCGTTGTTGGTTCGTCCATGCATATGCATATGTACGTGCAGACTCTTTTTGCATAAATAACTCTTAGTAAATTTCTATATAAATTCTTGTTGCCCCTACTTACACACATACGTACGTACTTTTACTTTACTTTTTCTTCTTCTTTTACTTCTACTTGTTTTATACGCTTGCATGCTGCTGGCTGCTAGTCGCTTTCTGTGGTTGTTGCTGCTGTTGTCGTTGTTCGGTTTTTTTTTTATTTTTTTGTTTTTTTTATTTGCGTTTTTCGTAATACATTTTGTTTGTTGTTGCAGCGCAAATCGCTCCCTGGTTGCGTTCGTCACGTCCATTGGCCGCATTTTGTCAAAGGTAGGTGGTGCCTGTGTTTGGTTTTACTTTTATTTCATTTTATTTGCATGCTTCTCTCTTGCTTCTTACCAACTTTGTACCGTTTTCTTGCATCCATATTTCAATTTTCTTTTTTTCTTTTGGCATTATTTTATGTCCCATGTGGTTTTTTATATATTTTCAATATTTCCTTGCGATTGTTTTTTTTTTTTTATGTTTTTGGTTTTTGTTTCTTTTTTGCACTGTGACGTGCACAGATTTAAAAACTTGAAATATGGCAGCTAACTAAATATTTTTGGTTTTTATCTTCAGCACACTCGGTATAAAAGAACAAGAGATGGATTTTTTAAGAGAGTGTGCGTAATTTTCTGTGTTACTGTTTGTGTAGAAAATTCAATTAAAAGAAGTATATTTTTGCACATCTAGAGCTTAAAATTTATATTGATTGCATAGCCATCGGTAGGATAACCAAAAAAGACAAATACTAATTTTTTTGCAACACATAGGCGATCGAAATTTTGCTTTTAATTGATCAGCGTCCATGTTTCGTGAAATTACCATTATAAGACAAAAGTCAGGGGGAAATAGTGGCAAATTAATTAAAGTTGAAAAGTTCATTAAAATAAACGCTTTGAATAAATAAAACTAGATCCTTCTGTGAAATGAAAAGCAAAATAGTTACTAAAACAATTGCGATAGGTTCAGGTAGAAAATATTAATTGATTAATACAGTCACAGTAGAAACTCTACTTTGGTGAATAAACTATTTTAGACTTCAAAATCACCATAGTTATTACACGCCATATATGCTTTTCAGGATTATATAGATCCTTAATTTTGCAAATTGCCACTTGTCAAAGTTCTTCTTTTGGATATATTGGAAATTTCCATAAAAATATTGATTGTCGGTAATCACTGATACAGAGCATAAACCAATATTCAGTAGGAACTCGCGAATGCGGATCAATTAAAACCGGGGGCACTATAAGTTAATCCGGATTACAACAGAAATATTAAAAAGAAAGAATATTTATAAATGCTTGTTAATTTAACATTAACTACATTAAAATTTCAAAGAAAATTAAAACAATCCTTTCAAAGCATATATAAAACGAAAAATTTCTGAAAACCTCCCTTATATCACATTTCATATTGAGTCGGGAAGTCCTCATTTTTCATAAAGTATGAGACCATGGTTGATTCGAATTGCAAGGTACATATTAGAAATTTTCCATTTCTTAACTTTATCCGGACCACACTATGATTTGAGAATGATTGGGATTAAGGGGTATCCAGATTAACGAGTTCCTGCTGTATATTAAAAATATAACCTATTGCTTGGCGACATAAATCTGTAGTCCAGTGTCCATCGTCGGTAATCCTCAGTCTATGTTAAAATCTTAGTAAATTTACTAAGTCAAATCCATGGTAATTGGATTTTCAATATTTTTTAGTAACAAAAAACAAAGAAAAAATAAAACCTTTAAGAAAAATATAATGGAAATCGCCAAAGGTCTTTTTAATGGAAGGTGCCAGCAAACTAACTATACAGGTGCCAATTAATTTTGCTTTTAAGTGTGCTAGCAAAAAAAATAGACGAAAAAGAAAGCAAAAAACAAAAAAGACAGGACAAAAAGATTCGCATGCATTTTAGAAAATTAAGCCTATGTCACTCCCAGCGCATGTACCAATTGCCTCGTCCGTCAATTCATAAAATCCATTTACAAAAACACGAAGGGCACAGAGAAAACGAAACAACACCTTGGCGAAGCAAAGGATAACAAGCAAAGTAGCAAGTCGAAGGTGTGACAAATGCTTTTAAGTTTTTCGCTGCTGCCACTCCCGCTGCTGCTTCTGCTGCTGCTTTTGCTGCCGCTTCGGCTTCTGCTGCTGCTTTAGCTCCCGCTTCGGCTGCTGCTGCTGCTGTTGGTGCTGCCACTGTGCATGTAACGTAGTAAAGCATTTCACGCATCGCTGCCGCTTTCAATAGAAATTTGCTTTCACTTTGATGATATTGCAGCGACACAGCCACACTACTCAGGTACTTAAACACACACACACACACACACACACACACACACGCCTGCATCCATCTATACATACAAGTTGGAATAACTAAAATTATTGTGGGCGTTGAAGCGGCGCAAAATTGCGCCTGTCCGCTGCCTGCTTGCGAAAAAAAAGTTATTTTCTTCTACGGGGCATTTGGATTTGCTTTTGTTCGTTTTGTCGAGATGTCAAAGTACAAGGCGACGCATGTAAAATAGCTTAACTTACGAAATACGTTGGATGGAAAAACTCAAAAGAAACAAAAATGAAATGGTAAACTCAACATAGCTAAGTAACAGGCCATGCAGGACATACAGGACATGCAGGACATGTGCAGCATGCAGTGGAGCGCAAAACAAAGTAAAGAAAAAAAATTGAATCAAATGCCTATAACAACAGTGCGCCGAGACGCGGCACAGGCTTAGAAAATATGCGACGTCATGTGCGCAGCAAAGAAGCAAAAATCAACAACTAAAGGATAATGCCCACAACGGGCACAAGGCACAAAGCACAAGGCACTCTGGTCAGTGGACAGTGGACTAATGCCACTATTGCAGCCTCACAAGAGGTTTGAGTTGTATACTCTATGCCAAAAAGAAAAACTAAAAATAAGGAAAAAAATTAAGAAAAATAAAACACAAATAGAACAGCAAGCAAAGACAAGCACAAGTGCGAGTGTGAGTGCGAGTGCGAGTATGTGTCCATGTAGTTGCAAGTCGTAGGGGACACGCTTTACGCGCAACCATGCGTCCTTCGATTGGTCGAGGCGCACGACTCGAGTGGTGGTCCAGCTTGAGTGCGTCTGCAGTTGCCTGCGAGTATGCCGGCAGAGTGTGGCATGGTGTGCGGGTTTGCGTAGAGTTTCGTTTCTCGATTTTTTATGATTTTTGTTTTTCGCTTTTGATTCGTCCCGTTTGCTCATGTAAATTTCACTCTTCAGAAGTCAGGCTTTTAGCGCAAAAGCCTTGTCGCATGCAAATTCATTTATTCAAATGTCCATCACAACATGTGTGCGTTGCAATGTTGTTGTTGTCATATTTGTTGTTTTTAAGATTTAACTGATCCTTTTTAAAAACTCGCGCATTCCTATAGAGACTGGATTGAATTTACATACATCACTACCAACTCTTCTTCACATACTCGTATGTCGCACTCCTTTGTTGTTCATAACAAAACTTTGGATTCGCCATCAGCAGATTAAGTGAAGTTTAGCATAGGTCCCAACAAAAAGTTCCATGAACTTAAAAAAACTTACTTGTACTCACTGCATTCCCATAATTTATCTTATAACCGCAAGTATGGCAAAAAAAAAGAAAAATTACCCCAGTATTTTCGTTTTGTTTCCAAATTAAAGCATCATTATTACTTCATATAAAAAAGGCAAGTTGAACATAAGCAAAGTTGGAAAAAGAAGTCAGAAAAAACTGCGGCCTCATTAACCAGCATCAGCGCACTACTCTGCAGTTTGAGAAAGTCGTTAAAAACTAAAAAAGGACACGATCCGCTTGCACAAAAAACAAAAAGTAATAATAATATATTATAATAATTTGCTGAAAATATGATTAGCGCTGTTGACCAACTACAACAATAACCACAACAACAGCAAAAGCCACCACACGATCAGTGCAAATTTGTGCGCTACAAAAAGTCAAGCAGACACGCATCACAAGGCAAACTGGCGTAACAAAGGAAAGAGGAGAACAACAACAACAACAACAACAAGAGCCACAGCGACAAAAAAGCCAAAGGCTCAGACACGATGTAGAAGAAATATTTTTAAGTTCATAATATTTTTTTTTTGCGCCGTCACTCAAACGCTTCGCAAGCGTAACTCACTACCTGTTGGCACTGCACATCGATCATCGATCAAAGTAACACAGCCACAGCAGCAGCAGCAGCAGCCGCAGCCACGAGCACCAACGCCACCAACAACAACAACAACTAACACAACGATGCAGCAGCAGCAGCGGCGACGACGAACGACGAGCGACGAGCGAAACGCCATTGTAACGCCCCAAAGTCGCTACTGTTTAGCTGCCTGCGATGCCTAATAATGAGCCACGTGAAGCCGAGCTTAGCTGAGTGCCAGTGAGTTCAGTTGAGTTGTTGTTGTTTTAGTGGCTGCTTGCGCCTAACTTAGTGGCTTGGAAGAGAGACAGAAACTGCGAGAGTATGAGCGCGAGCGAATAGCCTCAGCTACAAATGAGGCTGCTGACTTTTGCGCTTGGCGATCGTCGTCATTGTCGGCAGCATTGTCTTGGTCAGCTACCTCAACGCCATTGTCTGCAGCTTGTTGCACGAGTATTTGGCTGTCAGACAGCTTCTGTCGTACGCAATAATTTCGCCGTTTCGTCGCTGGAGCCAGGCCACAACAGGCAACAGCAGCTTCTGCTGCCGGAGTCGATGCAAAACTGCTTATTACCATTAATTTTGAATTGTTTTTCGTGATCTTAACGATCACCGCGATTTACAGCTTACAAAAACAACAACAACAAAATAAAATAAAATAAAAAAAAACAAAAAATAAAAAATAAAAAGAGCAGAAAACAAAACAACCAAAATGCAGCATATCTTTTTTGCAATGGTATGCAGAGTTGTTTTTTGTTGTTGTTGTTGTTAGCTGGTGTTATTGCTGTTCGTGTCTGCTTTTACTGGCTTGCTAGAGACGTGCAGACTTTGTTGTGGATGACGACGACCTCCAAAGGTTCTTTTGGCTTTTAAGTTTGTGTGGCTGCTTTGTGTTTGTTGTTGCACGTTTTTTGCGTTATTTTCTTTAGCACATTTGCTGTTGCTGCTGTTGTTGTTGCTGCTGTAGTTGTTGGTCTATTGTTGCTTTGCATATGCTGCTGCTGCATATTGATTATGATGTTTGCTGTTGCTGCCAAGCCCTTACAATAACCTATCATGAATATGCTTGCCTCTACATAGTACATTTTTGTTGTTGTTATTGTTGCTGCTACCGCTTTTGCATCTGCAGCTATTGCTGTTGCTAATGCAGCTAATCTAAGACATTATTTTGTTGCTGTTGTTACTTTTTTATTAAGTTGCGGCGATTGTTGCTATACATACAATGGAAATTCAATACTTTGCCTATACACAACTTTATGGCAAATAATTATGTGTGCGTTGTTTTTTTTTTCTTTTTTAATTGTAGTCATATTTATACTTTTAAAATGATATAGGGTGATGTGTGGGGTTTCCATGTGCTTGGAAAAATATAAGTAAAACCAAAGCAGTTATTAGAGCAGCATTTGCTCTAAGAAATAAACTTCGATGAATCAATAAAAATAAATGGATAAATTACATTTTTGTATTTGGTCTCTTCGATCGAATTGATCTTTATTAAAATCGTAGTATCCATCACGATATGTTTTTCATTGTAATAGTGTGAAGGTTTTTAACTTTTATATTGCCTGAAATTTTCTGTAAAAAAGTAGTTAATAAAAAACAACAATTTTAAAGATTGCCTTTACTTTAAAAATTTAACTCGATCTCGCAATATTCTGAGCAGAATTGGCAATCATCAATACAGTCTACAGTCACATTAAATTTGCCTTTGTGTCAGTCAAGTTTTAGTACAATACACTGTGAACTCTCAGCCTTTGGTGCTTAATTATCCTCTGCATAATATTTAAAAATTTTGTTTGAGACTGTTAAATTCTCAATTTGATTTCTATTATTGGTTAAAAAATTCTTCGATCTCGTTTCTTTGTTTCCTCTACAGTCTTTTCAAAGACATGCCGGACGAATACCATATCTATTGGGCTATAAGCTTGACAGGATGTAAAACTAATTGATTTACAAGGTGCTCACAGGTTTTGCTTACAATGCAATTATGATCATTTCCGGTTAAAACTATTTTTAGATAGTTGTCATTAAAACTAAATCATCAGATACTTGACTTAACTTCGACTGCGCGGTTATGTTAGGTTGTCAATGGCAATTAGCTCAGACCCCTAATTTAAAATAAAGTACTTAAAACCACTTTAAAAACCTCTTAACATCTTAATGGCCTCTTATGCTCCACCTCCTTTGCAGCAGCCAAAAAGAATGAAGTCACAATTGCGCATACGCACCCTGTGCCCCATATGAAATCATAAACTGTTGCGTTTTGTAAGCAAAAAAGAATTAAAAGAATTAAAAAAGAAATAAGTGCACCATGAAAATTAAGTTTAAAAAAAAAACTAACAAAGCAAATCAACATTAAGATAATACGAGTTTACTCGTACCTCCACACATAACTACCCATCTTTTTATTCAAATCGCATTGCATCGCATTGCAGTGATTTGCCTTCGTATGAGTATCGATGCAATGCATCGCAACCAATGAAACGCAAATAATCATCACCGTAATTTGTATTTTCTGTTACTGTTTCTGTTTTGTGTTTTGTGTTTTGTCTCTTGTGTTTCTGCAGCGTTGCTGTTCTGTGCTTCAATTGTTGAATGCTGGAAGTTGTCTTTAGTGATTGTATAAATGCTTTATGTGTGTTTTTGTTCGGTTTGATTTGTTTTTATTTTTTATACACTTAAGTTTTACGTTTCTGACGAATTCGTTCATACGTTCGTTCGTTCGCTCATTCGTTCTTATAAATGAAGAAAATTTCTGTTTGTAATTACAGTAATACTAAAATAACAGCAACAGCAAATCAACAGAAATAAAACAAAAAATTAAATCTCAACCTGAAATTAAACAGTAGCAGCAATAAAAACCGACACCAACTGCAAAGATACAAAAAAATCGAAAAAGAAAAAGGCAGCATATAGAATAAAAAATGTGAATCGAAGCGAACAGCATCAACGTGTACCGCAGAGCAATGCAACTTAGCTCGGTTTAGCAAGCGAAGGCCAGCCAGCATGAGAACCATGTTTGTTTCAAAAAAAAAAAAAAAATTAAAAAAATAAAAAAAAGCAAATAAAATAAAATTGGAAAAAAAGTCTGCAAATTTCAAATGAAAAGAATTATGCATACTCATTATAAAGCTTGCCGACGAACGTATTCAGCATTCAGTTGCACCATCCAATGAACCAAGCAACCCAGCAACCAATTCATGCACGCCGCACAGTACAAATGCGAATACGAATGCGAGTGTGGATGCATGTGTTGTGCGTACAACTTTGTGGCCTCGCATCGCCCCAAAAATGGTCACCGAAATGCGTAGAATTATAAATTTAATAATTATTATCGACAATTTTACTATAACATAAAATATAATATGTGAGTGCGTGTTATTTGTCGTTTTGAATATTCATGCAATTCTGTATTTCGTTTGGTCTGGCAATCGGGTGGGTGGCTCTGCTGCTGCATGCAGTTTGTTATATAACATACATAATTATAGGCAAATCGTGGCATAGACATTTTTGCTTATGCATTCTATATGTACGCACATACACACATATAATATACATACATATATACGTAGAAATGCATGTGTGCACATAAGCTTATATAACACACTCACAGACATGGCGACGTGCATACGATGGCGCACATTCCCCATCTGCAGAGTGCGGCCAAGCTTTGGCTTAAGTATACATAGCTGCTGCAGAGATCGCGGAGCCAAGAGGATTTTCAATTCAACAATACGATTTCGTCTATTGTAGTGTACATTGCGCACAGTAGTGCAATTAACTTTCTCCCAATTTCACTTGCATAAGCATAATAAAACCAATTCAAAGTAAATCCGTATTTAATGGAAATATTGAGAAAGAAGAAACTGCTTTCACACCATGTTCATAATATTTTGTATCCAAAATCAGAACAAGAATGTGTAGTTCACACATATATGTATATTTGAACAACTTAGCAGATCTGAAAAATGCAACATTTCTCCAATCTCGGCACAATGCCGTTGACTTAGCGAAAATATCAAGTCAGCTGTGCTGGCTGCTACCTACAGGCACAGCAGGATTGCTCCTTGCGATAAGGCTAATGTCAAAAGCGTTGTCATAGAATTCTTTCATTATATTTATGATAGGTTTCATCAACCTGTGACCACTGTGCGCGTGCGTGTGCACCTACGAAAAACTCCGAAAATCGCCATTATTATTGACGTTGCACATTAAGTTTTCAGGCTCTTGCGCTTTGCACTAATTGTAGTGTTTATTGTTGTTGTTGTTGTTGTTTTTATTTTCGCTGCTTTGGTCGAAAGTTGGTGTGAGCAGTGAGCAGCTATTGCACATGGCAAAAAGGGCCTGAAAATAGAACAACGAGAAGATCGCATAGAAAGTTGCTGCTTGGCATCGGATAGCAAACGATGGGCGAAGGCACAAATGCAGCAGGCAACACAACTGAGCCAACAGCAAAGAAGCAAATGCCGAAGTTGACCAACACTTTTCTCTTGCAATGGCACATGCATTGGTCCAGTTCGTGTGTTTCTGTGTGTGTGTGTGCCGGTGTGAGTGTGAGTGGAGTGCGGCGGCGATTGTTAAGGCGAGTGCACAGAAATTAGACGCGTATGCAAAATGCATTCACATTTTCTAACACGACGAAGAGCAAAGCAAAGAGTAGCCAAAACGGCCTCGCTGCAATGATTACTGCATGCATTGAGAGAAATACTGAACTGCACCATACCGTACCGTGCCGTGCCTTACCTAACCGTGACATAACGATGCCGTTGCTGCTTGCTTGCCTTAGTGGACGTGTACGTAGCCAAGCATTGCGTCAACTGCACACAACGTTTTTGTGATTTATTTTTAATTGAAATTCTAGAATGCGTGCAAAATACGCATGCAAAGTGACTCCTGTTGTTGTTGTTGTTGCTCCGTTTTTGTTAGTTGTTGTTGTTTGTGTTTGTGTTTTTCTTGTTGCTGCTGCTGCCGTTGTTGCATTCACACCATGGTACCTACGCACAACGCGCAACGATGACGGCGGCTTGCATGCAGGCAACTGCATTGTTGGCTTCCAGGCGCAAAATTTTAACATGCGTATACGCAACGAAAGAGTCAGCGACAGTGTGAGTTGCACACGCAGAGCAAGTGTGAGTGAGTGAGAGAGTATATGTGTTGGTTGGATGCCAGGCTTAGGTACTCTTCCATGCCAGTACGAGTGTGTAGCCATGGGTCCATGGGTGGCCAAGCACTGCACGGCTCAGCACAGCGCAGCACAAGTTCCCGTTCGAGTCAGAGTCCTGCTGGTTTCGTTGTTGTTTTTGTACTTATCGATGTTGTAATGCTGGCCTCGCCAAATTTTCTACAAAAACACAAAAATGGGAATTAATTTTGTTTTAGAGAAAATTTCGCTTATAGGCGCAAACTGCTGCATGCTGTATATTTGCTGATAATAATTAAGTGCGTCAGCGTGATGGCGGAGCAGAGCGGCGGCGGCGACGCCGGTTGTCGGTGGCTTTGGTCCATTTGAAATGCGTAAGTGTAATGCTAGGCAACGGCAACGTCATCATCATTGGCATCAGCATCAGCATGAGCATCATGGACTTAGTCCATTAACATCATCATCGTCACCATCGCCTCCTCCATCATCATCAACATCGTCATCATCGTCATAGTCATCATCGTCGTCGTCGTCGTCGTCGTCGTTGACGTTGCCTTTGACGCTGATGTTGTTGTCGTTGTTTGTTGGTTTTGCTTGTTGCAGCAGGAATTTTCGGCCATATCCGGCGTAGGAAACTGCACGAAACGAAATTTTATGCGATAAAATTGCTTTTGCTGCCTTGCTTATTGTTGTTGTTGTCGTTGACGTTGTTGTTGCAGTTTTAGTTATTGCCATCATAGTTGTTGCTGTTGTTTTTAATGCTTGCATAGGCACATAGGCACTGCCACCATCCACATCAATAGCAACATCGTCATCGATAACGCCAACGACGACGATGATGATGATGATGACGACGACGACGGCGACGGCAACGGTGACGGTGACGATGAGATGCAGAAGTTTTTCGGCAATGCGCTGACGGACTGTTCGTCCTGACTGTTGCTGATGACTTTGTTTTTGTGTCGCTGTTGTTGTGTGATTGTTGTTGCAAGTTGAAGTCTTTCTAAGGTTGTTTTTCTAACGTTCATTGCGGGCATCGAACAGGCTTAGTACTGCAAACACCCACACAGTCACACACACATACACGACCGACATGCACATGCAGTTTGTTTGCAAAAGCCCGCATGCATCCGATTTCTCATTTGCCATTTTTGCATTTTTCTGCATTTTGCGCAAAGCTGCGTTCTGTTCGTTGTTGTATGTGTATATACTCAATACTTTTTTATCCTTTTTTTTTTTTGCTTTGTTTGGTTGCTCACAGGAAACGGAAACGAAATTTCTGCGAATAACGACGTCAGCTATGTACGTCGTCACAAACAGTGGACTTTAAGTAAAAAATTTTGAGGGGATCTTCAATCTTCCTTACAATCTTCACAAATCTATTGTAGAATATTCAATAATGATTCAACATGATTATGGTGAAAGATCCATCTTGTTTTTCAGTCAAGAAAACCACTTTTCATGTGTATGAGCTGTGAGGTGTCCATATGAATTCAATTAATTCAAAATTTACGATATATTTTTGTTTGTCTGACATTTATTATACACAGTAATCATTGAGAAGATTTCTCTTAGAGACTAATACAATTGGTAAGGATTCTGAAAGCAACAACATTCGGTTATTAATATCAAGATCTCAACACTTAACACTTTAAGAAAAGCTGTAGTAGCAATGCAAATCGCAAAGATACTATTTTGGATGAGTGACTTACATTTGAGAAATTTCATAAAAAGATTTAAATTCATGCTTTAGTAGAACTTTCCTATAAAGAAGTTTTCCCTATTGTAACATAAAATAATTTCAAGCAGTTAACTTTTTCGATCCGTTTTTACAGAATTTGGTTCTAATTATAATAAATTTTCATATAGTGAATTTTTCTCTACAAATAACAACTTTTGCAGCTGGAAATACAACTCTTTTGTTTTTTATGTCTTTTTAAATTGTTTATATTATTTTTCTTAAGCTTATCAATAAAACTTCGTATCAGGACAATGGCAAACATGTTAAAATTGATAATATCAATAAAAAAGACGAAGAAGAAAGAAAAGGAAAAATAAAATGAAAAAGGATTGAGCTTCTCTACAATTTGCATATGTAATTTTCTGCAACTACAAGTCTGCAGTTTTTGCGCCACTGTGCGTAACTGTTTGCACATCGTAGGCAATGCAACTTTTTCCACTGGTGCTGTCGCAGCTCTTCAGAAAAAGGTACAGAAAATTGCCTACATTGCTTTTCTAATGCCCCAAAATGCCTTACTGCCCAGGATTTTTGTTTTCTTTTTTTCGCAAACGAAGAGAAAAGCTGCATCCGTTGCTGTTTAGTGCGTCGTCGTGGTCATTGGTGATGGTGGTGTTGTGTTTTCATTGTTGTTGTTGTTGTTGTTGCTGCTGATGCTGCCGTTGTTAGACGAAAAATGCGATTTTTCAAATCGGCGACTCAGCCGCCGCCATTTTTCCACTTAGGCGGCGGAAGTGCGAGTAACTATGACGACGGCATATATGCCTTTATGCAAGTGTGTGCATGTGGTGCTGTGTGTGTGTGTATTTCATCTCCCAAGAGTGCAAAGAGAAATCCATACACACATATGTATGTATGTAGACACACTCAAACGCAAACGCAAACGCACATTAACAATCAACGAACGAGGGAGCGATAAACGAACAAACGAATGAACGCACCAAGACGAGACGCAGTGCGGGGCTGTGTGCGCGTACGTGTGCCTAAAACGCCATTACTGCCGCCTGGACCACCATGGCCACGACGACGATCGAGACGCAGTCGAAGCTTGAGCAGCCGAATGCTCGACAGGATAAAATGCGGCGCCTACCATTGCCCAATGCAGCGCCAGCCAAACCCAGCGAAGCCAGGCCAAGCCCGGCCAACGCAAGCCAAGCCAAACGGAGCCAAGCCACCCAACGATGAGAATTTAAATGCGTGTGTGTTTGTTTTCTGCACATTTGCATTTTACGAATATCCTTTCGAATTAGAAAATATGTGCGAGCGGTGTAAGGCAAGCAGCAGGCTGGCAGGCTGGCAGGTTGGCAGGCAGGCAGGCAGGCGCAAGCCAAACGAATAAACGAACGAACAACCGAACGCACGAAGCCCTGGCAAAACGAACGAACGAGGGAACGAACTTGCCATACACGAGTCCCGGCGCTTCTTTGCTGATGATGCAGCTCTGGTCACTTCTGCTGCTACTTCTACTTCTACGTCTATGTCTGCTGGCGCGCTTTGCCTTTGTTGCTGCTGTGGTCGTCGTTGCGCCTCTGGTCCGGCAGTGTGCAGCGTTGCGTCGTCCTTTCATTTGCCGACTCTCTACCCAACTTCACATGCGTACATTTGCGGCTACATATGCATACGCCTTGTGCCGACGCTGGTACTAACGCATTTTTGGCCAATGTCCTTATGCAGGACATTGACGGACGATGACGACGTGTACGACGTGTACGGACGTGAACGACGTCGTTGGCGATGACGATGACGATGGCCACGGCATTGACGACGTTGGCTGCGAGGGTTTTTGAATTTCAAATTCACTTCATGCATTTGTCCTTTCCACGTTCGCCTTTCGCTGGCTGCTGTTCCTCGTTCGTCGTTCGCAATTCGCCGTTATCGCCTTTCGCTCGCACACACTCGATTCATGTCCATTTTTGGTCACTCATATGCACACACACAATCACGCACACACGCACATGTGCATGCTGGCGTGGCATAGTGTCCTGCAGTTAGCCGTATTCGTATGCCGCATCGCCGCGCCTTTTTAGACGCAAATGAAAAACTTTTTCGCAACTGTAAAGATTTTTGGTTGGCTGACGCAGCCAATCTCTGATGTGTGTTAGGAACCCCTCGTCCTGCGTCCATGCAAAGTTTTTTGCTTTTGCTTACGTATTTAAGACATACACATGCGAATGTGTATGCGAGTGTGTATGCGCCTGCTGCGAATTTAATTCCAGTAATGTGGGCATGAGAACCCCGAAAACTTCAACTTCAACTTCATCTATGCTCGTTACTCCTCTGATTTCTTTGCGAGGCGCACACATTGCGTATGCGTAATTTATGAGCACTTCTCTGCTAAGGCTGCTGCTTTATGATACACACACGTGCTTACACACACACCTATACATACTGTACACATACACAGGTAGGTTGGAGTTTTTCTCGTTTTTGCCACACACATTGCCGATCAAAGTGAATTTGATTACGCAAAGCCATGCAACAGCAAAAATATTGTGTCATTTAATTAAAACGCCAAACAATTTTCGCAACTTCTGCGGCATAAAGTGTTTTGCTGCATAAACACATAACTTAAATTGCTTATTATGATTTCCGCCAATCGGCTCACAAATCAATTGCGAACGCGACGATTGCCGATGCTCATAAATATGTTAAGCACCAGGACTAGCCGCGGTCAGACACGCACTTCCTTATATCAATTACAATAAAATACAAGTTGATAGAAAAATTGTAAGACAGACAGACAGGCAGGCACACCAAGCATAAGATGCACAGTCATCGCTTTGGATGCGTATGCGGCCATTTGAGCAGTTTTTGCTTGGGACAGTGCAAAGTTGCTGCACATGCGTCAACTTGTGCCTAAAAATTATTGCATTGTAAATTTAATAAAAACAACAGCAACAACAAACATTGCGTTGCAGCTTAGAGTTCTTTGCAATTGGTTTGTGCCCTACGAGTCGGCAAATGCTGACTGCATTTAGATTTATTTTGTCTCAAGAGGAGGAATTTTTGAAACAATTCTGTTCTCATGTAACATTAATGATAGAGTCTACAGAGTAACACGCTTTCAATTGCTTACTAGTTTGGCTGTAGATCAGATTTTTGAATGGGCATATGTAAATCAAAGTCACTGTTGTCATATATGCATACATGCAAGTTTATGCCTGATTTTTTAATATTTTTCTATTTTCTAAAATATATGTCCACTAGAAAGTTTGTCGCCTATTATCCTAACCTTTACTATATATTCATTAATGTAGGATACCGCAGACAAAACAGAAATAAAAAAAACCATCCAAATTTAAGTACCAAATAATAGCTGCAAGATGTCACATCTTATTTTAAATTGAAGACCAACTCAGAAACTTCCAACTGCAAATTATGTGTAGGGTGCAAAAGTATAGATAAAATGAGTAAAAAGAAACGTGGCTTGTTTATGAATTTGCAGTTTACTATGAATTTCATTAACACACAAAGCAGCAACGGGCCACAGCTACCACAGCAACAACAACAACAAATGCAACAATTTTCCGCATGACGCATGAAAACCAGAGACGGCAAACGTCAGCAGGCGTCAAGCGACACACAACAGTAACTTGGTCAACCAAACAAAACTTAATGAAAAACAGACAAATTGACAAGACGACACACCGACACAGCAACGCAGCAACGCAGCGACTAACTGGACGGCACATATGTACTTAGTACACAGCACATGGCTTAGTCTGTGGCTCTTTGGACGTGTGACTGTGACTGTGACTGGACACGCGACTAAATGAGTGACTGAGCAACTAAGTGACTGCGGCGATGACTGTCATGACTGTCACGGCTGCGTGAATGACTCTGTCGTGTCTCTGGGCCCAATTGCTGCATGAGCAAAGCAATCGATTGCTTATTCGACTGACTCATCGACTGACTAACTGACTAACTGACTGACTGACTGCTTGCTTGCCTGACTGTCATTAGTCTACGATTTGCTATTTTTGTTGTTATTGTTGTTTGTCATTCTTTTTTTTTCGCAGCCAGAGTCTGCTGAGTGCTACTGACTTTTGCATTATGGATGTGAATGCTCTGTAAAACGTCGTAATGTGCAAAAACTCGCCAATGCAATGCAACATAATAAAATATTTTATTTAATGCTTAGCATATTTTCGTTAAAATCATTCGAATTTCAATTTATCGGCAATAGTCGTACAATGTTGCTGATGCCGCTATTGCTGCTGCTGCCTCATGTCTGTTGCAGTTTGGACTTGGGTTTCATTTTGCATATTTGTTTACGCTTTATTTGTTGTATATTTAGTTTGCTGATACTGCTCTGCAACGATTTGTTGTTTTCTGTGGTTGTTGTTGTTGTTGTTGTTATTATTATTATTGCTGCTTTATATTAGCTGCTGCAACGGCTGCTGTGAAACTTTGTATTTAGCTAAACAACAATTTTTATAATCAACAACATCTGCAACGGCAAAACAGACTCACATACTCGCACAGACAGAGTCGAGAGCGGGTAGCCAGAGTCGGAGTCGGGAGTCGGAGTCGTGGTCGCTGCGGCAGCTGCCATTGCCCCCAACTCGTAGGCTTTTGCTTGCTTTTGGTCATTAAAATTGCAACGTGCTGTTCTGTTGCTTGCCATATTTATTAGACGTTAGTGTTGTTGTTGTAGTTGTTGTTGTTATTGTTGCTGCCATTGTACTTCTCTTATTTTGTTTTTGTTATTGTTGTTGCTTTTTTTTTTGCATTTTTATTAAATCAACGCAAAAATTGCAATTTAATATTAAAAATAATAACAAACAGCAACTGCAGTAGCTGCACGTTGCATTTGTTTTCTCTTGTTGCATTCCGCTTTGCAATTTTCATTAATGCCGTCTTTCTTTATTTCTGGAATAACAATCGACTCGAGTCAAGTCAAGTCGAATCGAGTTGAGTTGAGTTGAGCTGAATTGCGCTGAGGAGTTCCCTGAATTGGCCACTCGCTTTGCTGCTTCTGCTGCTGCTGCTGCTGCTTCTGCTGCTGATGCTGCGGTCAATGCATGTCTGCAATCGATTCGATTCGAATCGTGTCTGCTGCAACTTGCAACTCTGTATGCACGATATGGTTCTTGTTGTTCTTGCTGATGTTGTTGCTTTCTTTTTTTTTTGTTGGTGTTGTCGGTGTTAATGTTTCCTCCTTCTTGTGCAGCATTTATAATTTCATTTGTATGCGCGTAAGATGTAAACAAATTAATTAATTGCCATTTTTGTGGCTCGGTCAGTCAACGGATTCAGTCATTTTTGTTTTATTGTTATTGTTGTTGTTGTTGCTGTTGCACATGTGCACATGTTGCTACTCGCATGCCTTCTCACTTTGCATGTGCCCGCTTGTCAATAAAAAATCAAGAAATAATATTTCTTTCAAATTCGATTGTAAACTTTCGCCTTTAGCGTAAATATTTAAAAATATTTAGTCTTTGAAAGTTGAAGTTTATAAATAAAACAAATACTTGTCGAAGTTTGATTGCCCTATCATGTGAAAGCTACTCTTTTGCATGTAGTAATTACTGCTAAGTTTTCCATATGTTGATTCCAAGTAGAAGTACATTGTTGCTGTACTAGCAAAGATTCTATATTAACAACAATACATGTAATTCAACTGAAAATGCTGTAGATACTTTTGCCACAGAGATAGCGATAAAAGAATTGGAACCGAATATTTTGTTAACTTATCTAAGCATATACGGCAAAACAATTTTTTGGTTTTTTGTTTTTGCTTTTATCAACTTTCAAAGACATTTCATAAAAAATGGTACAATATCCAGACATCTTAATTCAGTAAAAAATTGTTGATTATAGATAGTCATTAGAAATTGGGTCTATTCAGGCATTCGGTTTGGTTTGTTTTATGCGTTTTTAGACGATGAATGCACTTTTAATGTATACTCATAAAGAGTATCCTGTCGAATTGGATTCGTATTATTAAGGTTCATAAAATATTTCGCATTGATTTCTGCATGCAGAAAGGCACTTTCTGCTAACAAGTATACATGCTTCATAAACTGATTTGATAAATGTATGATCTGTCATAAGAAACATGTGAATATGACTAAAAAAAATGTATTGATTCATAAAAGAAGCCAAAACGTTCAGTCAAAATGTTTGTCATTATTCGAAAGCAGACAAAGTCACAACAACAATAATATGTTTACTTATTATAATTTTATTGATTTAAATCATTTTCACTAAATAAAGTGACTATAATTTTTGAAAACAAAATATCTCCAAAATGCATTTGGATTGAGGTCAGACTTGATCCTAAATATGATTTGTAATCACCATCATTCAGTTTAGTCTCTTGATATTGGATCTATTTGTCTTTATAACGTTTGAGAGAAGTTTCCACTACCAAGTTAAGTTATTTATATATTGTATATTGGAGTTCTTCACCTTTATATTAAAAACGGATAGTGTGCAGGTCACGCTCCGAATTCCATGACAACATGACTTGATTAAATGAATATTAATTGGCTTAATATTTCTTCATCAGCGCTCAAGAATAGAGGCGGGGAAGCAATTATTCGCAACTGTCGATCGGTGTGTCATTAGATTTTTTAAATATGCCCACATACAAAATTAATAACTTTAGTACGTGTGACATAGATTTTTGCATAAAATGCATATTAACTAATTTATTTATTAAAAATCATAACAACAATGTTGCAAACTAGATACTTTCAAGATCAAATACCGTTTCATGAGAAAAAACAAGATAAAACGAAATACGAAATACAAAATACAAAAATAAAGAAGAAAAATTTGCCGTTATGTCGAAACAAGTTTCAATACAAACACAATCTTGCACAGAAGTAATAATATGTAAATACTTATGAATAGCATACTCAAAGAAATCCAAACATGATTATGTCTGCTAATTGAGTCAAACGTAGGCTGGCTGGCTGCATAGCACATAATGACGATGACAACGTCAACAGCAGCAGCAGCAACAGCCGCAATAACAACAACAACTACAACTACAATAACAAGAACTAGCGTCGTCTCAAGTTGAATCGAAGACCAAGTTTAGAACGAACTCCAAGCAGACAGGCTGACTGGCCGACAGATAGACAGTCTGGCAGAGACACAGACGGACCGGCGGACAGACGGGGCACACGAAAAATGTAAACAGACAACTTTGTATAGACGCACATAAATTTAGGTTAATGTAACACTTTACGTTCGAAATAAAATCGACAACAACCGCAACAACAACAAGATGACAAGGAAAAATAAAAACGAAAAGAAAAGAAAAACTTGTTGAAAAATAATACCAATAATGCAGCTCGAGATACCAATCATAGGCGATACACATTGAAGTCTGTTCGCTGCATATTAAAAAATTGACTTAAATTTTGTAATAAATATCGTAACACAAAAAAAAGAATGTAACAAATATTTTATCAATATTTAACAGTTTTGTCAAAGCGATTGCGTTAGAGCTGCCAACAACAATAACAACTCATATGTATATGCCAACAACATCAACAGCAGTAGTAACATCAACAACATCGACAAAAACAACAACACCAACAGCAATACAGACTTCAGGTTGAAAAAAAAAAAAAAACAAATAAATAAATATAAAAAAAACCAATTATGACAAGTTTATTTTACAACAATAAAATGACTAATTATGCCTATTATCAGCGCATAGAAAAACGTATCATAAAAACCAATCGAATCCGGAATAGTTAAAACGCCAACTTATCAGCAAATAATAAAAACACAAAATCAAAAAATCAAAAATAAAAAATATCAAAGTAAAAACAAAAAAAAAAGAAAAGGAAACAAAACTCAATATTAAATTGTTAAGCGAATACTGCGGGGGCTGTGACCGTGCCCCGAGTGCACGCTATCGAATTCAACAAGTTTCAATTAGCTGCTTTAGCGAAAAGAAGAAAGCCGCCCGCCTGCCTGTTTACACTGTCGGGGGTAGAAAAACAAATTATTGAAAATTATGAAATATTTTGTAGTAATAATTAATTGACTATTTGCTGCTTGTTGCTTGTTGTTTGTTGCTTATTGCTCACGGCACGACTGGCGGCGGCACGTTCGCGTTCACCTTTTCAAGTTGACTTGACAGCGACACTCATTGAAGATGGTCGTTGGTGGCCAGGAGGTAGGTGGACGGCATGATTATTATTAAATTGTAATTTTATTTATTTAAAGCATTGCGATATGATAAGCTTGGCAAATACACACAGTCAGACAGACAGTACAGACAGACAGACAGATAGCCCGACTGACATACAGGCGGACAGATTGACAGGCCGAAAGTGCGCGACAGTACACGTCAGAGTCGTAGTGAAAGAGCTGATGGTGGCGGTGCTTGAGCAGCAAATCAACACTTCAGTGTCTTGTTAACGTTAAATGCTGACTTTGTTTACGTATGTTTGAGTATATCAAAGCAGCAGAAGCCGCCACTGAAACGTGTGCTGGCACTCGAGTGCCTCACGTGCTCGCCGAGATAGCTCAGCTAGGGGTCTGTCCGCTCACCTGAATTGGCTGCAGCGGCAACGTAATAAAATTATGCATTTTATATACATATTTTAGTATATTGGGTAAGCGACGACAAATTGATTGACTAAATACTCGATGTCGCATAAACATGCATGAGTTATTGCATTGCCTGCGGTGCCGACACCATGAAGCACAACGTTGTTGCTGCAGGCTGAGGCACACGGTAGTGCTTATCACTGATCGTGAGCTGTCAATGTTCTGGTTTAGACTGCAGATCGCATGCTTTGGTCTCCAGCAAAATGTGCTTGGCTCGGCTGCAACAGGTTCGCTGTGGTCACTTGTATGCCTGCTCGTTAAATACTGTTAAAATGACAGCTTCATGTCAAATCAAATTAATACCGTTTCTTCTGCTAATAGACACCAGTCGAAAATCATTGTCGAACAAAGAATTTATGTTTAAGAACTTATTTTCCTTTATATTAACTTGCTTGATGACCATAACTAAACTTTTCGAAAAAATTGTAGTTTCACATTTGAATGACTGAAAAAACAAAGCATAAAACAAGTTATGATTATTTTTGTACATATTAGCAACGTTGTGGCCTTATTGTACAAAGCAAAGCCATATTAAAAATGCGCACAGCACATTTTTCGCTATAAAAATGCAGCTTAATGACTATCCATAAATTTTATTTGTCTACAATATTTTCAATAATAAAATACAGTAAAATATTATTCTTAATTCGATGCATTTCTAAACATAATTAAAAAAGGCAACAAAATAATTTTATTAATTTTGCGCACAAAGCAAATGCGACAGAAGACAGAAACAACAAAAAAAAAAAAGTGAAACAACAACAACCAATCAAAAAAAAAAAAGACAAAAACGCAGCCAAAGCAACCGAGACAAAGAAGCAACGTAAAGACATGACGACGGCGTTGATGTTGACGATGGCCAAGCCATGCCGAGCTGAGCCAAGACAAGGCAGCCCAGACCGGGCCCGTAAAGACTATGCCAGCTGTTAATTATTATCGTGTGCGGACTACGGCGTGCGGAGTGCGGATCTTGACAGCACAGGAAGAGAAATACTCATATATAAACAAAGTCGCTGCTATAAAAATTATAGTTAATGTATAAATTTAATGGCGACTCGTTTATTAAAAATTTTATTTGAATTCTCTGTTTTCTTTTTTGTATAGTTTTAAGTTTTGTTTTTTGTCTCAGTGCAACACACTCACGCCACGCCACACCACGCCATGCTGCCGCTCCTGCTGCTGCTGCTGTTGGCACTAAGCTTGCAACAAAGTTGCATACACATTTATGGGCGATAGTTTGTGTACTTTTTTCGCCTTTTTCGCGGACGTGGTGCGAACTAAGTGCCCGAGCTGGCTTGGCAACGTTTGAGCATAAATCGCAGGAACAAATCGTCGAAGACAATTCGGTGAAGAGTGCAGTGAACTGAAATGAAGAAAGGCGTGTGTGACTGACGAAGCAAAACCAAAATAAACAGCAATGCAGACATAATAAAATCAAAAGATATTTTGTTTGTCTTAGAACTGCGCGACTGCGTCTGCATGGCATGTCCAACTAAATTTATTTTAATAATTTCTGATATCGAAACAAATTAAGTCGGCCACACTGCAAACTCTTTCGCTTTTATTTATCATGACATTTATTTATTTTGTTTTTTTTTTTCATTGGGTTTTTTATTTACATTTATACTAGATACAATTTTCTACAGACACGCACATCTTAAATTCAGCTTCAGTTTCGTTTTTTTTATTCTTTTATTTTAATTTGTATATTATGCATATTATAAAATACACATGTTCCAAGTTGAAAATGTTGCAAATGGCACGCATAAACGAAGCCAAATTAATTTCATAGCAAGTTGCATCGGGCAATTGCTGTTTGATGTCTACAATGTCTACAATGTTGCCTTTTGATTATGTTTTAAATGTTTTTTTTTTTTGTTTTTTCTTTTGCAATTAAAACTTGATGTAAAAGAGGAAGTGAATAGAGAATGAGAGGAAATCGACAGTGAATGACACTGGAAGTGGTCAGTTTTATATTTTATACTTATGAGCTGCATAAATTTATTTCTAAATACACAATATAACATACAAAGACCATGTGACCATGTATGCTAAGCTTAAATTTACAGTTTTTCTTAGAAAAAAACCTTTTTACTGACTTCGAATGTTGTATTACATATAATAGACAACTTTTATGTAAACCATATAAATTAAATTTGTTTCAACAATTAATAAAATATAATTGACTTAATAGCAAAATTGAAAAATGTCTACATATATTATATTTCAAATTAAATTTTCTAAATTTACATGATTTTATATACGAGCCCGGAAAATATTGATTTTCATGATATGTCTATGGTATATTATTATCAGGTAAGTTTTGTATACTTTAGAGTAATTTATTTGCCGAAGTATGTTTTCGCTCCACTAAAACTAAAGTTTCAAAGCATTCAACTGATCAGATAAGATAAAATAAGTTTATGCACTTTTTATTTTTATTTATATTCGTTTCCGTACACGATTAACACACACATACATATGTGTGTATAAGGTGCCACATGTTACAAAAAGCAGCACAAGTAGAATTTTCTATGCAAGGCATAAATAAAATAAAATGAATCTTTCATGCAATGCTGCTTTAATCAACGCCGCCAAAGTGTAAGGAAAAACGATCATCGCAAAGCAGCACAACAAATATAACAACAACAACAACTCAATTACAGTAAAACAAAATTAACGCGCCGCATCAGCAATAGTCATTTTGTTTTTCTCTCAGTTTTTTCTTAATGTTTGTATAAATTTTCCATAACAAACAAAACAAAAACAAAAGAAATCTACAAAGCAGCACAAGCAACTAAGAAAAAAAAAAAAAAAAAAAAAAACAAGATAAGAAGAAGAAGACGCTTTTCAACGCTACATTTGTTTAATTATAAATATCTGTCAAGATTTTTTTGTTTGTGTACGTTCTGTTTTTTTATTTTTTCGTTGTGTTTTATTTGAAAGGCGTTTGGTTTTCTATTAGAAATGTTTTAGTTGTGCCGCTGCTCGCTGCGCAGCGACGAGAGCAAAGAATGTGGCCAAGTCATGGCAATGGAGCAAGTGCGAGAAACCGAGGCGAGACGACAAGTTGCAGTCAACGGTTATGCAAACAAATAAACATAATAATGCAACAACAACAACAATAACAACAGCAGCAACAGAAACTGCATCAGTTTGTAAAATGCTTTGCATACGTTGTTGTTATTGTTGTTGTTGTCGTAACTGTAAATTGATGGCAAAAATATTCGTTTGATTTGTTTGTAGTTAATGAAAAAACAAAGCATACATGAAAGATCAAAGCAGCGAATTTTAAAAAGATTTGTGGGCGCAGAAGACATCTTGCCCAGCAGCAGAGGGGCAGTTGGACAATGAACTTATGAACTTGCTGCTTTCTAACAGAAATCTCTAACATAAAGAAAGGCATAATACTTGCTGATAAAAGTCAAGTAAATAAATATTCACAAATTCGCACATATACTCGGTCTGGTCTTTATTTTCGATGCTCACAGGCACACACACACATACACATACAGACCCACACGCATACGCTCGCACACAAAACGCATTAAACAAAGCGCATAACGACAATTGTCATCAACGTTATTAACAAAAACTTTGTGCGTTATGGGTGTGGACTGAGAACGGGAAGGGCCAAGGGAGGAAGGCAGAGCGACTATGTGCTGGCATCGGTGCCGACCTAGGCTAGGCCAGTAAGGCAAAACTACGCAAATATTTCTGAGCATGAGACGCGTCCGAAGAGAGCGACAAGTGCAAGGCACATGGGGGTGACGGTCTGGCTTAGGCAGGGTGTAGGGGGTTGAATGCTTGGCATGCATTTTAGTTGCTTTCGTGGTGCAGTTTTCGGGCATTGCCATGTGTGTGTGTGTGTGTGTGCATGCATGTGGCAGCGCAGACTTGGCTTTTATATGTTTTATTGTTATCATGGCATGCCATGTTGGCATCCGAGCCCCAGCCGAGTCGAACAGAGATGAGCCATGCTGCAGAGCATTGTCAAGCCGCGCCAAACCACACTAACGCAAATCCAGAGCAGTGCAATCCAATCTGAGGCCATGATAATTCGAATGGTCATTATTTATATTCTTTGAAAGTGTTTTTGCGTATTCAAAAATTCTATTAAGGAAGTTCAAGTACAAAAGTTTTGTTTTGTGCGTTCATGCATGCCGAATGCAGGCCGTGCGCCTCGTTGGCCAGTGGACCCATTGGCCGCACTGCGGTGTGGGTGCGTGTTCTATGCCCGTGTGGGCGTATGTGAGTGTGGGGTGGAAGGGAGCGTTTTTGTGTTTGCTGTGTGTTTTTCAAATGTCACGGCATGGCTGCTCATCATCATCGTCGTCACTATCATCATCGTTATTTTCATTGTTGTTGTTGTTGTGGCTGTTGCTCTAGCAGTTGCAGTTGCAATTGTTGCTGTTGCTGTTTGTTGTAGTTTTTTGGCTTTATTGTTGCATTTCTGATGTGATTTTTAGTATTGTCCTGCGACGAATTCGTTTCGTTACGTTTGTGCCATACACGTGCAATGCATACTGTGCGTGCACGCACTCCGACTCTCCGACTGCTCAACTGTCCCACAGATGTCTGTCTGTCGACCTAACTGTCCGCTGGTTTGTCCGTCGGTTTCTCTGTTTGACTGTACGTGCGTGTGCGAGTGCCGGTTAAATTGTTTGCTTGATGCTCAATCAAAAATGACAAATGTTGTATGTATATTTTGGCTCGTTTTGCCATTCGCTCTTTGCACTTGCTTCGGCGCTGGCTCTGTTGCTCACGTTCATCTACAAAATGTTAATTTGAATTTGTGAGCATGTCATTAACACAGAAAAATACACAAGCTAACTCCCACCCGCTTCCACACCCGCACCCTTCGCCCACGCTCACGTATCTAGAAAATGCATCGTTAATGATGCAAATGCAATTTTCGAAAATTCAAAGTTTGCTTTGTGCCATTAAATCAAATAATTTTTTCTAATTTCTTTGCAATTTGCATAATATTTCGTTATACTCGTAGCTTTCATTTCAGTCTTTTTTTACCGGAAACTGTTAACGTTGTTGCTGCAAGGAGTAACTCTTATTAAAAAATAATTTTTTATCTTAGGTAAAAAAACTGCTCATAAAAATTGGAAACTGCTGATAGACTTTTAATTTCAAAAGCAACCTTCACTGACGACGTAAACATTAAATGTTTTTTCATTAAGGTGTGGTCAATTTTTTATAGGTTTTTAAAGAAGCTCTAATAATTAAACAAGTTTTAGATTTAATCCTAATTTTTACACTCATTTTTACCTATTCAATATTTAAAATAAAGAATTATGGATTATTTCATATATTCTCCAAATAATTTAATCAAACAAATTTTAATAAAAAATTTCTATGATCAAACTTGAGATCTCTTAGTGATATCCTTAAATCCGTTTATTATTTTTAATGCAAATTTCATAATAACAAGAAAAAACTGCATTTATTCTACTTATAAATGTCGCCATAACCAATGTTGCTGCAGATTCATAGAGACTTTTTACTGATCGGAAAATATAGAACTTCCATATCAAATAAATCATACTTTCATGTTTCAATGCAATCGCAAAGCAACATAACGGCCACCCCAATGCTACGGGTCGTCACCGCAGACCCCACACATACTCGCACATACAATTTAAATGGAATTGCGAGCACACATGCATTTGGCACTTTTTGTAGTCGAACGTTATTCGTACACATCCTGAGGCACACATACGCACAATGTATATAATAATTCGTAGATATGCATGCACGACAACATCTGCATCGTTCTGACAATTATCATCGTTTAAAACAACAACAAATACACGAACAGCAACGTCGACCACTTGTGTACCAAACGTGCATGGCAACATGCCTAGGACACGCAGACGAATCTATGCATTTGAATATCAGAAATTCTGCATGCGCAACCTTCTTGCATCTGGCTGACTATAGACAATCTCCGCTATAGATTTTGTTATTGTAGCTATTACCATTTGCGGAATTTCTCCAGACTGAGCTGACTTTTATGCAGTCTATTTTTCCAAGCCTGTCGCCGCCACTTTTAATGACGCTATATAGTTCTTTGGCAGCCCTAAACTCGGTGACTTCCAACTGCAATGCCAACTTTATCTGCGCCTTTTTTACGATATCAGCATGCTTTATACCATTGGCTTGATGATAAAGTATTATTTTGAGATCGTTTAAGTAGCTTTTTCTGAACTCTAATATATTTCAAAATATTTCAAAGTTTACTCCACTTATTATCAACACATGCCATATATATATATATACACATATGTATGTTGTTTGAGCCTCTTTAAGACGAAAAACTGAAAAATTGTTTTTAAAAATTGACTTGACTAGTAGCAAATGATTTTTTACTCTTCTTCATGCCATACATTAACGAAGAGCACAAGATCAGCTGATTTGCCTGTGTGGAGCACTTCCACTTGCAAATCAGTTTTATACGTTCGTTCATACTTTGGTCAATTTGTTATGGTTGTAATATATATCAAAAAAACAAGTGCACACGTCGCAAACAAACTTTATCACAAGTAACTCGTTAACAGCAAATGGCAAACAATCCAAAACACGTGCTGGGCAACGAAGACTTTGTTTGCAATTTAAATATTTAATATTATTTATAGCCAACTGCATAAAATGCAATCGGAAAAATGAAAATATACGAAAATAAGAAAATCCAATCAAAGTTGTCTTAAAACTCCAGTGACACGCTCTTCATGCAGTTTTGATTTCTATATAAAATTGCTCAAGAGTTCTGTTGTGTGGCTCCGGCGGCATGGGCACAATACAAATTAATAGAATTGTTAAATGTGGCAGCCAGTGCAGTGCCTACGTATGAAAGTCAAATGTTACCTCCAGGCAACACCAAAAACAATGCCTACAATAACAACACTAACAACAATACCTACAATAACAACGACAACAATAACAGCAGCAGCAGCAACAAAGTCGTGTATCAGCATGCTGCAGACAATGCGATTAGTTGAAGCCGGTTGGACTGCTAACAAACAAAAATACGCAATATAACAGAAAAAAAGACAAAAAAAAAAAAAGAAAAAAGCCCACACACAAAAATAGGTGCACTGACAAAATCAAATGACGAATGACATTTTATTACGGCACTCTGGAGGCGCACACACCACCCACATATGACGCACACCACATGCACACATGGAGTTCATCTTGTATGCACACACGGCCGGCACACAGATGAAAATTCGTATTCGTATTCGTATTCGCATTCGGCAAACGTAGTATAAAATAATCTGAAATTGTGCAAAAACTAGAAAATGGAGTCCAAGTCATCGTCGCCAACGCCAACTCTAACTCCGAAAACCGACTCCAAAGCCTGACTGCCAGCGTCAGCACCCGCGCCAAAGCCATCGTCATCGTCAGCTACATTGTCGTGGTCGTTGCCGTTGCCGTTGCTGCTGTCGTCGTCGCAGTGGCAGTCCAGTCGAGGTTGGCTGAGTTCGTTTATTGCTTGAGGACTGCACTCGTGCATGCGGCATACACACACAGAGAATCCCGTTTCCAATTGCAATTGCGCAGGCAGGTTAAATAAATATGAGTTCAATTTTCATTTTGGAACGACGGCCGTTGATGCAGCAGCATGCTGCATACGAACACCCACAGCACCTACACAGACCCCCAAAACTGCCCCCCACTAAACCCTCATGCACACATGTGTGTGTGCACACAAACAGTTTCGCCTATTCCACAAACATTCTTCCTGCACACAGCAAGTTGACCATTTTCGTATCTAGTCAAATGCATTTGGCGCTTTTTATTGGCGGTTTACTGACCACCAAGTCGAGCTTGCAGTGCACGCATCTTTTGTTGTTGCTGCTTCTGCTGATGCTGTTGCAGATGTTGTTGTCGTCGCTAGCATTGTTGCTTTGTCAGTATGCGTGAATTTCAATTTTGCTCGCCTCGTTGGAACTAAACCCAATTAAAAACAACAAAACTCATCGCCATCTTTCCAAAAATGCTGGACCGTCTCCTTTTACTGTTCTACCTGAGGCGGTTTTTCGTCAACTTGCCAAACTTAACTATCAGCGTCGAGCAGCGACAGCCACAACAACAATGATAGCAACAATTCTCACTAATATTGTTGCAAACATGTGCAACAAGAACAACAACAACAACAGCAGCAGCAGCAAATTTCATCGTCAATATTTTTGCATTGTTTTCGTTGGCATTTCTAACCTTGCTGCATTTGTCTCAGTCTAACGCATGCATGGAATAATCTGTCAATAACAGCAACAGCAGCAGCAACAACAACAACTCAGTTTATTGACAGCAGATGCATAAGCAACATAACTGAAAATGACATAAGCCGATGAATTGAAGACGCGGTTTGCCTCTCTTTAAACTCCATTGATATGAGATGAATCATGGAAGTCGACTGTAATAAGTCAAAAAAGTCATAGCTGAAGTTTATGTTCGCCATCCATTTGTTTAAATAATGGCCAAGTCACATCCCAACAGATGAAGCAATGAAGTATTGCTAATCGAAATGAAATGAGCTGCAGAGCGATCCATAATAATTTAAGATAAATCAAATGCTTGCTGTAGGAACGATACAAGATCGAATTTCTATGATTCGAACATTCTAAAACTCGAAGTCTGTCAAGTGGCAAGATAGTTTAATTTCTATTTTGTTGCCATAAATCGAAATCTCTGTAACGAGCTTTTTTCTGTGGACAATGGACTGCAAGAAGAAAAAAGAAAGAAGAAGTTCGAGTATTTTATAAATTACCAAACTGTGATTTGCATATCTAAGAGCGTATAATCAATTAGCATTGCAGTATGAGAATAAAGAAGTTAGAGTTAAGAACCTCAACACGACTGACCTCAATGAATATGAAATGCTTATTATTATTTACACTAAGAAAAGAAACTATTGATGCTAATAAGCAAGAAGAAAAATCCAGACTGTGAACCAAGATTATGTAACCAAATTAAATTTACTCACAAATCTGGTGCTTAACGCCAGATCCCCCAATTTACTGATCCATAAAGTAATCAGTGTCATATAAAGTATTTTATCTTAACTTAATAAGCTGCTACAGACCACACACACGCACATGCCGGAGTGAAAGAGGATTCGACTGACTGAGTGGACGCTTTTGGTTAGCTATGCAAGGGCAGCCAAGACTCATATGCCAACGACTAAGTTCAAGTCTACGACAAAGCAATGCAGCTTGCCAAAACGTTGCCTGTCTGTGCTTACTCCTGAATGGCGGCGCTTTAAGAAGCTACCAGCTCAGATGGTATCTCATGCTCGTACGTATTTGGCAATAGCAACAATTGCAATGAGGACGAGTGCATTCGTATTTAAAGCAATGTTTTATAATCATTCATAATTTAAATACTAAAGAGAATGTTGGCCAAAGATGTGGCAAGCAGACAAAAGGCAAATGCAATTGCTTTTTGTTTTTCTATTGAATTTTTTATAGGTCTGTCGGTCGGTCGACAGTTCAAAAGCCATTTAAAGCTAAATAATAACATGAGCGATTAAACCAAAATAAACCAAACAAAAACCAAAACGAAACAGGAAAAAAAAAACAAAAAGGAAATGTTAAACAACAAAAGCTAAATAAAACATATGACAATTGCTGCAACAATTGCCATATTATGAAAATTACAACAACACGGCAGCAGCAGACGAAGCGAAAGAAAATATGAAAAATCAACAAATCATGCACAAAACAATGGGCAAATTTTTTAAACAATTACACATATTTTGCATGCGGCAACAGCAGCAGCAGCAACGCCAGCAGAGGCAGCAACAGCAGCAGCAGTGACTGCAACATGCGGCAGCTACTGTTGCAGTTATCGAGAGTTTGCCGAACGAGGAAGGGCATGAAGTGTGTGTGTGTGTGTGCACGTGTAGGTACGCTTTGTGCGGCTGCAATAAAAAAGAAACAGCTACAGCAGCAGCAACAACAAAGGTAGCTTCAAAAATATGAACACAACAATTGCAACAAGTTACAAACTGAAAATAAAAAAAAAACAAAAATAAAAACAAGTAAACAAAAAATTACAACTGCAATGCAAAAAAAAAAAACAAAAAAAATGGAAAACAAAACTGAGAAAGAAAAAAGGAAAAATATTGTTTGCTGCTGACGTTCGACAACTGTTGCTGCATTCGGCAATATGCAAAATCCGGTGGAGGCTGCGAGTCGAACTGCATCGCCTGCTGTTTTGGGGTGGTTGAGTTTTAGTTTTTTGTATTATGTTTTCTTTTGCTTTTCTTTTGTATTACTGTCCAACAACAACAACAACAACATTAACAAAAATAACAAAGTATTACAGTCGCCACACATCAACAATTGTGCCACAAACGAAGATGCTCAGCAATCGTTGATGCATGCAAAACAGGTAAAGTAGCTGAATGCAGTAGCGGCTCGCATCGGCATCGGCAACGGCATCGCCCACGAAGAAACACGAAAACGTGCTGCTGTCGGTAAGTAGCAAGCGTAGCTCCGTAGTCAGTGTCAGTGGGGCCGGGAGCCAGGAGGGGCAAGCGGCAGACGGCGCCCATGCGCTGCCAACTAAACACGTTAAGACATAGACGAAGAGAAATATGCAAACATGCGGCTACCGTCTTTAAATGATAAAACCTCAAAAAGAATAAAAACAAAATCAACAAAAATTGCAAACAAAATAAAAATCCCTCTTTTGTTATTGTAGTAATTGCAATTGCTGTTGCTGTTGCTGTTGCTGCTATGATTGTCTTTGTTGCTATTGTTGTTGTTATTATTGTTGTAATACTTGCCTGTAATGTCTTTACTAAGTAAGTCAGTTGTTGAAAAGCAAAAAATAAAATAAAGAAGTAAAAAAGCATATACACCACTTAATACGACGCGATTCTCACCCCTGACTTCTTCCCACACTACACCAACAACAGCAGCATTAATAACAGCAACAACAACAACAATAATAATAATAACAACAACAAGAAGAAGTACTATTGTGACGACTTCTTGTTTCTTTCAGTTATGCCGTTGCCTCTTCGCAAGATTTGTACAATTGTTATCGTTTTGTTTTTGTTGTTAATTTTGATGTTGATGTTGGTTGTTTTTTTTTTCCCCTTTTTTTGCTTTGTTTTTGGTTTTCTTTTTGTTATTTTTTGCCCCATTTGGACAGGTTTAATAAATATGTTCAAGGAAATGCTGTTTGGTAATTGTTCGTTTGGCAGTTTTAACGTTTGCCTTAACATTTTTTTCCAAATGTTTTTTTGGTTGGTTGCATTTTGTTGCAGGCGGTCTTTGCTTCTGTTGCTGCTGCTTTGGCTTTTGGCAGTGTTATGCTCTTTTTCAATTTATTTCTTTTTTTTTCTTTTATTTTTTTTTGATTATTTGTCGATTGTATTTTGCATTGGTAACAGGAAACTCATTGCAATGGGTCTGCACAATCTTCCAAATAAGATCTTCTTTGCAATATTGTGTGAAAAAAAAAAATATATATATATATTTTTTTGAAGACCAAACCCCAAGAACAGAATTCGCTGCAATCATTGCATATTGCTTAAGAGTTCAAATATTTGGTCAGCCTTGGTAGCTGAATTGGCCTTTTGTATGCTTTTTTTTAAGGTAGCAGTCAGAAAGTTATGCTGCGTCTAAGATTGACTATTTCTAGACCCCGCATTACCCCAAGTGTATGGCGCCTATTGCATTTCACCTAAATCTTAAACATGCTTTCTAGCAATCCTTCACATTTCATGGGCCTTCTGTTAGTCTATCATGCAAATAAATTGCGCTATTTTCAGACATTTCCCGATATCATAAATTAGCAGAAGAATTTTTAGCTATTCAACACAATATTTAGTCAGTTGTTTTAATATACCGTTCAACTTCTTTATATAAAAAATTTTAAATACCAGAAAAATAAAAAGGCAAAGATAAAGAGAAAATAGAAACCTCACTAACAACTTTCACAATAGTTGCCTGTGTTCTGTGATCAAATTGAAAATGTCTAATAGAAGCTGCCTTTCCCTTGATAAAATTTATTGATAACTAAACTAAAATTGCAGATTATTTTAAATAAAATTTAAAAATAAAAAATAAAAAATTTCACGGTTCCCGTGTAAATTCGTAACAGGAAAGTTTAACTGTATACATGAATATAAATATGAAAACTTTTTTATTTATATTTCAGTGAATATTCTATTTGAAATTTGTATATTTCGACTTTCCTGAGGCAAAAGTCATATAGCATATGAATGTTAGCGAAATGGTTTTCTAACCCGTACACCAAACAAATTTAAACTCGATTTTAATTAAGAAATGCGCTTACGTTCACTTTTTAACACTTTTTGTTTTACGCTTTATTCTCTTTATTTAAATTTTTTTTTTATTTTAAATTAATGCCACATGGCGCATATTTTTGAATATTTTATTTCCATTCTAACCCCACACGTGCCACCCAACACCGCGCACTCCAGCCGTGAGTTTTACAAAGTAAACCATTAATTTTGCATACACGTTTAACAATGGCAAACAGAACAACACAACAACACAAAATAGAATTAAAAAAAAAAAAAACAAAAAAGAATAAAACAACAAAAGTAACATGAACCAACATTTAAAAATAGCCAAATCAAAGTAAACGTGTGGCTGGTGCCTCTGCTGCCTTTGCTGCGTCTGCTGCTGACTCTGCTGCTGGCTGCTGGAAATAAATGGTTAAAAATTAACCCAAACCCTTTATTTGAATCAAACCTCTTTTCGTTGCAGGCAAATCGAAATACTCAGCGCAATTTGAACTTGTGATTTTGTTTTTGTTTTTATTGTTTTCATTTTCGCTTTTATTTGTGCATGTCAAAAAATATTAACTTATTCCTTTAGATTTTTTATGCGCAAAATGTTTTACTGCGCTATTTTTGGCAATTTTTTAGGCGAATCCAATTTTTGTTAATCTTTTTTCCGCAATCACATGCGAAAACAGTTGGTGAGCAGCGGCGCACAATTGTTAATAGCGCGAATATGCAAACACACGAGGCAGGAGAATGCGACGAGCCACGATCGAGGGGATGTGAATAGGAAGCCAGCGCAAAGGAATCAAAATCAGAATCAAAGCGCGACGAGCATTCTGCAAAAGGAGCAAAGCAAAGCGGCAAATGTCAGCCAGAAGATACGCAGATACATGGCGATAGATATGAGCGAAAAGGCGTGTGTGAGCATGCGGCGTCGTTGAGTAGTTACCGAGTGACTGGGAATGGGATGAAGTGGGCTGGGTTGGCGCGCAGTAAAAGCAACATTCGAATGTTTGGTCAAAAAATCAACTAAAAACTGCGCGAGACAAATTTTTGTTTTAATTTTTTAACATTTTGCATATTATTCTTTTAACAAAACACAAAAAAAGAAAGCAACAACTGCCGGATGGTCGGTAGTGGGTGCCGAAGTGTACCATATACTCAAGTGGAGCTGATGCTGCGTGTGTGCTGCTGAAATATGCGCATTGCAGTGTTGTGTAGTCTGAGAAACTCTGGTGTGGGGGCATGGGTCTGAGTTGGAACTGGTGCTGATGCTGGTGCAGAATGTGCTTAGCAAACGGGTGCGATGTCATGCTAAACATTTTTTATCAAAGCCTTTAGCTTCAGCTTCAACGACAACGACAGCAGCCGCAGCAGCAGCAGCAGCAGCAAAAGCAACAGCAAAGAGCAATTCAACTAAAAGAACCTAAAGCACAGGCGAGAAAGAGGCCAAGAGAGGGAGTCACATGTGCGGGTGTGTGTAGGTGTATGTGTGTGTGTGAGTGTAGTTGGGTTCGCAACGCATGCTGAGCCTTGCTTTGCTATATGTTTTTTTTTGAAACTCAATAGAGAAAAGCCCCGATAAACAAAAAAACAAAAAAAAAAACAAAAAAACGAAAACAAAAATTAACCAAAAAAATAACTAAAATACAAAATGGCAACGCACGAAAAATAGATTTTTACTTGATTTTTCCTCTGCACTCGAATGCTGTCTGAAATTTTTCGTTTTCGTTTTCGTATTCGTTTTCTTTTCGCTGCGTTGCGTTTCGTTACGTTATGTTACGTTACGTTAGGCATTGTAAGGCGGCTAATGGGTGCGGCAAGGCTCACTGTCGGCTGGTTAGAAAAATGATATCAAATGAAAGAACGACAAGGCAACAACAAACACAACAACAATAACAATACAAGTCCAAGCAAAAAACGCATTTAGAGAAACACAAAATCTATGCTTTTTGTCTTTTTTCATTTGCGCTTCTGTTTTTTTTTTTTATTTTGCCTAATTTTTTTTGTTTTGCTGTAAGCGCGAGAAAAGCAACTGACGCATATGTGTGACTGGGCGGCAAAGAGGGTTGTGTGTGTGTATGTGTGATTGTGTGTGTGTGTGTGGGTTTGCAAGGCAGCATTGCACTTCAGCAATAGACAGCAGTCACTCACATCCATAAACTTATAGACAAACGCAAACGACATCGACATGTTGCCATAAAAATGAAAAAGTATGCGTTAACAAAAAAAAAATCAGAAAAGAAAAGCAACAAAAACAAAATGAAACAACAAATAAAAAATAATAAAAAATACGTCTAAAATTCAAAAAGAATATTTGAAAAAATCTAGCAAGCCGTTGTTTTTCGTTGGTTTGTGTAAATTGTGTGCAGCTATCTGCAATTCATGGGGGTCTGGCGACTAGCATCAGTTCACTCCCCACTCCCCATTGCCCACTACCCAGTCCCGACTCCCCAGTGCTCAAACCCACTCGCTGTGGCTTAAAAAAAGTTAGCGTAGCTTCTACTGAATACTTTTAGGCGTTTTAGCACAGTAGCAGCAACAAAAACAACAATGACAAAAGGAAAACGCAATTCTAATGCCAAATGCCGGCTGCAGCAGCACAGACTAACACAAGATGGCTACTTTTTTACCAAAAGTATCTGCATGAGCATCTATTTGTGTTGTGTCTATCTGTGTATCTGAAGCCAATGCTGCTGCCCCTGCTGCTCCTGTTGCCGTTGCTGTCAGCTAACGCCAACAATTGTTGTTGTTGTATTCGTGGCATTTGGCAATAAAAATTGTACAATATTTTCGACGAGTTCAACTAATGGACAGCCAGCAAAAAACTGATAAACCAAAAGAGACCAAAAAACACAAAAACATTTCTACATATTCTGAAAAAGATAAGAAAGCGCAATAAAAATAGAAAGATTTGTTGCTACGCGCATGTAAGAGGATTTGCTCTTCCGCTAATGGTGGCGTGTAATCTGAAGGCAATGCAAGCTTGACGGCCAAGGCTTAAAACAACGCAGCCATAGTCAAACAAAATTTAAATTAAACAAAGCAAACCAAAAATTTCAACTTCAAAAAATTCCAGAAATTTTCCTTCATTTCAAGTATTCTGTGATACGATTTTATAGCATATCAGCACTTTTTTACTCAAAAAAAACTTTTTAAAAAGTTGAAAAAAAAAAGAAAACACAAATTTACTCGCAATTATGGACGTAGCTGATATTCTCAGGAACTTGCAGGACAAAGCGTCTGCATTGAGGGATATTAATATGAAGATACTTACCGCAATAGAACAAATGTCATTAGATGAACAGGAGAATGAAGGTTAAACTATTCGGCATTTGCCATTCTAAAGTTAAATTTATTTCTTCATTGCAGTACCCTTAAAGGAAAGCCTTATACAGGACATTGTTTTATTAAATCAGCTGGATTGCAAATTGCGTGCGATTCAACTGGAATCCGAGTTAAATAAACACATGTAATCGAAACCGCAGTGAAAGGGGAGCGTGGGGTTAATGGTGTACTTTATATTTTTCGGAATTACTTTGCGTTTCATCGTTATAAAAAAGATTTAAAAAAAGTCTATTGTTTAAATTAAATAGATGGCAACGAAATGGTTTCAATATTTCTTTACAAAAAGCAAATGTAAAGCCCTTTCCTTACCCGGCATATAGGCATCCAAACTGAATGTTAAAACTTAGCATCTTCGAAGTGCTACTGACAATACATAATTAGACGCTGCATTGAACATGTAAGGTAAACATTTTATTTTGGGGGGCCAATTCCATAGAACAGACTGCTTTTCATAGAACGGCAAGCTACGCTTTTTTAGTCAGAAGGAGGAAGGATATTTAGAGAACCATCTTGTCATTAGGCTGTGAGTGGTAATACGATTTTTAATCACCATAACAGAAACAATGAACCGGCGACAAAAGTCGTGTAGTGCATTGAAGATACAGTCATGTACTCGAGAAGTATTAACGAGGAAAAATAAATTGACATTCTAACGAGTAGGCAAGTAAAACTTAATATTAAAATGCATTCTAGTTGGCGCAACAGCTCCGATGAGCTAAAACTGAATGATAGGAAAATTATTGAAAACTAAGAAAAATTATTCTGCCTGGCAACTGTGATTAAAAATTTCAAATTTTTACGTAAATATTTTTATTTTCAAATCCAAAAGAGAAAATGGGATTCGACTGCAGGCCAATGAAGATGGCTTGAAGCGCACTAATCAGAATTTAATGGCATCTCTGGATCGCATACTTAATAGAGGTATTTATATAGGAAGGTAATACTAACAGCAACTAAGAAACTCGTAGAAAGTAAGTGGTGAGAGGAGTAAACTGCAATAGACAAGATAGATGCAATTTCTGTCCTTGGATAAATCGAAAAAAAAGAAAAAATCAACAAAAGAATTCATTTGGATCGTGAATATCTTTTAATTTGTTGAAGATTATGGTTAGTTGACATCTTAAAATCTGGATTCGAAATTTCTTTCCTTAGCCGACTTCATTAGTTTTTAAGAATTCATACCTTAGTTATCCGGTATCAAGAAAGTGGAGTATACCTCATTATTTTAAATTTGTTCCCATTTTCTGCAGAGACCTTCATTTCTTTGGGTTTTATAGTAAAAAAATTTGAAATAACCAAAGAATTTGGACACATAGTCCGCTAAATCATAACCTACTCACTTATTATACCTCGAATTCATTTATCATTATCATAATCTACCTAATTAGATATCGTAAAGAAAACCTAATCATGTAGCATTCAAGCCAGCAGAGACTTGTTACACTCTGAAAACACAGAAACAAAGCAAACCGTGACATATTATAGTACGTGACAAAAAAAAAAAATCCGTAAACACGCAAAGTGTTTAACAATAAAATGGCAAAGCGTTCAAAAGCCAAACACATACCGCAACCAAATAAATTAAATAACACGCTCAGTCCTCTATTTTTAGTAAACCACAAAAGCCAACGAAACATGTTTATTATTGCATTTAATGCATGGAAAGTACATAATGTGCTGCCCACTGCTGGTCATGCCGCAACAAAAGCAACAACAAAGAAAAACTATGTCCCAATTACTAAAACACACAATCCGGTGCTTTGCAGGATAGACAACGATATGCGAGTTAATCAGGCGACCTCTGGCGGCGGCAGCCTGCGCTGCGTCTATCCTGTATGGCGGTAATTAATTGTTTGCCATTGTGACAATGATTAAAACCGTTGCATCAATTGACAACTGTAGCCACAACACAACAGCAACAGCAACAGCAACAACAACAGCAACACCGGCAGTGGCAACAAAGGCGTCAGGAAAAAAAGTGCAATTGTTGGCACCTGCTAAATTCAAATAAAATGCACAATAAAAAAAACACAAAAAAGGAAAAAACAAAACAAGAATAGAACAAAAGCAAAAACAATGCAAATGATGCATGCAAACGATGTTGAACAGTTATCAACTGACGTCATGCATGGCAAATGCACACACACACACACACGCCCGCACACACACACACACACACACATGTGAACATGAAGTTCAATTGGCTTGACAGGCATGCCGACACATAAACTTACAACAATATGTTGTTGACACGTGCAACATGCTGTTAACTATAACAGCAACAACAACAACAATAACAACAACAGCAGTCGCACACAATGCAGTGTGTGATAGTATTTATTGTTGATATAGTTGTTGCTGTTGTTGTTGTTATTGCATGTGCATGTGCAACACTTTCACTTTTGCACGCATTTCGCTTGAAGTTGCGCGGCACACAATACAAAAAAAAAAAGCAGCAGTAACATAAAAAAACAACAAAAAAAAACGACTGCCACGCGCCGGATGCCGCACACATTCATTCAGTGGCTCACTCACTCCCACACTCCCTGACTCCCTGGCTCCCTGATTCCCTTACTCCCACACTTAGTCAGTCACTCTCACGGCCGCATAAAAAACGTTTGCAATGATGCGCAAACTGCAACGAGGCATGCAACACATGTGTGTGTCGTGCATATATATATATATGTGTGTGTGTGTGCACATGTGGCACTTGCTGCACTGACGTGTACTTTAATGCATTCCTTTTCCTTTTTTTTTGATTTTCACCAACACCAACGTCACGTTAAGCAATTGGGGAAAAGGATATTAAATTTAGTGGCGAATTACGTGTGCCTAATGCGATAACCTTGTGCAGGATATTTCCCACAAACACTCGCCTTAGCAAATCGCCGGCCTCCAGCGTTGCTACAAGCTATGCAAGGCTTGGGAGTTGTAAAGAAAAGGTAAAACAGAGCAGCTTCCTTGGTTACGTTCTACTTACTAATTGAAGCTAAGACTTCTTCGCCTACAAGCAGCGGTCAGGATACATAGGAGTGTGCACTCACATCGCGGTAGTTTGGGACGCTCAGTCATTAATAGATGGTAGTGTCAAATTTTATACCGTCTAGGACAGTGCTGAATAGTTTTGATGAATAGAAAGAATGCTAAAGTAAATAAATTTTGAGATTGATAAGGGAAAAAAAACGTCGTGTTCTATTTTTTGTAAATGCTTACCTTTGTGCCATAGCCGCATTATACAATTCCTGTATTCGAACTCAAGTCCAGCTTATTGCCATGATTCCAAGTCAAGTTCAACTATCCTATATGAGCCCAAGTAGACCACATAAACCTTTTAACCTTTAAAAAAATATTCTCGTATATGAAAGTGCATCTGCCTTCAGGACTGCAATAACTACAACATATGGGTATCTCTAAGTACCGTACATCAGCATTCATCCTTGGCCCTATTCACGTACGATTTCGACTTGCCGATTATTTGTTCAAAATTCAATTTGACTTGATCACGGAGCCATAAGCCGTTTTTTGTTTCGGTTTTCTATGTAACCACATTTTAACAGAGTATTTTATCGCATTTTTCACGCCATCACCCAAAGCCCGACACCTGGAGGCCGTGTCAGTGTCGGTGTCGGCATCGGCATCGGCATTGGCGATGTGATGTCGCTGATAGGCAGTTTGCATGCAGATAGCCACCGCAGCATATGTGCGCCATTGGCTGCGTTTTCACGAGTGCATGCAACCAATTTTCAATTTTCATTCATACGAAAATCGTTAAAACAAGCAAAAAAAAAAAACAGCAGCAACCCAAAAAAGTATGAAAAAAAAAGTGGCATGCATGGCGCCAATGAGCCAAAGCCAAAGTGTGCTGCCTGCCACCTAATAAAAGCCGATACATGCAACCCAAGCTGAGCCAGCCAAACCAAGCCAAACCAAACGAAGCCAATCCCAGCCAAACCAAACCAAACCAAACCAACCATCGGCGATAAACAAATGTAGTCACTTTGGCGCCACCTGCAACGCGTGCCATGTCCTACTCATGGTTGTCCCGTCAATGTTGCTGTCGCTTTTGCTGTTCTTGTTGTTGTTGTTGTTACTCCAATTGGTTTTTCTTTTTGTTTTTCTGTTTATTATTTTGCACTTTGTTATTTTGCTTTTGTTGTGTTGTGTTGTTGCTTTGATGTCGTTGCATGCAACAAAAATGCAGCAACACCTTTAGTCCACCTACGCACACCAACGCTGACCATTTGCCTGACATTGAACAGTAGCAGCAGCAGCAGCAGCAGGAACCACAGCAGCAATGCAATACAGAATACAAAGCAACAACAAAAAAACTGCCAACCAAATACTTTAAAACAAGAGAAAATAAAAAAGCAGAATCAGCCGCAGCAGGGAGCAACAAAATATGCTGCATATGACCGAAACCGTTGGCAGCATTAAGTGTCAATATGATGGATCGACTGCAACGCCCCCACTTTGGCTGCTGTGCGCGTCTGCAACAAGTGGCCGCAGCATAAAAAACATGCAACACAAATGTTGCACTTGCATATATGCACTGACGCCACACGCACACACACACATACACACACACTCACATGCTTACACGCATACGCACATACATGCCTACAAAGCCATGTGCATGGACTGTTGGCTGCTGTCTGTCTGCAGTCCGCGTCGTCTGTCCTTTGTCGGCTGATGGCGTTGCATGTGCATGCCATGCAATAAAAATGCACAAAAGGCGAAAAAAAGCCACGAAAAAAAAAATGAATGGTGGCAAAGAGTGCGCAGAAAAAACACGCAGCTTGTTGTTGCTGTTGTTGTTGCTGCTGCTGCTGCTGCTACTGTTGAAGGCATGCCAATCCGACGCGCGTTTAATGTCAAATTGGCTGCAGTCGTGTTTGCATTTTCGACGCCGCATTCGCTCTGCTGCAACTGTTGGCCATGCACATGGCCAAACACACACACACACACACACAGGCAAGCATGCGGCTATCTCTATGCGGGCATTTAACGCCGCATTGTGTATTGCGAGGCAAGGCCATTTAGTGGCCAGATTATGATTTTTCAATTTTCACCAAAGTTTGTTGCACACAATAAAACAAAACACAATAAAAAAGAAGAAGAAAAAAAACAGAAATATAAATTGAAAAAGATAAAAAGTCAAACAAAGTAAAAATTGACCAATAACAAATAAATTTATTGTTTGAGTGCAGTTTTATTTACTGTTAAGTTGTGCGAAACACACACACAAACAGAAAATCTCTTGTTTTTTTTTATTTTAAACATTTAGCGATTTTTTAGTGGCGAAAAGCTTTTAATGCCATATACACTTGGCAAGCCAGCATTACCCATAACTGCAACATTGTGTCAACTCTCTTTAACGCAACTTAAATATATTTTTGTTCGAAACATCAGCCATTACAATTTTTTACGACGTGATATGCCATAAAACATCCCCCCCTATATGGCCCCTTTTTACTATATTTGCTTAGTTAGATCTTTAAAGCTGACATGAGCTAATCTAAAAGAGGTAATAAAAATGACAGTTTGTGATCAATTATTTCGAAAAATAAAACTCTTATAATATTAAGAATTTCTTAAATACTTCTGTGAAATGTGAAATGCGAAATGGATTTACATCTTGTTCAGCGGTTGAACTGTGGACCGGAGGACTGCTGTGACAAATGATATATGGTTTTCAGCTGATTCGATGCCAAACCTTTCCTAGATAAGCTATTTTCAAGTTAGTGCCAAGTCGTTTCACTTCCAAGATTCATTCATTGATACAGTTCTATTTCGATAATATTATTCTAGAAAATATAATTTACTGGAACTCAGCTGGTAGACAACGGGAAAAAGGCCCTTGTTTGGTTCAGCTTCAATAAAAGTACTTTAGCAAGCCAGAAGTAAAACTTTAACTCTATTTTAAAAATGAGAAAACAATATTTTATTTAAAAAATAAATTGAATGCTCGAAACAGTTTTTTCAAAGATATATCAAAAAACAAAATCAGAAAAGCAGCAAACCATGACAAATGCAATTTGTAATAGCGATAACATGCACAACAACAAAAGAGACCACAGGCATGCCGCGCATAACACTTCCGACAAGTCTTGGAATGAAAAATATGCGAACCGAAAAGAAAAATGCATAATCGACAGATAAGCAAAGTGCAAAAACATTTCAATGGATAAGTGAGCGAACGAATTAATGAATGAATGAATGTGTGAATGAATGCGTAAATGCACGAATGAATGGAAGTGCATTGCATGTTGCCGGCATGCCTGTGCTAGTAGCAGCAGCAACAACAGCAGCAGCAACAACAACCACAACAACAACAAAATGCATACAAAAAAAAAAAAATGAAAACAAATTGAGATAAACCACAAACGTTTTAATAGACACGCGCGAGAACCAAATAGGTGTTGTTGTTCTTGTTGTTGTTGTTGCTGTTCTTGTCACTGAAGTGTAAAAAAGGCAAAAAAAAACAAAACGGGGAAAATTGAAAAATCTCCGCGCGAGGAAAAAAAAAATGCAATCACGGGTGCAACAACCAAAAATGCAGCAGCAGCACACAAGCCAAACGCAACAACAACAACAACAACGAGAACAACACTCGCAGCCAAAGCCATGTCAACCCACAGCCGCAAGACAACGAAGACAGACAATAACAACAGCAACAACAACAACAACAACAACACCAGCAGTTGCCTGTCAAAACGTGCATTGCACTTCGCTTGCTGCAGCTTTACGCGGTTTTTTCGATTTTCTTCCACTTTTTTTTTTTTCTTTTTGACTGACGCCAAGCATGCGGAAAAAAAGCAGCAACAACAAACTGCTATCAGCCAAATACAACAGGCGAAAAAAAAAACCAGAATTGTGTGCAATGAGTTTTGAGCAACGCATTCCAATTGTTCCAACATGCGGCACGCGTGTCAAGGTCATCAGCAGCAGCCATCAGACATGAGCAGCAGCAGCAGCAGCAGCAACAACAGAAGCCACATCATTGCTATCAGCAGCATCGACAGCGGCCGCAAGCAACATGCAGCAAATTATGCCATTGCCAATATCGGCAGCAACAGCAACAGCAACAGCAACAGTAGCAGCACCATCAGCAGTAGCAACAATAATCACAACAACAACAACAACAACAAGTGACGCCCAAACCATGCGTCATTGCAACAGACATGCATATGCAGCAACCTCCTCCTCCGCCATGACGCCATCCGCCATCTGCCATCCGCCATCCGCCATCCACCAGCCGGCAGCCGGCAGCTGCCATGTGCACGCACGCACACACCTCGCACATCATTTGTGCCAATTTCCAATTTGGCGACGGTGTGGGTGCAACGTTTGTATTTTTCTTCTTTGCTGTTCTTTATTTTTGTTTTCTTTTTTTTTTGGGTTTTTCCTGTATTCGCGCATTTTTTTGGCCGCTGCCAGACGTGGGAAATTCACTTTTTTCCATGCTGCTGCTCCTCTTTTTTTCTTTTTTCTTCCTTTTTTGGTATTTGTTTGTTCGCGTGCTGAGCTGCGTGGCGCTGTGCTGCTGTCGATGCTGTGCGATGCCATGCGATGCGTTGCAATGCACTTTATTGCAGTCTCGATGGACGCGTTGCTGTGATTATCCTTGTTGCATATCAATATCCTGTCGCGGCCAAAGCCCAAAATGGGCGCCTGCACAAGTGCAATGGCAATGCCAATGTTGATGACGATGACGATGAGGATGACTATGCCGATGCCGATGCCGAGGATGATGATGATGTTGATGCGACGGTGTTCATGTTGTTGCGCATGCTGATGATGATGGCGACAATAACAACAATCACAACAACAATACGAACAAGTGGAGTACATGATTCGAAACTCGTTGAAGGTCATTCATTCATTCATTCATTGGCGCGTCGCTTGATGCGTGCGCGAACCTGCCATGTCGCTGCTGTATTGTTGTTGTTGCTCCCGTTGTTCCTCTTCTTTTTTTTGTTGTTGTTGTTTTTTTGTCACTGCGGTTGGCTGCGCATTTTTGCATTTTTTCACGGTCATTTCGTGCATATTGCCTCCCATTTTTTTTTTCTTTTTGTTGTTTTTACGGTTTTTTTTTGTTGGTTTGTTTTTGTTTTTTGGTCCTGGATATTTGGCGGCATCAAAAGTGCATCATCCAAGGCTCATGAATTGGGGCTTTGGCGTTTATTAGCGTTTTACGTTACTGTAGGCCAATGCTTGTGGCTTGTTGTTGTTGTTGTTGCTGTTGTTGCTGGTGTCCGTTGTCTGTTGATTGCATTTTACAATGCTTTACTCGTGTTGTGTTTGCGCAATTTGCGGTCATTTTTAGCATGTACTGTGGTTAGGCTGTTGCAATTGTTGTTGTTGTTGTTGTTGTTGGCCACCCACCCAACAGCATTGCACTTCAGCGCTCAATCCACAAAGAGTTCATTTTTTAAGGCGCTTGTTATGGGCTTTTTCTATTTTGGCTTTGTTTTGGTTATATTTTTTTCAATTTAGCTAGGTGCCAGCAATAGCAACAACAACAACAACAACACGAACACCAACATTGATATTTGAATTGTTGCCGTGTGCGAGCATTTGTTAACATCAACGCGTGTTGCTGCGTTTCGAAAAAAAAAGAAGATCCAAAGGCGCAGACAGAAAAACAGGCAGGCAGCGACTGTTGCTGTTGCTGTTGCTGTTGCTGCTGCTCCTGACTGATTTTTGGCCTATGCAGTTTTTCAATTTACGCCAGGGGCCGGTTCGCATACAGATGTGTATGTGTGTGTGTGTATGTGTGTGAGGCATGCAACAGGCTCTTCAGCTAATGTGCATGCATGCATTCTTTTCCACTTTGTTGTTGTTGTTGTTGTTGTCGCTGTTGTTCTGTTGCATTTATTTGTTTGTATTGCTATTTTTTCGCTTATCCTTTTGTTGCCACCAAAACCAATTGACCGCAAATTTGTGGCTTGCATTTTTCCCCGTACTTTTTTACGGTTTTGTTTGTGGCTTTCAATTTATTTTTTTTTGTTTCTCTGTCGACTGACTCCTTGTCATTTGGCCTAGCAGCTATTTACTGTGTGTCAAATTTGTTGTTTACTTTTATTGCTGTTGTTGTTGTTGTCATTATTGTTGCATGCTGCATTATGCTGTCACATTAATGTGGTTAGCGCCTGCACATCATTATTTGTTGCAAATTCATAAACACTCAAAATTATCCTTTTAGCTGTCACATGTCCCTTGCCCTGCAGCTCCTGCTTAATTGGCAGTTATTCTGCTTTTGTCTATTTTTGTATATTTTGTTTTTTTTTACATAATTTTCCTTTTGTTTCTTTCTTTTAATATATACTCCTTTGTGCACACTGCTGCATATTTTCGTTTTCCTTTTCGTCTTCTTTTTATTATTAGTTTTTTCTTTTTCTTACTTATATTCATAGTCATTGTGGATTTTTTAATTAGTCTGCTGCTTCCCTGCTCAACTGCAACGCGACTTTGTGCGCTTTGTGCCGCTTTGTTTTGTGCTACAAGCGAAAATATTAAACAGCCCCTTGGCTACATCCCCGCACTGACACACACACTAACACCCACCCACACTCACACACACACACAACCCACAGATAGATAGAGTGAGGTTATTTACTTGCTTGGCGTTGCCTTTCCTTTCTTTGCTTACCCACTCGACTGTCATCTTTTTTAATTGTGAAACATTTTGTGGCGTTTAACTTGTTGTCGATGATTATTGTTGTTATTGTTGTTGTCGTTGTTACTGCTGTGTGTTTTTGTGCTTTATAATAAACAGGTAAATTGCAATATTTTGTAATTATTCGTCTTGGCGCAGTAAATATTCGCGTTTCTTAGCTTTGTTTTTTCTTTTCCTTTTTCTTGTGCTTTTTTTTTGTCTTTTATTTGTCTTTTAATCAAAAAGCAAACTTGCAATGACAAACGCTTTGATTATTCATGTCTTGGCTAATGATTTCTTGTATTTTGTTTAAGTATTACAAAGCCAATCTGAGGCCAGCACAGCTTTGCCTGAAAGGCACACAACAATTTTCTTTTTCACGCATTGTGCAGCTGCAGCAATGGCTTAAGGGTGCTTAGCAGTATTTAAATGCAAACCTAGTGTAAAAATTATAAACCCAAAAAAAAAAATTAACATTGCAGCGAAAAAATCAAATCAAAAAGCGCTGCCGCCACTGCAGACTGCTGCGCATATCTGAGCCGCCAGCAATGCAGAAATTGCGTCGCAGGACTTTGCCAGTCGCGGTGCACGGCAGCATGGTTAAGCCGAGGCGTTCATTTGTATAAATTCAACAACAGCAAGACCGGCAGACAGACAGACAAATAAACGATGCGACGAAAAGAACAACAACAACAACAACAACAATAATAGCAAAGTCAGCAAAGAAGACCAACAACTAATATTCAACGTGCAAAAATTGCAATCAAACATTGCCAGGCTGCCAGGCGGCCAACTGCCCCGCCGCCCAAGCACCACATCAACAATGGCCCAACCGCTGAAGTGTCCGCCCAAGCGCCAGACGCACTTTGCTGCAGTGTTGTTGCAGCTGTTGCCTAAGCAACATGCCACACATGTCACCCCACTCAAGTCACACCCAGCACACGAACGCATGCACACACAGCCACCCAACCGGCCAACAGGCCAACAGCCCAACGGCTGCCTTTAACCTATGCCAGCGAACTTTAAAATGCGCACAATGCAGACGCAGAAACTGCACAAACGCAATTGGAACGCGAAATTCTTGCCAAGGGCTCCATGCAAAGTTCAAGCCACGTATGTAGTTTAGATGGCGTTGAGGCAAATGTGCACGAGCGAGAGAGCAACACACACACAGAGAGAGAGTGCAGTGCATATGAGTAAAAAGTCAGACGCAGCATGCAGCCAATAGGCCAGACCAGGCCGAGCTAGGCCAGAGCAAATGCCGTCGAGCCGGCAAGTGTCGAGTACAGTTACGTCTAAGCCATCATTGTCAGCGTCGTCAGCGTCGTCATGGTCAACGCGAAAACCTTAAGGGTGGCGTTGGCGTTGGCTCCGTCGCTGCTGCTGCTGTTGCTCTTGGTTCTGATGTTGCTGTTGGCATTGGTGTTGGTGCTGATGTTGGGGTTGGGGCTGATGTTGATGACCACCCCAACTCAACAGCAACAACCTAACTGATGGTCAGCAAACAGCTTTGCATGATTTCGCGTACGTTTTGCCGCGTTAACTGTCCATCAAATGACGCTGAAAAGCAGCGCAAGGCAACGCAACGCAGCGCAGCCCAGACTGCCTCTGACTGCCTCAACTTGTCGTTGCACATGTGCCTGTGCCTGTGCCTGTGCCTGTGCCTATGCCTGTGACTGTGCCCCTGCGTCTGTCTCGCGCACAGAAGAAGCAGCAGAAGAAGGGCAAAAAAGAAAATAACGACCAGCACCCCTCTACTTCGCTCACACTGCACACGCATGCCGACAGCATCGTTAGCCATTCTCGGTGGCTTGTCTATGCTTTTATTCTTTCATGCCTGCATCATCGTGCAGCATCAGTTCAAACGAATGCCAAGCACCAAAAACACACCAGAGTCGGCGACAACACATACATACATTCATACACACACACACACACACAAGCGATGCCACCAGGCCACCACCGTCAAGTGCATGCGAGCCCCCCTGTCCTTTTGCGTGGCATTTTTGCATATTTGAAGCATCATCGCTCATCGCTTTTGTCGGCGTAAGCTAACTTTTTGCACTCGAACTGCGCGCAGTCCCAGTCCACTAGCTGCCTCCTCTAGTCAGCATCGTCCTCGCTGCTAACATCGGCAACGCCAACGGCAACGGCAACGGCAATGGCAACGGCAAAGGCAAAGGCATCGTCGCCGTACATTTCTATTGCAATGTTCTATTTGGCGTTTTAATATACGCCTGTTATTTTCTTTTTTCTTTTTGTTTTGTTTTCGTTGTTGTTGTTGTTTCTTTTTTGTTTGTTTTCTGCTGCGTGTTCAACTGTGTATGCGGCCCCTGCCTGCCGCGCGACATCCTGCAGCCACACCACACCACACCTCACCGCACCACTCCACAGCATCCACGTTTGCCACGTTTGGTCACCTTCATGCACTTCAAACCACATTTTGTTGTTCCGCTGCAAGTCCACACATCCTGGTGTCTAGTTTTCCAAATGCTGGAGTTGTGGCCCCGCGTGTGAGTCTGAGTGTGTGTGTGTGTGTGCGTGTGTGGTTAGGGCAGTGCGGGTGTGTTTGTCTGTTGGAAGTCCGCAGCATGTTGTTTATTTGTTGCCGGCCAACACTCTCTCCTGGCTCACTCCAACTGCAGGCTTGTCGTCGCTTTGGCCATCGTCATCGCCATCGTCGTCGTCGTCGTCATCATCATCAGCTGCTGTAACGACAGCAGCCGCGTACTTACATACGTATGCGAACCCCACGCAACTCCCCCCCATAGTCATCGTCATCATCATCGTCATCGTCGTCATCGTCGTGACCAGCTAAATACATAAATTTCTGTCTAAACGCGCATCCAATGCTGCAGCAGCAGCCCACGGACCTACAGTTTCTTGCGTTCAATTTTCGTCAAACGATGAAGGATTTTATTCTCCCCTTTTATTTTTTTTGTTTTCTGCAGCCTAAAGTGCAACCGTAGGCACAGTGGCTCAAAACGATTTGCTTAAATTTATTCGGCAAGCGTTGCTGTTGTCCATGAGTTGCCCCAGTGTGCCTGCAACAAATTGCATCACAATGTGCCTGCATCGCTGCCATGCGTCACGAGGTCTACTCATCATCTTTTCGTCGACTTATCTTTGACTTGCACACATCAAAGGCTCAACACATTGGCACACTGCCGTGAAATTGGCTTCTGCTCAGAGATGAGCTCAACCATTGAAGATTAGGGTTGCATAATTTTAATTAAACATTGTTTGTCTTGCACAAAGAGCAGCCAAAATTCCAAGAGTTCGAATCTATGAGACATATGCTGCCTATTTTGTACTTATCATTCCTTATTATGATTTAAATTCATGCTTCTCAAAAGCTCTGAAAGGATTGAAAAACAAAATCAATCAACAGACAAAAGCGCAGGCGCAGGAGTTATTCTGGATAACAGCATCGACAATTAATTGGATTAAAAAGCAGACAATAAGCCTATACTATTTAAGTTGGAGCTCTGAGAAATTTAATGAATCTAATTTTTTTTTTTTTAATTCTCATTTAAAGTTATTTTAGTTTACACTTCTCCATTTTTTTTTTTCTTCAACGAAATCTTCTAAGGCATTTAGTAAAGCAAATACAATAGTCGGTACCTTGCTTCTCACCTCCTTTGCATTAAGCGCTCAATTTCAAGTTTTCTAAAGTTTCTGTGAGAAATTCTAAACTGCTGTGATCTCTGAACACTGGCAATTGCTGCCAAATTGTTAGAGGTCTTTTTTTTCTTTATTTCTCTATCGTTGTTATCAACTTTTGGTGAAGTTCATCTTATTTAATCTAATATAAACTAGTTTATAAAAACTATTAGTTGGTTTTACGCTTATATAAAGCGTTTTTATCCGATTTCTAACTACAGTCGAATTTTCCTATAATGAATTCGCTCGAGAGACAAATGATGATTTTTTAAATTTTTATTTAAAGTATTCTGTAACTAGTTTAATTTTAATTTAACTTTTTTATGCCACTATTTTTAACTTAAAAGAATCCTCTAAATACAGTAAAATCTCCCATAAAAAGATACCAACAGTCGCGATGTTTTTGTCCGGTTATGGGCACGGTCCGTTTTGATTACGTTGATTTTTGTAATAAAAAGTTATTAGAAAACTTTATTGTACACATGTGAACTTAATTTCCAACCAATTTTCCAATTTTTTAGTTAGTCATATAAATGAAAATTTCATTAGTAGGAAATCAAAATACACTAATTTTAGACGGAAGAGACTATGACTTGATTTCAAATCAATTCTTTGTAGAAACAACATCGTTGTATTGAAGTTCGTCTGTGCCAATTGTATTCCATTAGTCGCAGATGCACATACATATGTTCAAAAATCTTCAATAAAACGAGTTAAAAGTAAAGACGCATAAATTTTACACAATATGGTGAAACTTATTACTTTATTTTAATCATTCAGAGATTGCGCACTGCAGCCTCATACAAAATTTATATATTGCTCAGTTGCAAATAGAACAGTTAAAAAAAAAAAAATAATATATTAACATGAAAAATAATGCGCAAAAGCAAAATCACAGCAGACAACAAAAATCAAACGGCATATGGCAATAAAGGTCAGCTGGCCAATAAGATGTCCGTTATTTATGCATCTGAAAAAATGTGCACAGTAAGCACATACGAGTATAATAAAAATATTGACATATTTTAATAATAAAAACAAAATAAGAACAAAAAAATTCTACAACAACAAGACGTCAGCATGAAATACTTGTATAAAACTGGCGGAGCTTGTTTCAAAGCAACAACAACAACAACAATAGACAAAGGCAAAATCATATATACATATGTACATATATGCAACACTGTCGCACTTGCTTGCATGCGCCGCAACTATCTCTTTCATTTGTGCTTTCATGGTTCTACATATGCACAACAGCAACAACAACAATGAATAAATAACTGAATAAAATATATTGTTGTTGTTAGGTACATTATGCGGTTTATTTTTTTTATATAAATTAATAGTTTTTTATTCCTAATGCAAATGCGCAGCATGTGATTGAGAGCTAACATAACAAAAAAAAAAAACCAACAATAACAACAACAATGGCTAAATGCAAGTGCAAAAATATTTTACGCGTGCATATACGCATACATCTCACACTCACACACACTAGCATGCAACAACAACGGGTGGGGGCCGGCCTACAAGCAGCCAACTAAGAGAGCGTAAAGCAAGTGCTGGTAGGCAGAGAGACAGACAGGTGCATTGTAACAGCGCTACTAACAAAAACACAACTACAAAAACTATGAAAGTGCTTCAAGCCGCTTTGCTGCTGCGTTTGCTGTTGGTAATGTTATTTTTTTGAGTTATCGCCTTTGAGCTTCTCAACAAAGGCAGATTTCTTTCCAAAGAGAAGCAATTCCACTCGCAAGCATAAGAGCGCCGATACGGCAGCAAAGACAATGCAAAGCAAAAGCGGCGAATTCGTGTTCGCTTGACACTGAAACAGTGGCTCGTTTTACTTCCATTTCGTTTCAAACAGTTTGTTTACAATTCTCTCATCAACTCAGCTGTTGTAATGTATGTAATATGTAATGTAATGTTGTGGTGTGCATGCGACTGCCGACAACTGAGTGTGAGTAGTTTTTGTGTGTGTGTGCCAACAAGCGTACGTGTGGGTGCGTAAAAGAAATGAGCGCAAGTATGAGCTTACTACTCCGTGCAATTGGCGCTCTGAGTTGTCTGTTTTTTTTTTTGTCATATAGAAAAACAAAGCGGCAGAAAGAAATGGAAATTATAATAAAAACGGAACTAATTAATGGCCTTGTTGTTGTTGCTAGTTTTATTGTCTTGCAAGTGAATATTTCACTTAAGCGGATGTGCGTTTTTGAGAAACGACAAAAATAACACAAATAAAAATATAAAATATAAACATAAAAATAAATGTAATCCTTACTAGACAACACACGGCTTCGCCTCGAAGTAGTTGCAAATGACAGAACTACATATTATCACTCACGCAGCATGTATCTAATTGTTCGACACGCTACTCTCCTCTCCTCTAAGCTCATAACATCCTACTTGCCTAAGTATTGGCTAGGCCGAGGCGGCCTAAACAATCTCCTCTGCCATGACTACGACAAGGTGCGCGCAACTACCGCCACCAACCGCCACAAAGACCGACACCATAACAATCGCGCCTCCCCGGCCTAGGAGACAGCCAAGTGCGAGCGCCTCACGACGCTAGCGACGACGACGACGACAGCGAAAACGGTGCACCAGCAGCATTGCACTCAACGCAAAGAGACACGCACAAATTGGTCAAAATGGAGGACGACGCACTTGCATGCATGCCAGCTCTGTAGCACCACAGCACTTGCCGAAAAAAGAGCACCAAACCAAACCAAACCAATGCTAAACAAAGCCAACCACTCGTTCGTGCCACTCTCATTGTTTGGGGGTTGTATGCAGCGACTGCTGCATCGCGTTGCGCCGATCATTGTGCCGCCTGCGTATGCGTTTTTTTTTCGTTTTCGTTTTTGTTTTTTTTTTTTGGGCATATTTTGCCGAGTAAAGGAATTTCAATATTAGCCGGCACACCAATGCTGCCTATGCTGCTCTCCCAAGTATATATCTATTGCACAGAAGAAAACCTCGTCGTCATCGTTGCGGCTGAAGTCGTTTCACTTTTGCCAATTGCAAGATATACGCCGTTACTGCTTTCGCGCGCATACTAATCAGCGTACACCGCACGTCGTCATGGAGCAGAAGGCAGCGATGCTCGCTATCGGTCAACAGTAGCACCTCATAGGTGCCTGCAACCTAGCCTAGCTGCAACGCATACAAGCACAAAAGAAATGCGCGCTTCTCACGCGTGCTCATCAACGACTGCAACAACTACAAGAACAACAATAATAGTTAACAACAGAGTCATCTCAGCGCATCAACGACGGCGAGGAAACGAAGCAGTAAGCACAAGAACAGAACAGAACAGAACAGAAAGCCATGCAATGCAACGCAACGGAAGGCAACGGAACGCAACGGAATGCAACTCAACACGAATTGACTCAACGCATCTCAGTCTCCAATACAGTTTCAGCGTATTCGCAACATTTTCGCATAGTCGGCCTTCTGGTAGAGCACATCGTTAGCTACGACTCGACTCAACGCGACTCGTACGTGCATATCCGCCGCCCGTTGCTTGACTTTGACTCAGCTTGCGACTCAGCGCGCAGAGCACAGTGCAGTTAAACTCGCAAACGACTCAACTCGCAACGACTCCAAAATTGACTCCCGAAGTCGTCGTGAGGCGCACGCTGGGTAGGCAGTGCATAACGTGACGCTCAATCTTCTTCTTCTTCTACTCCGTTGTCGTTGTTGTCGTTGTCGTCATCGACATCGTGTTGCTCTTCTTGTTGTTGTTGTTATTATTGTAGTAGTTGGTACACTTGCCACAACAACGTTCACGTATGTAGTTGCCTTGCTGTTATTGCTGTTGTTGCTGTTGTTATTGCCTTTGCCTGTTTTTGCTACAATTTTCCATAATGCCATCGTCGTCGTCGTCGTAGTCATCGTCGTCATCGCAAACGTTGCTGTTGCTGCTGCTGCTGCTGCTGTTTTCGTTGTTGCCATTATTATTGCTGTTGCTTTTATTGTTGTTGTTGTTGTTTTTGTCGTTCCTGTGTCTGTGCTCGGTGTGTTTTAAGTTTGTTTTGAGTTTTTCCGTATCAAAATGTGCAAAACGATTTCAGTCTAATTCAGACCCTCGTGCTGAGAAGACTTTTTGGGGCCGATTGTTGCAACATACGTACGAAAATCAGACACGACGCTAAAACCGTAAACTCAAAGCAAAGCAACGTAACGGCACGTAACGACGCGACGAGACAACCAACTCACACACGCATTCGCACACACGACACACAACTACAGCTAAGCACTCACACGGCCGCAGCGAAAATTGACGCGAGCGCGCTTGCATTTCGTTTCTTTTTTTCGCTGGTTTTTTTTTTTTTTTCGTTTTGCATTTGACCAACAGCAAAATCAGCATATACCCACACATACATACATTAACAACGACGAAAAACAAATGCACGTACATGTACATGTTTGTCGTATGATTGGCAGCGCAGCAACAGCGCGACAACAATATTAACGACAACAACAACAACAGTTACAGCTGCCACGACAGGCGCACGTTGCGTTAATTATTTCGCGTAAAAATTCGCGCGTACGAACTTTATTTATTCGTAGTTTTAACTCATATTTTTGTTTCTTTGGCTTTTTGGTGCTTAGACGACATTTTGCCGCTAATTTGCGTTTATAGGCCGGAAAATGTTGAACACGTGCTTATTAATAAAATGTCTTAGAAACTTTAAATAAACAATAAACAAAAGAAACCGCGATAGATAACGTAACGCCACGCGTAAGAAATATCCACGTAAACATCATCGTAACGGTTAAACATGGCTAGCGGGGAATCGCCGACACGCGAACTTGGCTCACCATTTCGCGCGCTACTCGGCGCCAGTGGGCAGAACTCGCCGGTTGGCAGCATTAAACGCGAGTTGGACACTTCGCGTACGCCGGAGCCAAGTGTTGGCGGCAAAAACGCTGAAGACCAACGTGCGGCTGCTTCCGAGCAACGCATAGATGATGCGCCTCCCGGCTCGCCCGCTTCGGATAATGCGGGCGGAACTAGCGTAGCCGGAAGTGGCGGTGGCGGTAGCGCAGGTGGTGGCGATGGTAGCGGCAGCGCTGACACTGATCGTGATGGCGGCGCTGCTGCGGCTGGAGCTCACGAACGCAGTTCCTCGAACGGCTCACCGGCGAGTACGGTGCCACAGCAGTTTTGCTTGCGTTGGAATAACTATCAGAGCAATCTGACAAGTGTCTTCGACCAGCTGTTGCAGAATGAATCCTTTGTGGATGTGACGCTGGCCTGCGATGGACGCTCGATTAAGGCGCACAAAATGGTGCTCTCCGCCTGCTCACCCTACTTCCAGACGCTCTTCAATGATACACCGTGTCAGCATCCGATTGTCATCATGCGCGACGTCTGCTGGGCCGATCTCAAGGCGATAGTGGAGTTTATGTACAAAGGTGAGATCAATGTCAGTCAGGAGCAGATCGGGCCATTGCTACGCATAGCAGAGATGTTGAAGGTACGCGGTTTGGCGGATGTTACCAACGTGGAGTCCACAACGGCCGAGGTTTCACCAAAGCGCACGGATGTCGCTGAGGATTTGTTGGGTTGTTTAATGGAACCAGAGAAGAAGATGCGTCTGAATCGTGGCATAGATTGGGATTTTGCCATGGCACGTGATGATGTTGCCGGTCTTAGTGGTGGTGGGGGTTCTGATGTCGGTACAAGTGCTACCGGAAACTCTAATCTCGAATTGCGTTTATCACCTCTGCAACAGCAACAACAACAACAGCAGCAGCAGCCACAACAACAACAACAACCGCGCAATGTCCGCAAACGTCGTTGGCCCTCGGTTGATGCGATCTTCAATCCGCCCTCAAGTCCACTTAGTGGGCTTATAGCCGCCGAGCGTGCCGAACAGGAAAAGGAACGCGAACGCGAACGGGAGCGAGAGCGACAACGTGATCGTGATCGTAGTTGTTCACTAATGACACCACCGCCCGCGATCGTCAAATCAAGCAGCACACAACAAGCCGGTGGCGGCAGCACGCCGCGCCGTCTCACACCCTCCTCCGTTCTCGAATCAGCCATACATGGCTTGGAAATGCCCTCACCAGCGTCAACACCCGCGCCCACGAACACCTCCACTAGCAGCACTTCAGCAGCCGCAGCCGCCGCCGCAGCTGCTGCACTCATCAACGCATCCCGCTCGGCGGCCAGCGGTCGCAGTGCATTAACACCCAGTCCACATCTCTCTGGCCAGCAATCGCATCAAATGCAACATGCACATCATCTTCAGCAGCAGCAATCGCATCCGTCGTCTTCACATTCGCATCCGCATCCGCACTCGCAACGTACTTCGCCCGCTTCCTCAACGTCCGCTTCAACGCACCATCCGTCCAGCGTTGGCGGGCCGCTGACCCCATCACCCGCCAGTGACGCACGTTATCCCATGGGTGCGTCTAGTGCGGCTGCGGCTATGGCCGCGGCGGCAGCCGCTGCTGCGCAAATCGATTTATCCGTCATGGGCATGCCCAGCGGTTCACATGGTCCACTCGGTGCAGAGCCACGTCTACCGCCGCCGCCGCCACACCATGTCGGTCCATCCACATCGGGCGCATCGCTAGCCGATGATCTCGAAATCAAACCGGGCATTGCGGAAATGATACGCGAGGAAGAACGGGTAAGTCCGAAAATGTTTTTACACATTCATTCATAAAAGTTTCCGTTACGCTCCGAACATGGCTCGCTACTCTTTCGTTCTCACCAATACACGCTCTCTTCTGTGTCTCTCATTGTGTTGCTTGTTGCTGTCCCTCTCTTTGCTTCAATGATCGCCGCTGCCTCTCTCACCGAGAGCGCTCTACTGATCAAACTCTTCTGCTCTCAAAAAGCGACGGAAACTTGGTTTTTAATTTTGTTTCGATCAAGCAATTTGTTGTTGTGATTTTGCATCGGGTTCGCATCGACTTCAGAGCATTTTCTCTTGCCTACACTTTTTTTTCTGTTTGTTTTGATTCCCGCTTCGCGCGCGCATTTCATTTCGTTCGTTTCGTTTCATTATGTTTCGAATCGTTTTGCCGCCGGCATTATTTGCTAGGATTGTCATCACATCAGCAGTGTTCTGCTCCCAAAGAACGAGCAGGTTTTTTGTATACAAAACATTTTTTCGGAACCTGACAAAGCAAGAAGTGTTGTTGAAGAGAAATAGAGTTTGCAGAGCATGAAGCAGTTCTTTCTCATACCGACACATAGTGAACCATACTTTGCTCTCTTCGCCCGTAAACTTTCTGATCGTGACGTCATAATGGCTTTGTGTTTCAAACAAATTGTTCGGAATATAAAGGAAAATGCTTGCAATTTAAAATGTTTAACATCTTATAGCCATAAGTTCCTTAATGCAACTTTAACACCATAACTATATCCATACTCATAACCCTTGTTTGTTTGTTTATGCCCATTAAATTTTAATCCCTTTATTTGACCTCGTAAAAGTAAAGAAAAAAAAAAACGATCGTGCCAATAAAATATTGGATTTAAGTGATGATTGTAAATTCGATTCATCGGATCAAAGAGCTGTGATGGTTGCGGACCACATCATTTTGATAAAATTTTGAGGAGGTGTACACATACGTTATATTATTATTCGCAACATCTGAACCCCTTTTAGAAGGGGTATCCGGCTTAACCACACGCTCACAAAGCACTTCCAAGAAACCCTAAGAAATACCCCTTTTGGTCGGACGCGAACCCAATCAATAAAATTTTTATTGGAAAATAGAATTTAGCTGCTCCCCGTATGAAATGTGACCTGTTTTTCATTTTCGTGATTTACTCATATATTTTTGTTTGCTTCTATGCATTCCTCTTTCGTCTGGGTGAGATTGTTGCTACGACGAGAAACTAAAGTAGAAGAATTATAAACCCGATAAATTTCTTGAAAGTACCACTGTCTTTAAACCGGATACCCTTTTAGCTGAAGGTTAGTATTCACTTAAGAGTGTTTTTCCTATACATATGTATATTAAGAATGCTTAAGATCGTGAAATATGAAACTATTAAAAGCGGCTACAAAAATGCAACCGACCTGACCTGTCACAAATCGTAAGCAACATTGCGCCCTAGACTGCCATTCTCGTCGTCAAGTGGCTCGACCCGTCAAATACCTGTGACGTCACAGCAAAGAGATAATGCCTTAAATGCTCTCCATGACGATGCGTCACTGCTGTCGTCGCCAACGTCGTCGGCGGCATCTTGGCATTGCCTTGAAGCAACGCGACGTCTTCGTTCTTTTTGCTTTGCTTTTGCTTTTGCTTTTGTGTTCCTGTTTGCTTGTGTGGAATGTTGTACACTTGCGCGTACGATGATTGACAGCATTCACGTGCTTCATTCAACGCCAAGTGCCAGCGACTTCTTGACTGCAGCACCATGCTAGCTGTTGCTCTCTCCTCGTATGGCGTCTCACTTGTTGTTGTTGTTGTTGCTGTTGTGCGCACGTCGCACATTTAATCATTTGTCACAATGCTTAACTGGTTGTCCTAGGTTTGTGTTTAAACTGTTTGTCAACATCGAACAAAAAAAATCTCTACGTGCCATTGCAGACGCTTAACTTGTAATTATACATAGCTGACGTAGCTCTAAAGTAATTTTACAAGTCCTTGGCTACATGATCGGTGGATTTTGGTTAACTGCTGCCACAACAGTCGGCTAAGCTTTATAATTTAATTAGCAGTATTCATAAAGAAACTAAAGAAATAACGATGAAGAAGAAGATGAAACACCCACGTTTAAAAACTCATATGCATGCTGCATGCATGAAAGCCATTAATTAATAAAATATTTAAAAATCCCTTTCTGTTTGTTTGTATGCGCGTTAAATGCGTTGAGCGCTGTGAGAGCACAATAAAAAATAAAAAAGTAACAACCGATCAGTTCGCTTCGGTTCGGTTCGAAAAGCAACGGATCGGTTCGGCAAACAAAAGACGCACGCAGGCGGTTCACTGAACTTCTTGCCAAGACCTCCGCCACTAATGATGCGCATAAAATCGAAGTGAACACAGCAGCTAAATATGCAAGTATGTCGGTAAGGGGAAGGGAAAGGGGCTGGGGGAAGACTGCAACGGCGATGATGAAGAGCAAAATGAAATAAAATATAAAATGCACAAAAATAATTCAGAGACAGCAACAATAATAATAATAATGACAACAACAACAACCGAAAAACATCAAAAAATACAACAATACAAAACGAAAGAAGAAAAAAAGCTGACGAAAAAAGTAACACTCAAATAAAAATTCAATTAATCAAAACGATCGGACGCCTAAACGAACGGAAAAGAAGAAGAAGGCGAAGGAGACGTTGCCCATATTACACTTGATGCGAATGAATTAAAGCGATGACGATGCTGACTCCGCTGTAGCTGCTGCTGCTGCTGCTGCTGTTGTGGCAGACAAACTGACACTGACACTTATCAGTTTTTATCTGCTTATAAAAAAAGGCATATAAATAAAATATTTAAAAGCAAAGTTGATGAAAAAAACAAAATAAATTTACGCGTTCTCATATAAATCGAAATTGACTCCTTTGCATTAAGCGCGGCTAGCATCATCATGGGCAACATGCAAACAAATTCTGTTCCTTCTTTATTTTTTTTTTATTATTTATGTTTGTTTTTTTGTACATTTTTTATTTTTTAATGCAATCAAACAAAGCCAAAGCCAAAGCAGCGAACAAAGCAAACTCAGCTACTCAGCTGTCAATATTTGATATTCGTTGCATACTTACTCTGTCTGCATGACAGCAGTAGGGTATACGTGCATATGAGTATTTTATTTATTATTTTTTTTTTTCTGTTTTTTTTCCACTTTTTTATGAGCGCTGCTGGCAGAACTCAGGCGTAAGCAAAAGATCAACTTAAATGCATTTTTAATAAATAAAATAAAGAAAGAAATAACCAACAGCAGTCAAATGCATTTCTAAAGAATTTCAATCAAACCAAAGGAACAAAAAAAGCGTGAAAAAATATTTAAAAATAACAACAAAGATAACAACAACAACAACATGATGGAAAACATCAGCATCAATAGCAACAACAACAAGAACAACAAATAGAGAAACAAACGAAGTAAAGCAAATGCGATTGAAAGAAGCGCTAACGAGCGAGCGCAGCGTCGTCTGGCGGCATTAGAAAAGGCATGAAATGAGTGTCGAACTGTTGACTGGACCGAACTGAAGTTATGACTACGCTAATGCAGCGGCAGGACGCTGGGCAGCCGGCAGCTGTAACAGCCTTAAATGCTTGCCTATGTTTGATTAATGCACTCAAAGGCGACAATAAACACGACAGAGTCTGACTGTGCGACAGGCGGCTCCTCGCTCAACCGACCGACTGCCTGACTGACGCTCTAACTGTTTGGCCAGTCGGCGATGACGATGGCTATGGCAATGCAAAGTGTATTTGTACAGCACAACAGTTGCACAGCAAACAAATATCGCATTCCACAAAATATCGTACGTATGTGCATATATATGCCCCCCGGTCTGCGCTGACCAGCTACATGACGAACTGACTGACTGCCTGGCCGACTATCTTGCGCTGCGCTGGCCAATAGTTTTTAGCGCAGCAACAACAACAGCAACAGCAGATGTGGGCATTAGATAGTTAAATAAATAAATAAAATAAAAAATTTATGAAAGTGCGAATTCTTGTCGAAACCGCATCCAAGGTAGCTGCAGTTGCCTTAAAGAAGTTGTTAATAATTGAAATTTATGTGATAGGTTTGCATCTTTTTTTTTTTAATTTTTAACTTAAGCATTGACGTTAGACGTTGGTAAAAAAAATGCATTTAAAATGAAATGTTGTTCTGCTTGCTGTTTATAGCAACTAAGTAGCAGCAGCCTTAGTAAATCATAAAGAATCAGGTCTGCAACTGTTAGTTTCTGTAATACAGTATTACCTTAGTCATCTGTACAATGGTACATTAGTCCGGATTAACGAGGTTTTGCTGTACCAAAATTTTATCTCCAAGAAAAAAAAGCCAACTACTGAAGAAAACTTATTCCTTACTAATAAAAGTAGTTCATAAAAAACAGATAAAATTATTATTAAATATGTATGAGGTCTACAACAAATTATTACTTATTCGTCTTGAATAAACAATTTAGCACAGCCTGTCGATCAAAATGATTTCGTTTGAAGCTTAACCTTAAATGAGGAAATTCGAGTAACCGTCCTGGTTTGGTGTAGTTAAATCGTTCCCCTAAGTTACTTTCGACTAGCGACTCTGTATCAAAAGAAATGTTTAAACGTGTTGATCTACAATTCGCTTAGCATAAGGATACCCACTCTGTATTTCTCATACAGGTTTTGCATATTAAACTCAACCAAACATACGGACAGAATGACCTTAATCCACCAACCGCCTACTTTGCGTTTTTCTATGTGAACATTACTCTGTGAGAGACGCTTTGAATTAACCGGCAACTAGCAACCGACATTTGGAAATACAATTATATGCTATTAACGGTATTAATCAATATCAAAGTACAATTATAACAACAACAAAAACAACAACAAATGCACAGGTACATGTACGAAAAAAGCAAGCAAATCACAGACGAAAGAGAAAAACTCAAACATATAAGGAAAACTAATTGCGCAACTGACACAATAATTAGGATAACACACACCATAAGGACTCCTGCAAAGAAACCATAGACAAATTACAGCAAAGCGACAACAAAGCAAGCAAAGAAAGAAAAAAAAAAAATAAACGAGCAAAGACAAAACACACAGCGAACAGCGACAGACTAGAAGCGTTATAATAGCTGAGTAGCGACAGCAGCATTAAAAATCACCAGAGAAGCGCTCAAATTGCAAAGTGAAGATGTGTGTGGAAAAGCGCACATGCAGTTAAAAAGGAAACCGTAGGCGCAAGGAAGCATCATCAGCAGCAGCAGTGGCAGCGGCAGCCAACAAACCACTTAACCCAATCGACAAAAAGTCATTACACTCGTCACTCATACGCTCGAAGTACGCTCGCACGTCTGTGGATTTGTTTAGTCGGCGGTGCTGCTCAAGATTCAATTCGAGACGCTGCGTGCGTGTGTATGTGTGTGTGTGTGAGTGTGTCAGGTTGAGACTAGGCTGCTGGCAGGCAGTCAGTCAGTTAGTCAGTCAGTCAGTCAGACAATCGGTTAGTTTCAAACCCATAAGCAAGTGCGTCTTGTCAGCGTGCGGCGTAACGGTCTCGGGATGCGGTGCGGTGCGGTTCGTTGCTATGCGATGCCAGAGAGGGCAACACAAATAATGCGCGCGAGAATAAAATAAAATAAATAATACAATTTATTATAACTCAGCGTGTGTTTGTGTAGCGTATTTGTTTTGTATTTCATTGCATCTATTGCTATGTGTGTGTGTGTGTGTATCTGTATGTTCATGAGTGTGTGTGTGTGTGAGTGCATCTGCTTTTTAGTCTTGGCGGTATCTGTGCATACGTATGGCAATAAGATATGAAATAAAATGCACGTTGCGCTCAATCGAACGAAGAAAAACAACATGCACACACAAAATAAATAAATAAAATAAAAAAGATATGTTTAAGATGCTGCGATCCGCTTTCGCAGCGGCAGCAGAATATCTTTAAATATATGTATATACTTATTTGTATAGATATATGTTATGTATGTACATATGTATGTACATAAGTAGAAAAAAAAGTAAACATAAAATGAAATAAAATTTTGTGTGTGCTCGCCTGTGCAGTATAATCCGCTTTGATGTACAGATACAACATGATGTGCGAGTATGGGGTCGGCATAGGCACAGGCACAGGCTGTATTATTTCATATACAAATATACAATATTTTATTTCAGCTGCTGCTTCTTAGCGTTATGCGTTTTCAATTTAATTTGTAAATAATTTATTCCTACGCTTATGGCTTATGGCTGCTGTCCATATTCCAAATGATTTTATATAATTATTTTTCAGCTATGTTTTTATTTTTTAGTTTTTTTTTTCTGTTTCTTTTAAATATAAATAATTATACTTGCTGTCAGTTGGATGGAAGTTTTTGATACAAAACAGTAGCAAGAAGCTTAAAATAAATATTTAAAGTATTGTTTATTGTTTTATTTTATGCCTTGTGTGCTCCAGCCACAACAAAAAATACCACAAAGAAACAGAAAACTAAAAATAAAAAAAAATATTTGTATTAATTGCTTTGCATAATAAGCATTTAAAGTTAAAGCAAAAATAATTATAAACAAATATATATATTATTGTAGGGCAGCTCGACAAATGAATACGCTACCTATGCATAATAGTTCATTCATCTCTCTAGAGGTAAACCCAAATATTTTTATTTTTCACAAAGTCAAAAGACTACGTGGGTTCCATATTCATAATTTTAGACGGCTTTTCTTTGCTTCTTCATATGCACAACATGCTTCAAAGTTTTCAAATTTCCTAGTTATCGTATGTCCTCGTGGGTGCTTGACTAAAATTTACATCTACGATCATCTAACTTCGACAAATTCATCTCTCGAACCTGATTTGCCTATCTTTAAGTATAGATGCCATATTCGTATTGTAGGCAATAAGTTTGATAGTTGCGGCACTTAGCTCCGACTCTGTTCCGCCATTTTGGAATCTGGCTGCATGATTTGACACTTTAAAGTATTATTTTTAAAATAAATTCAATACTAACCTACTGTATACGATGATATGAATAAAATATTTCTAAAATCCTTAGATTAAAACAAAAAAAAAAAACAAAAAACAAAACAAAAAAAAATGTATGCAAATAAAGCTGGATTAATTAATTTGTCACGTTAAGCTGATGCTTAACCAGTTGCCAGTCATTCAACCCCCCCGGTATCTGTGACTTAGCGCAGCACAAACTATATATACCCTTTTATTTTTACTCATGGATGTAGGGTATATAAAATACATTAATAAGAATTTACATAAATAAGCAAAATGTTTACTTAAAGCAAAATGTATTTCATTTATTTATTGCTGGCATTCATAAGAAAAAAAATCTGTGAAAAATATTCCAACAAGGCAGCTGCAAAGTAAACAAAGAGGAATTCTTAAAATAAATAAGAAACCAAAATTAAATTATATTTAAAACAAAAACAACACACACTGCAGTTCAACATGAGATTTTGTAATGCAACTACTCGCTAAAGTGTCAGTTGACGATGATCCGTCGATTCTGCCTTAGGGTGCGGCACTCCATACTAACCAAACAAAATCATTCACTTAAAGATTGGTTTTATTTTTATCATGCAACTCCCAAAGTATTTTATGCTTCCTGCCAAAAATCACTGGAAATTAGAAGTTTGAGAGAACCTCGCTTGAATATCTGGTCTGAATAATTTATATGAAAAGGAGACATTTTAATATGTATTGCAAAAATTTGCGCAGAATGTATATGTATGTATTTTATATGTAAGTTTTGACAATGCTGAAATTTGAGAGTTCTCAACATTTTCGGATGGAACCGCCGGATTAATGAAAGCTCAAGTGGTATCAAAAATACCACTAAGCAGCTTGGCCATTTTAAGTAGTCTTCATTATATTTGTTTTGCGATTGACTCTGGTTGGCAATAATGTTATGTGTTTGCAATTTAATTTCAGTTGTTGTAGACAAATAGGTCCATGAAATTTGAGCCATCGATTGTGCTCCTGAATTTGAAGCCAGTAACTAACTTCAATTGTTTTTTTATCAACCCAATTATTATTAGACTTATAGATAAATCATATGCGAGTTATGAGTCCATACATTAACTTAATTAATCTTCGCTACCTTGTAGGACAATGTATTGTTATTACTGCCATAATATGCACATTTTCACTATATCACTGCGTACTGGATAACCTTCTTGAGAACTATTGAAGGAAAACTTCGCGTATATTGCAGCACATTCTTTTCTGCCAGCCACTTAAACTACGCTTGCCATGTTAACTCCCAGTTGGCTTTAAACGCAATTCGAGTACACATGTAGCTTGGAGTAGGAAATGCAACAAAAGCACACAAAACGCACAAGCAAACTGCGCATAAGTTCAGCTCATACTTTCCAAACTTATTTGATTAATCTATAAAAGTAAATACGTATCTGCAGCATGGTATCTTGTATCTATTACATATTTGCTACATAAATTGCGCTGCCTACAAAAGCCTCAAGACGGGCCACTCATTACACAAACAGACACATGCAACTCAACTTATTGCGAATGCCTCATCGCCGCGCCTCCCTTGCCCATTCATTTTCATTTTCTAATCCGATTTAGTTGCTTTGCTCAATTTATTTTATTTATTTTTATGCTCGTAATGCGGCATAAATAATTTATGCAGATAAATAACCCTACAACAACAACAATTCCACAAGCTACAGCACAAACAACGCAACGAGGCATGAGGCTGACTTTGACTTGTTTTTTTTTTTCTTTCGTTTGGTTGTTTTTTTTTTTTTTTTGTTTTTGATTGTTGGGGTTTAGGTTTGTTTTTTTTTTTATTTGTTGTTTTTATTTTGTTTGGATTTCTTCAGCTTTGAGAGTTTGCTGCAAGACTTTCAGCATAGTCAGTAACAACAACAACAAAAACAACAACAAAAACAGCAACGAGAGCAAAAGCAGCAACCACAATGGCAAAGGCAATACAAAAACAACGATATAAATAAATAAAAATGTAAGGGATCGGACAGCATTTTGTATAAAAAATCTTTTTATATCCTTCTAAAAATATTTATTTATTTTACACACACAGTACCAGAACACAGTCCCAGAGTCAGTCCCCGTTCTATTCGAAGTCTCAGTCTCAGTCGTCGTCGTCTTCGCCGTCGCCGTCGCCATCGCAGTCTCAGTCACAGTCTTAGGCAGCCACGCACATTTATTTGTAACTTTGTATAAATTTATTATATTGCATTAGTTGTAAGTCAGTTCGCTATGTGCGAGTATGTAGGATTGTGGATGGTGTACGGCTCAAGCAACACGCTTGGCTTTGTCTCCCCACCATGCAACGGCAAAATGCTGTGGCGAGGGGCGCAATGAAACTACATGCGGCGGTTGCCTCGTGCACGAGTAGGGCAAAAGGTGTGCGTAAAAAATAACTTATTATAAATTACTGTATAAAATATTACAAAGTATAAAAAGCATGCAGTGAGCACGGACGGAATAAACAACAAAAAAAGGCAAAAACAAAATACACACAAAACAAAACGAATGAGCGAATGAACGAAATGATACATGAAATGCGTTTAAGTCTGCGTTCGCGTTGGTTAAGGAGCGCCGCCAGTTGAGCGGCGGCGGGTCGTGAGGCAGACTCCGCGTCAAAGTCAGACAGACGCGAGACAACTGATGATTGAATATTGTTGGCAGGAGTTGTGAGTAAAGCGGCGCTTGTTTTATATGTGAGGTATAATAGCTAAAAAAAAAATAAAAAAAAACAAAGAAAAGAAGAAAAATCAAAAACAACAACAACAACAACTAAACGGTGAAAGGTGTTACGTTGCATGAATCATCTAAGGCGTATGTGTGGAAATTATGAAAATATGAATTTATGAGCATTATTATATTTTTTTCTTTTTTTTATTGAGTTGCATTTTTCATGATTTTTAATAACACATTTATTTTGTTTTCAATTTTATTTCTTTTTACTTATGATAAACTTTGGTAAGTGATTCTCAGCATCACGTTGGGCTGTAAAAAAGCTTTCCCAGCGATTTACCTCCAGGTTAAACGAATTTGTTAAATTTCTTGTATACTTGTATCTTTTAAGTTTGTCTACTTTATTTAACCATGTATTTTAAGACTGCCTTGAAATAATCGGTTCGCATTCTATTTTCGTCTTCGATTCTATAAAATGTTAAACTGTTCACCGCCCCACTAATGTTCAGTTTTCAGTTGTTTTTTTTTTCTCAACAACCTTTTATTTTAATGTAAGCCCAGTGTATAGTTTTTTGAAGCATTGGAAACTCCAAGAGCCTCTTTTCACTATTTCTCTTCTATAGAGTGAATACGAAATGGCTTTCTACTAGTTGCATAAGGCATGTGTGATTTGACATCTGATGAATATCGCTTTCAATATGTCAACAGCATATATTCTTTGATAAATCGTTTTAAATAAACTAACAAATTAATAAGCGACATTGAGATCGGTGAATATCGTGGCAATATTGCTATTGGGCTGTGTAGAAAATTGGACCCCCCAAATCGTACAATACTCAGCAGCATGGCAGAACAAGCGAAAAACATTTATTATTAGCTCTGTTAGTATACATATGTACATTGTTTAAATATCATATTGTATAATATTGTGGTCAATTTCATTCTCTCACGCCACATATGAATTGTTATTATTTTTTCATGTTTTTGTTTTTGTCTGCTCGTTAATTAAACCGCTATACTTAAGTGAAGCTAATGCGAATATCTTAAAATCTCGCCAATACAACAGACGGCGGAAGATGGCATGCAAAATAAATGATTCACCAAATATTCTTTAAAAAAAAAAGCACACAATAATTTTCTGAGATATTTACAATAACTTTAACCCAATAAGAAAAACAAACGAAGACGACGACTTATTAAATCTTTTGTTATTACTCAGCTTCAACGCAGTATAAATAAACAGAATTAATACGCTTAAACGCAAGAAAAAAAGTGCGGGGAAAAAAACAAGCGTACGCTTTGTCTTTATGAATTATGAAATTAATAATGAAAAGAATAAACCAAGAAACGATGAAACGAATAAACGGAAAAATGAGCGTAGGAACAACAAAGGAGCCAGCGTGCGAATGAATGTAAATGGCTTTTAAGTTTTTTATGACGGCGGTAAACTAAACAGAAAAATAAAGGAAAATAAATAAATAAATACATTTATAAAGTGCAGTAAAATAAAAACGAATTAAAATTAAAAACTGGTCATGGCTGCAGAGTCGCGACCAACAACTAAGCAGACAAATGCAACGCGAGTGCAACAAACTAAAGACAAATATTTACAATAAGCTGTGAATTAATCACGCCGCAGCAAAAGCAACGTACGCACTGGCAAAGGCAAGCAGCACGGCAATCGGTGAACGGCGTGCGGTAAGGGGCAAGAGGCAAGAGCTAAAGTACAAATGCAAACTAAAACACAAAAAAAAAAAAAAAACATATATAACATAAATATAAAAAAAAAATCAAATAATGCACACGAGCGAAAAAAATAAAACAAAAAGAATAATAAATAAATAAGAATCAAAGACTGCAACGATGCAGATGTATGACGAGCGCACGCGTAGAGTTCAAAGCAGGCTGCGAAAAAATGCAGAAAAAAGAAAAACAAGCACAAAAGTATCTTTATAACGACAAAGCCAGCAAAGCCTCACAAGCAAAACCAAAGCATTGGCCAAAGATGTATTGAACTTTAATAAAAATCGACAAAAATAAATTAATTAAAAGCGTAGCGCGAAAAATAAAATAGGCATACAAAAAAATACAAAAAATAAATGAAAAATCAAAGCAATACAAGCGAAAAATGTTTATAAATTAAGAAAAAATCAAAGGCAAAAAAAAAAAATAATCAAGAAGCCGCTGTGGCATTTACAACAACAGCAGCAATGACAACAACAACATTAGTAACATAGAACGCATGTCAGGCTGACACCAAGCAGGCGAGCCGTGTAGCGTAGCAATGAACGCATGGAGCACCAAACCGCACCCAATACGGCCACCAAGCAGCCGCCTAGGCACCGTGCGCACCCTGCATGCGGCGGCTCCCTTGCACCCCCACCCCCACTGCCACCGCCGCCGCCGCCGCCACCGCTGCAAGTGCGAACGAGCGGCTTAAAGCAAGCGAACTATATGGCAAAGATGAAAGCAATCTTGCGTTCAAAAATAATAATAAAACAAAAACACCAGAAAATCAAAAATAAAAAAAAATAAAAAAAAAAATAAAAAAATTAAATCAAACGAAGAATCACAGCAAAAAGAATTTTATAAGTCGCATGAAATCAACAAATAAAATAATAAAAATCTAAATTGTATACATATGCGATGCGTTGTGTTGCGTTGCGTATACAAACATTTCTGCGCAGCTGTGCGCACGTATCTCAGCGCATTCGTGCCTCTTGTCTGTCTGTAGCTGTTGTTGTTGTTAGTTTTGCTGTTCATGTGGTTCTTGTTGTTGTTGCTGTATCTGTATCCGTATCTGTGTATCTTCTGCGTTCGTTGCCTCTGCTTCGGTCTTAATTTCGTTTTCACAATTTTTGTTTTTTCTTGGCTGTCTCTCCTTATTTCGAGCATTTGTTGGTTTATTATTTATTACAATTTTTAATAAAAATAAATTAAATATATTTGTGTGGTTTTCGACTTTTTTTTGTTGTTGTATCTTTTGGTGGCATGGCAGCTTGTTAGAGGCATATGCTGCGCAGATGCGTATTTTTTTAGTGCCTTTGGCTTTGACTTTGTAGAGGTTTTAATTATTGGCGTTGTGGTTGTTCTTCTGCCTGCTGATGTTGTTGTTTTATTTTATTTTATTTTTATTCTTGTTTCTGTGATGCAGGATGTTTTGCGCTGAGTGCAGCCGTTGCCGTGCCATTAAAAAATTCGAAACGTTTCGGGTTTGTGTTATAAATGTACATACATCTGTACATGTACGGGTTGCTTTAATTGGTGGCATAATCTTAAGTCAAATATATTTTGTTGTTGCGGTATTTTTAAGTTATTTAAGCCATAGTTGGTATTTTTAATTTAATTAAAAGAAAATAATAATAATTTATAGCAAGCTACACAATGATATTTTAATGATAAATTACTTGACTTAAGAACTTGAACTGCGATAAAAAATATATTTCATTTTGTAAAAAGTAAACTATTAAGTTTCTAAATATTGAATTAAACATAGTAACTTGCAAGTTAGCTAAATCTCTACCAAACAACATTTCTTCTTTATCAAATATAAGTTACAATAATTACATTAAGTTTTATACTGACATAAAGATTGTTCTTTAAAGTTCGCACACATATTATTTGAATAATTATTTTCAGTTATTAACTCAAAAACGAATTGATGATCAAACCAGAATGTTTTTCGACCATATATGTTAAGTTTTATCTGAGGTTTACATGCGTGAACGGTATTAATTGCCAATCTACGTCAATTATCCTCAGCACTTTTAAATATGCTGCACAGTAAATATCCAGTTCAGTAAACATGAAATACAAATTAATTATGAAGTGCAACACAAAAGTGTATCTTATCATAATTATTGCAGAAAAAACCACAATTATTGTTTTTAATTATTTTAATGCATTTTCAAAATTATTTTATTAATTTATTATTGTGACCGTTTCTGTGTGTCACGAAAATATTTTATTATGCAAACACGTGACTGTAATCAAAAATCGATTTAATTGTTTATGTTATTATGCGTTTTTATTGCTATTGCTGTTGTTGTTGTTGCTTTTTTTTGTTACTGATATTGTTACCGTTTGTTCTTTTATACTTTTTGATTTTCTAATTTTGTAGATTGTTCACTATTGATAAGATATCGTTGATAATTTAATTGAATTGCATATATGAAAAAGTCAAATAATAAACTTAATAAATATGCCAATGATTAATTACTTGAAACGAAGCGAAGGTGTTGAAGTGAGTTTAGCAATAGGAAATATATACTCAATTTATGATGTAGGGTTTAAGATTAAATTTTCAAATATTTGATAAACGTTTACTTTGGTCAAAGGTTGCCTTGAGTGCGGAACAGTCAAATTGCAAGTGGCATCCAAATGTTCACTTCACAGGCGGACACAGCCTACAGCGAAGCTATTAGCAGCTGTAGTTGATATTTCACATGCTCATCAAAGCCGAGCACGAAAATAACCAAAAACATACATACAACTTGTCAACACGTCATCAATGTTGCCAGCAAAAAAAAAAAAAAAAAAACAAATTACAGCCAACACAACAGAAGGCAGAAGGCAGACAAGACAAAGCACAGCACAGCACAGCATAGGAAGTGCGAGCAGAGCAGCGGCTATTGTGCTGCCAAGTCAGTGGCTAAGTGAAGTCGCACAGACATTACCTGCCTCAACGACGGCCAAATGTGCAAATTGAGCGAAGGCATGCAGAGAAGCAAAAGAAAGGAGAGAAAATAAAGGAATAAAAATGAAAGAAAGAAACTTAGTATATTCAAAGCATGTGCGACTTTGACTTTGATGCGCTTGGGTTTGCGTTTGTGTTTGGGTTTAGGTGTGCATTTGTTTTGTGGCACGCTTTTATACACATAATCCATAATTCAATGCCACCCCACACGCACGGCACCGCACCACTTTCACACTTCCCCAGGCAAAGCCGAATGCGATTTACAATACAAAGGCCAGCTTTGCGTACTTCACCTGCTGCTGCTGCTGCTGCTGCTGCTATTGTTGTTGTTGTTGCTTTTGTTGCCATTTCTGCTTTTGGTAGTAAATTAAGCTGCTGCTCATTCAATTAGATACATTTGTATCTTTTGACATGTATGTATTTTCACACCTTTTACGTTACGTTTTCGCATTGTCTGCGTGCGGCTAATTTTGTTGTTCCTGTGCAACATTGCCATGCAAAATATGTGTATGCGCACATTGTATTTATTAGTGTGTGTATTTTCATAAAACTCGCATATTTATCTACGACTTCGTCGAAACTTTTTATAGCAAACAGTTTTGCTGTTGTCGTTGTGCTTCTTTTGCTGCCAGCCATTTTAATCAAAATAAATACATTTAACTTTTACACATATATATTTTTTATTATTATCGTGTTTTCTGTTGCTGCTGCTGTTGTTGTTGTTATTATTATTTATTATTGCCATAGTTGGCTTGTCGGTAGACTGAGGTTGGTGGCTTGCTGGCTTTCTTGCTTGGTTAAGGCAAAAGTACGTTTATATCTATGCATGTGTGTGTGTGTATCTGCTGCTAAATGCTGCGCTTTATCTTTACGCATAACACCGCGCATATCTTTTTGTTATGTTATTTTGTTTTGTATTGTGTCGTCGTTGTTTTTTTTCTTTTTTTTTTTTTTCGTTTTTTTTATTTTTATTTTACAAAAGCCGCGCGAGCGCAAGAGCTGCAGATACACGGCATGTACCTACGTTTAAATTTTTTATGAGATCGTAATAAACTTTCAACATTTTTCATCATTAAAATAAAATATAAAGCCGAAATTATATTTTATCGTCTTTGCATCATTCTTTTTCCTTAAATACAACCAACACACAAACACAACACAACGCAACACACGCACGCAGACAGATACTGCGATACAAAGTAGAAGTTACGTACAGGAGCGAGTGTATCGCAGCAGCGCAAGCTGCCAACCAAAAGAACAGCATAACATACAACAACAACAACAACAACAACAGCACTAAGAACAGCAAGTTGACGCACAACAACAAAATAAATGAATATATATGGTGAAAGACAAGAAACCGCACTTTAAATGAAGAAAAAATAAATATATATATATATATAAATAAAAATGAATATAAACACAAAAACAAAAACAATGACAACAAAAACTCAACGAAAACAATCTTTAATTTAACTGAGTTGCGCGGCGTACGGCGGTAAAAGGAACAATCATGGAAAAGTATAAAGAAATATCAGAATAAAAATACAAAAATGAATAAAAATAAAGAAATATAAAATAAATATTTCAAGTGTGCGTTGTTGTTGCTTTTATTAATATTGTATTTTTCATTTTTATTTTTTTTTTTCTTGTTTTTTGTGTTGGTTGTTTTTGTAGTAATTTATAATATTCCTTAACGATGTGCAAAGGGCAGACAACATAAACAAAGCACAGTGGAGCAAGTTGCATAAACTTTTAAAGGAAAGTCTGACTTAACGAGTTATCAGCGTAGCAAGTTCTTGGACATTTGACAACTCTTGATATTTTATCATAGGAACATTTGTCCAATATCTAGAAAAATTTCAAATCTACTTATGAAATATTTCTATTTCAAGGTCTTGAACAGTGGGCTTCTGAATTTTAAATGAGAATGAATCACGCTCAGGATACTCAGTTAAGGTTGCAACTGTCGAAATAAATTATAAATTTCATAAAACCGTGGTAAACTCACAAATTGTAATGGGGTGAGACAACTGAGACTCTAAGGATAGTAACTTCACTTGTAGTGTTCTCAATATTTTACTTCATAATTTGTGTAAGGAGAAGTTTTGTGTAAGAAGGGTGCAACTTCTGCATACCATTTGCACAAGCGGATTTCTGTAAATTGTTGCATCAATCAATTGTTGATGAAAGTTGGGTCCAGAATGACGGTAAACTCTGAATTCTGTGTTAAGACATTTATGAGTAAATCTATAAAATGGTTTCATTCTATAAGAGCATCATAATGAAAATTTTATATTACTTGTTGGAGATTATGTTGAAAATAATGAAATATTAAAGGATAACCTTTTCATCTCACATCTCAAAATGCTTTGAAAAAGATGAAAGACTACTGATGACACAAATCATACTTTAACTTGTTGTTTCGTTTGGTATCCCATCAAGCTCTCAGCACAATTTCCCTTGGATAAAATGACGTCCCAAAAATCTAAAACTGAGTGTTTTATGTTATAATAATCGGTAGACATAAGGAATGCTAGACATAATATAAAATCATATTTGATTAGTTACGAAATTTTAGTTATCTTTCTAAATTGATTTGATGTCCATTGATTTAAGCATGAATAATGCTATTTAGATGTGCCATATTATAATTATGGTACACTTAGGATATTGTGACAAAAGTCTTTTGAGTAATTATGAAATTAGCTTCTATGTTAACGAAGTCAACTATTTTGACTGTTCAATCCACTGTTTTAGTTAATTTCAACTTCGACATACCTAAGGAAGGAGTCACACATAGACACAATCACCAGCTAAGGAAATAATTTGTGTGATATAAAATAAAAATATCTATATATATAATTTAAGTTTATGACGACGGATGGAATAATTTCTTTATGATTATTATTTTTATTTTCATCTCATTTCACTTCTGTTGTTCTTGTGGGGTTTACCATCGCACCAGCAGAGCAACTTCAGTAACAAAGCAAAAATAAATAACCATTTATTTTTATAATATTTAACTTTTTGTGTCTCGTTGTTTTCTTCGCATTTTGTTTTTACTTTGTATTTTTTTATTTTTGGTCTTTTTATGTATGTAATTTAACGAAATGAATGATCACAAGCACAATGAACTCTCGGTGGGATTTCGATTTAAGTTTTATTGCGCACAGAGTGCAAAGAAGTCGCAAACAAAATGCAAAAAAAAAAAAATATTACATTAAAAAAAATCGTTTTTAATTTATATCTTTTGTTAAAGCATATTTTTTGTTTGATTTCTTTTTTTGTCTTTTCTTAGTTGCTTTAATTTAACTTAATTGTGCGCGCATTGAAATCTTTTTATTGTTGTTTGCTTCTGCTGCTGCTGTTGTTGTTGTTGTTGTTGATTAATGCAGCAAAAACGTTTGAATTATTATTGCACACGATTAATCAAATCAAAGCAGCGCGAAAATTCACATTTACTTACATATGTATGTACATATGTTTGTAGGTATACATCTACGAACTCGTAGTAAATTTGATATACATATGTTCATATATATATCTACAATATATTTGTATGTGTGTAGGCAACTCCAAGTACATGGGTGCATGTCAGTATCTAACAGTGTGGATGCATGGGAGTGAGTGTCTTTGCAACTCACATGCCACAAATGCATGCACAATAGCTTAACCGAAGCACTCCCGCAACTCTTGCCAGGACTATGACAAAGCATATTTTTACTTTACTTTATCGCTTTTGATTCGATTGACTGACGTTAACATATGCAACGCTGTCGCTGTCTGTCCTACTGTCTGTCTGTATGGTATCTGCCTTCACCTTAAGCAACGCACGCTGCATATTATATGCATAAAATAATTATTATTAAAACATATTTGTACAAAGGGTGACTTACATGTAATAGAACGTGAAACGTTGTGTGTATGTTTGAATAAAAAAGTCAAGAAGAAAAAAAGTTGCAGATTAAAATCGGTAACGAATGCATTCCAAATGCGCGCAAACACGATGTCTAAGCGCGCCTTTGTATCTACACACACACATACTCACACACATACACAGTCAAATAGAGACACACACACACATACACATAGAGAAACACTTGCATGCAGCTTTATGTTTGGCGCACGTCGTCATCGACATCGTCATCGTCGGCATCGCAGTCTTTGCTGCTCCTATCTGCTGTCAGTTTGTCAGCCCGCCAAACAAAAATGAGTATTGGGGATTAATGAATTTGATATAATGACATTTTAGATTGCATCTGCATAATATTTAATTGTGTTTACCTGTCTGGACGCTCTATCTAGTCAACGTCTATCGTACGTCTGTATCTATAGTGTATGTATGGTATCCCCATATATAAAATATTTATTCGTCTATATACGTAGGGTATGTATTTGATGTCTTAAGTACGCGATGTATGCGGTTCATCGTGTGTGGACGAAAATATTTTGTATTTTTATGCTTTGTCATTTGTTGTCATTAACAGCGACAAAATATGTTGCTCGCATTTTATTGTTGACAATTTATCAAAATTACTTTTTGTTTGCGTCTTTGTTTTTGTTTTTGTTTTGGTCTTATTGTTGGCGCTATTTTCGTTGTTGCCTTTAGGGAAAGCACTTTTGTACACGTTTTGTTTTTTTTTTTTATTTATGAAACATAGCACGACGTGTGGGTGTTTTTGTTTGAAAATAAGATAATGATTAATAAAAATTATGAAATAAAAAAAAAAAACAGAAAACAAACCAAATACGTTTGTCTTTTTAATAATAAATCAAAGTAAATGGAATATGAAATATGAATTGATTACTTTGATTCTAGCCGCATAAATCATGCACCCTTGACGATTAACAAAGGTCACAACGCTTGTGTATAGACAAGCCTGCAATAAACTTTGGGCTTATTTGTAGATATCTCTATTATTCGTAATATGGTTTTCATAATCTTTTTTTTATGTAAATTATTACAAAATCTCCTTTTGTTATTGGAAGCATGCGCAGCTTTAACAAATCATTTTATTTTTTGGGGCTTTATAGTCTTTTTGTATGAAAAAATTATTAACTTGAATATCTATTTCAAGAAAGCTTAGAATTATGTTACAGTTTGATATTAAATTTACTGTAATTTACCTAAGAGAGCAAATTTAAATTCGCAAAAAATATTTTCAATAGTATAGGAAAATTAAGTCCTATTGATTGCACTCTTTTTTGAAACAACGGTTTCAACGAACTAAAACTCAACATGAACTCAACTGAACTGCGAACTTCTGTAATCGTAACGAAAATTTTTTTTTTGGCCAAATTTTATACTCTCAAGCAATGTGCCAGAAAAAAACATCTGTCAAACGACACACCTGCCGATACATTTGGAACAAATCTACTAACTGCAAAAGTAAGTCCCTCTAGATGATTACATATCTGTATATTATTTAATGCTGCACACATTTCCGATTTTTCCTCTTACTGTGCGACAGTTAAGCATAAATTTAAGGTTTAATGTTCGTTCCTCTTAATTCGTTGTCTACTCGCTAATACATTGACAAACTGTTATCCTTGCGAACTTGTGAGTCTTTTAAATTACAAAACAAAAAATAAAAAACCATATCAGCATCAGAACAAAACAATTGTCTGTCATATGAACAATAAAATAAAACAATATTTTCTTAAATAAAAATTAATATTTATTGTGCGCACATCAGACAAAACTGAAAACGCGAAAAAGTTTAAACAACAACACAACGGCCATGAGCGGCAAATCCCACAACAAAACTAAATCAGCCAAGCAAACAAACCGACGGACGCACGGACAGACGAACGACGTACATTTGAAAAGTTTTTCATCGAACAAAATCGAATTATGTCAATGGACGGACAGATAAGCCAACCGACAGTTTGTGTTGAGACAAACCAAAGATCGACGGACAGACGAGCAGACAGGCAGCAAATACGTGTAAGTAAGACAGACAGACAGACAGACCGACACACACACACTCACACATATGTACGTAGAAACTTATAAGCAACTGCAACTCCTTCGTACACGCTACGTTTAGGCGAGCAGTTCCATCTGCTGCTGCTGCGCGCTCTTGCCTCGTCTCTCTCTACGATTCGCCCTCTCGCCTATCCGCCTATCGGCCTGCCTCACTTTGCTCTTTTTCATACGCTTTGTATATTTCGCCGCGCAAAAGCCTTCCTTGGCTGCTGCTGTTCGACTGGCAGAGTGGCTGACTGGCTTTCTGGCTGGCTGGCTGGCTGACTGGATAATAATTTCTGAATTCCTGCTCATTTTGATTGCCCCTAATAACTGAGTAGAGTTGCCGCCTTTGCTGCTGCTGCTGCTGTTCGTTGGCCATATTCCATGTTTTTTTTTTTTTTTTGTATATTTTTTCTTTCCCATATTTGCTGTTTAGTTTTTGACTACAAGTTGTTGCTGCTGTTGTTGTAGTTATGGCTGCCGCTGCTGCTGTTATTGCCGATGTCGTTGTCGCTGTCGTTGCCGTTGTTATTGTTGTTGTTGATATTATTATTGTTACAAATATTTTATTCCAATGCCATATATTTTATTTCCTTCTTTAATATTTCTCTTTTAGTTTTTTAATTTTTTTTTTTTTTGCTCTTTTCATATTTATTTTTTTTGCTGTTGTTTATTCGCTTTATAGTTTTTATTTTATTGCATTGTTTATGTAGCCAAAAGTAAATTATTATTGTTGTGCGTTCGCTTCGTTCGGTTCCTCCGTTCGTACATAGTCCATTCTGTCATTTAAGAAATTATTGTATTATTGTTGTTGTTGTTTTTTTTTTTTTGTATAGTTTTCTTTTTGCTGCTGCGTTTGCTTTTGTTGCTGCTGCTGCTGTAGCTGTTGCTGTTGCAGTTGTTGCTGAGTTTTGTATCTTTCCGTTTTTGTTGTTGTTTCTTTTTTTTAATGTTCTGTTATTGTTGCAATTATTACTTTTGCTGCTGTTCGACTTGGTCCGTTGTCTTGCTCATGTGTTGGCGTACTTTTTTCTGGTTATGACTGTTGCTGTTGTTGTAGGTTTTTTTATTTGTTGTTTCATGCGCTTCATAAAGGTAGTCACCGTGCTGTGCTCACATTGCGCGCTTTCATACCATTCTATTTGTGTGCTATTCTACATGCATACAAACAACACTCGCATACGTATCTTCCGCTCGCCGACACTCTGACGCATGGTCGTGTGCATATTTTATTGCTAAATAATAAATGCCTATTAACTTAATTGGCAAATTAGGCACAAAGCACTCTACACTCTAAATTTTTAATTGGTTGAGAAAAAATGGCTTGCAATGCACTTTTTTTTCTATTCTCTTTTATTCCTTGTTTTTGTTTTCGTATTTCTATTGCAATTTGATATTTTATACTATACGTAGCTAAAAGTCAAGTCAGCGCAGTCAACTTGGAAATTGCTCAAACTTAAAAAAACTAACAACGAAAATGTTTTTTGCATATTTGATTTTAATGTGCATATTATCGAAATTAGGCTATTAGCTTGCATATGTCGATATTCGTGTGTATGGCTGTGTGTGTGTGTGTGTGTGTGTGCATGCACGCCGGCTTTAGTGGCTTACTTTAGGCGCAGCTCGCATTTGACATGTGTTCGCTTTTGTTTCGTTGAGGTTGGCTCAAAAGGTCAAACAAGACATGCGAAGTACAGCTGAGCAAAATTAAAAGTGGTTTTTAATATTTGATGATGTGCGTGGCATACAGACACAAGGTTTAATCTCAGCAAAAAATGCTTTTCAGAAATGACATGCAAATAATAAAAAGGAAATACAATTTTCTTTTTTGTGTACGATATTTAATAAAGTTTATTGTCTGTAAGTGTGCCACATATTGTGCTGCAACCTGCTTGCCACAATGTGGAAAAAATATAAATGAAAAAAAAAAAAAATAGAAAAAAACTCGTTAAATTAAATAAAAATACATAAAAAAAAAGATGAAAAATGGTAAGAAAACAACAAAAGCAAATATTGTAAATAGCACAAAGCGCTTATAAAAAACAACACACTCAACAACAACAACAACAACAACACACACACTCACTCTATCTCTTTTGCCATCTTTCGTATATTCATATATACATAACTGCATATACATATGTATATAATACTTAACTTGCCTGTCTGTCTGTCTGTCCGTCCGTTTGTCTATCGGTCTGTGTGACTGTCAGACTGTCAGACGGTTCTGTTGCTGTCTCCAAGTCTATTTGCATAGTTCGACTGGTTGCGCAAATATTTAAACTAAACAAGAAAGCAACAACAATGAAAAACCGAAGCCGTCAGTTCAAAGAAAAGCAAAGAGCAACAATGCGCACAAAACAACAAAATAACAATAACAACGACAACAACAACAAAAAGATAAAACACACAACGAAGACACATAAGCTAAATAAAAATATTAATATTGCTTTAATAATAACCAAGGCAAATACTCGTACGATATTCCCAAATGCATTTTAAATGAGCTAAAAGCTGTACTAGCACTTGCGTTGTTGTTGTTGTTGTTGTTGTTAGCATTGTGTGGCAACCACCGATAAATGATGAGCGCTTTGCGCTGCCATTCGAGAGTAGGGCCCCTTGACTAGACAATGCAGCCTAATTAGCTTACTGGTGCTCATAGATTGGAAGAATACAACTTTAGACATTTTATATCAATTTATGCTTATAAAATATCACTAATGGCATTTGTTATAGTGTTAGGTCATCATGTAATACTATATAAAACTAATTTGTCTTGAGATTCCATTAAGGATAAATTAGACGAAGAAGTCTTTTTTTTTATGTAAAAGAATCCTCTAAAAGTTTCAACCGTTCGCTCCAAGTATTTCGGAATTCTGCATCTCTGAAATTGATTTAAAAATTTATTAGGATGAAGTTAAGTTTTTCCCACCTTTTATTATATTTTATTCTTCAAATATGTGCATAAGTGGTCATTTCCCATAAATGGGAGATTTTGCTGAATTCAAAAAGATGACTCTGTTTTATATCATTATTCGTATTAGAGAAAGAAAAGTAGTCTTTATTCTCTCTGAAGGTTATATGCAGACACTTTGCTACATGGCAGCCCATTTGGAAAAACTCAGATTGCCTTAACACCCATTGAAACTTCGCGAAAAACTCAAGCATAGTGAATATTATACAAAGCAATTTTCCTTCGAGCGCTCTTGATTTGGATTCCTAATCTAACAGACAGAAATCGCGTCTCTAATGTGATGTGTAGTGCAAATGGCAGTTTTGAACACGTTCGACCCCTTAATAAAAAACTAAAAGTTACGAATTTCAACTGATTATTTCAAGCAGAGTATCATTATTATTATTACTATTATTATTATTGTTTTGTTTATTATTGCAGCAGTTTTTGTCTTTGCGTTAAACTTTGCTCGTGGCTCATCAAGTCATAAAAAAATGAATATTAAAATATTTATATAAAGTCATATACAAAAGTAAACTTATATGAGCATTATAGATAAAGCCAATATAATGTTGTAGATAATTATTATTTATATTTATAACTAAATGCATAAAACTTTATTGTCAACATGCCAAATGACAGCGACGACGACATCGACAACGGCGACAACGACGGCAAAGTTAAAGCCAACAACAACAACAACAACCGAAACGAAAACAATGTCATATTGCATATAAAAAAAAATGAAGAAGAAAAAAGGCAAGAAAATAAATAAAAGAAAATTACTTTTTACCTACAATCATTTGAAAAACAAGGAAAAATGTAAAATAAATACATTACAACTGTAAACACACACACATACACACACACACACTACGTACCAAATGCTGTGTTGGAATATTGCATATATGACAGTATATTTTATTACAAAACATTTTATTAGCGCATTGTTCAAGCATTGAACCCCATTGTCCGCAGCCCCTGACATCATGCCAACGAATGTCATTACAACGGCAAACGCTCCCTTTGGCTGACTTTTAAATGGGTTTTTGTTGGTTTTGCTTCTCTTTTGCCGTTTTTTTTTTCTTTTTTTTTTTTTTGCTTGTTTTAGTATTCGTTTTTGTTCGATTTGTCCATTTACATATTGTTGTAATAAAAATAATTACATTGGTATGGTTTGGTTTGGTTCATTGGCGTATTTGTGTCTTCTTTAGCTTCGATTTTGCAGTCGAAAAGATATAAAAAAGAAATATCAAAATTACATTGATGTGATGTCATATACATACATCATATATATATATATATATAAATATATATATATTTTACGTAACTTTTATATTGGATTTACCTTGTGATATTTTTTTTTTTATATTTTATTAGTTTTAAAAACTAATAATTGATTTTTGTTTTAAAGTCAGCTAAGCAATTTTCAACAATAAAAATTAAAATTTATTCATAGCTAAATATTGACTTTTTCTTAATTTGCTATAAAGGAACTGAAGTGTCAAAGTTTCATCTCTGTAAAAAAAGTAAAATAAATTTTACAAAAATCCCTTGCTTTTGTTAACACTTTGAATAAGAAACTCGTTAATTTTTCACCTGTCTGCATATCAAATGATTTTATCATCAATCAAACTCGGTGTGTGCATCCATGCGATTACTTTTACACAATTGTCTATCAGCCAAACTATTCCCGAATACAAATTTAGTCATTTATTACACAATATACATGCATATGTTTGTACAATATTCTATGTATGTGTGTGTGTATGTATGTATATCTCATTTATGTATTTATTGTAAAATGTTCTTTCCACTTCACTTAATGGCTTAGCTCGTCTTGCATTCTTTAACCCTTTACGTTGCCAGCAACTAAGTAACTTAACGTCACAGAAAACTACGCAATAAGAGCATTAAAATAGCAAAACCAATCCTTAAGCAACAATGTAATGCCAAAAAGCTCCAGTAAAATACTAAAAACGACAAGCTTCTACAATTAACTTGCGCCAATTTTATGCGCCCTGTACATGCCCCCCACTGTGCCGAAGACGGCTGCAGGCAGAAACTCATCAGACGCGCACAACGCGTAGGCGCCTGCAGGCAGCTATGCTGAACTGAGCTAAACTGAGCTGAGCTGCGCTGCTCTGCACTGAGCTGAGCTGAGCTGCGTCTACGACCGCACTATGCTCTCGTAATCTTCGCTCACGCTATGCCGCACGCTGCTCTACACTTACTTGCAAATAAACTTCATCTACTCTATCCCTTAATGTTGCGTTTGAGTCTTTCTACTTTTTCTTCTTTGTTTTTGTTGTTGTTTTTTTGTAGATTCTTTCATTGCATGTTGTTGCAAGTTGTGGCGGCGCATGAAAGTTAAATTTAAAACAATAATAAAAATAAAATCTTCAGCTGCGAATGCATTTAAAATGCCTCCATCCCCCGCCTCCTCAATGCTGCAGTGTTATGCTTCGATTTTACGACTATATGTGCCATGACTACGCTTCGCATCCCTCACACTTTTATTGCATTTCATTTTCATGTCGCATATCATTAGAATTAACCATTAAAATGTAATAATAATTCGAATAAATGTTGCAACAATGTTGTTTGTAATGAATGAACGGCAAACACAAAAGTAGACGAAAAACAAAGCCAAAAAAACAACAAACATGAAATAAATTTTACAACAGCAGCAGCAGCGACAGCAACAACAACAGCAACAGCAAAGCGCAAATAAAATAAAAATAAAGCAAAAACGAACCAGTGAACAAATGAACAAACGAGTCCAATGCGAGAAATTATTTTACGATCACATCTCGTGCGTTTTGCTGTTGGCTGTCGCCAGTGGCTCTTGTTCTTCTTCTTGTCGTTGTCGTTGTCGCTGTCGCTGTCGCTGTTACTGTTGCTGTTGTTATTAGTAGCAACAACATATGCTTTAGCACAGCATAGTTGCTGCTGCCGCTGCTGTTGCTGCTTGTTGTTGTTGCAGTTGCTGTTGCTGCTTGTTGTTCTTTGCAATTTTTTATTGCCGCTCATGTGCATTTTTACTATGCATTTCCTTATACTTTGCCGCTTCCGTCTGCATTGCTGCTTTTGCGTTTACTTTGGCGTTTTCTTTTTTTATATTAAAAGTAATAAAAGTTAAAAGAAAGAGAAATACTAAGCGCAACAATTTATGGTCTTAAAACTAATTTAACTTTTATAAAATTACCGAACACGCATAAACACAATTTTAATGCCGGACGCCAGCATGGCCGACCGTATGCAGTATGCAGTTGCATTTCGCTTACTCACTGCACTCCTCCCCGCTCCGCTACACTCCCCTGCACTCATATCCAGCACACTTCACTCCGATAGCCGGCGTTAGTCGCTCGCTCGCTCGCTAGTAGTAAAGTTGGGTTTTATGATGCGCAAGTTTGTTGCAGATTTTCATGTTCTTAACTGGGGGGTTTGCTTTTGCTTTGGCATTGCTTTCTGTCAGTGTCGGTGGCGGTGACGGCGTCGGCGGTGTAATCGGTGCAGTGGCACATTGGCGTAGTGTGAGCAATGACCAAGGCGTGTCTTCAATGCAAACTGAAAGTTTTCCTTTTCTTTTCCTTTTGCTTTGTTTTAAATGACTTGCAGCTTTTACTTCTTAATTAAAGTAGTTTTTTAAAGCATTTTTATATCTAATAAGTTGCTGCAGCCAAGGAAATCATCGACGAACTAAGCTACAAAAACTTTTATTAGTGCAATCGTAAATTATTTGAAGCGTGCGTGTACTCGCACTTGCCAACATATTTCTGTCAACGTTTTCTTTCTAACAGTTTCACTAGGAAAATGCAAATTACATTGGAAAATTTGAATATTTCAAAATTTACTTCAAACATGCGGATATATAATATATTTCAAAGAGGTTTAATTTCAAAAATAAAATTTCACAGGTGCATTTCTGTAAGAAGGTTAAGAAATTTGAAAAAATGAGTTGAGTTTGCCAAGAACTGTCAGTAGCCAATTTTAGCTGTAAAATACAAAATCAAATCCGTTTCGCAAATGCCTAATTCACTCAATCCCTAAATCGGCGTCCTCATAGAGAAAATGAAACTATTCAGTATTTCATAAGATGAAAACCTACAACAATCACGGAACCTATATCATCTAAAGCAAATTAAGATAGGACAAGTTTAACCAGGGCTGCACACATTGCCCACTAAGAGAAAACATGCAATCAAATCAAATGGCACATGTTGACATAATTTGGGCTTGTTTTTCGTCTGGGTCTTGCCGCTGGCGTTGCTGAAGCTGTTGAAGAAGTGTCTGTCAAAGAGTTCATATCGAGTTCAGAGCTAATAATAAATTACAGCAACAAATTACAACAAATTCCTGGCTAATGCATTTGGAGTAAATTCCTAGAGACTCAACTTAAATATTTCATTAAAAGGGACACATAATAAAATTTGTAAGCTTTTCACGCCTGTTTCTTAAAGTGTTCAATGAAGGAATTTTATTTCTATTGCCATATTTTTGACTTTAATTATAGTTTATTGCTTCATTGCAGCAATTGGCAACTTTCGCGTTAATAAAATTACAAAACACATTGACATGATGTCATAAACTGTCAGCGGTTCTTATTGATTATGTCAAAACTTTCAAAAGCGTCACAATAATTTAAGCATAATATACTTAAATACGTAATACGCAATTTCAACACTTCAAATTGTATGTGTGTGTGTGTGTGTATGTGGTATATTGGATAATCTGTGTGTAAATGCACAAATAAATTAGAATAAATAATTAATTAAAATTTAAAAGTGCACATTCCATAATCAATGACACGCGCGCTAATTAATGAGTTTGTATTTTATTGCGAATTTATGTGTGCTCGTATTTAAAACATTTCACACGGCTGCCATTATGACAGCAATAATACGAACAACAGCCACACCAGCCACAACAGCAACAACAACAACAGCAGCAGCAGCAAGAGCAACTGCTGCCGACATTAAATAACTTATTACTAATATGCGCTACACCTTGAGTCCGTAGTAGAGCATTAAACTATTAAACCTCATTACAACAGCAACAAAAAACAGCAAACAACAACAACGACCACAACCGCAGCGACGAAGTTGTCTACAACAAACATGCAACTGCTCGCCTCGTTTATGACTTGACAATTGCATTTTTATTTAGTGTAAACATTTTGGAAAAATATGTCAACAGATACTCGAATGTATTTTATTTTCGTTAAATATTATTCGCAAGCGACTCACAGCGACAGTCTACTGAAGTTTCTCTTCTTCTTATTTTTGTTTGTTGTTATTGTTGTTGTCATATACGAGCAGATACGCATGGGGGGTGCCCTATATGAAATTGTTGTTGGCACATTGACAGTTTGTATTTTTGTTGTAGTGGCATTATCTACTGTTGCTGTTAGTGCTATGGTTGTTGTTGTTGTTGTTGTCGCATTGTCTTGACTTGCCTTGTCATGTTTCTGACATCGCGAGTGTGGCACATACATGCCAGGCATGTGGCAAATGTCATCACGCCGCATGTCCAAAGACGAGGTGCCAGCGCGTACAGTGAAGCCTGTCATGGCAGCTCAGAAACAATTAATCCATAATCGTATTTAGCAATATTTACTTCAACGATTCATAATGAATTCGCTCCTTTTATGCAGTCATATACTTACATAGTTATAGTGGCTTTGATTTGAGAATTTCTGAGACTCATTAAATGCAAATGACGCAATGTATAATGATATTTCGAACATATTATAGTCAACACTGAAAAAAATCAAACTTTCAAGACTTTTTAATTTGTCAGATTCAGAATTCAGATTAAGGCAACCAATCACATGACAATTCAAAGATCAATCATCTGGAGAAATATAAAAATGAATAAAAAAATAATTTACTATCCATGGATAATACAAATAACCTACATATGTTTGTATTATACAAAAGATGTATTTATCATGTAGGTGATGCTGTTTGCTTTTACAAAGTCACTTTCATTCAATTTAGAAGGGGAACTTTGATTTCCAGCCTTACTTCACTTTGGTTTTTTTCATCCAAACGTCTGCGGTGCCCGCCTGCACTTACTTTATATTTTATGTTTCTTTATTTTTTTTTGGTTGTTTGGGATTTTTGTTTTTTCTTCTTTTTTTTAAGCTCATTGCAACTCACATATCAAAGCATGCGCTGCTAATTAAGCTACGCCAAGCTGACAAGGCAATAAATAATAAAATACTTGTACAGTTTCCTTTTTTCATTTTTTTTGTTTTTCTAATTTTCATAAAATCAGAAAAATAAAGGTATAAATTTATGCCAATTCATTCACTCATTCATTCATTCGTACATGCATTTCGTAAACGGAAGCAATTAACATTTCCTCATAACAACACGTAATTAAAATTATAATAAGATGCTTTCAACAGATACACAGATATATGAACTGACAAAATAATACAAAATAATAACAAAACTAAATGTAAGATAAGTGCCAGTCTCAGTGGCAGTGCAGCGATACATGGAAAACAAAAACCGAACAAAAACAAATTTATTTCGAAATAGAATATTTCCCAACGCAATTCCGACAAACCACAAACTGTTAAAATGAGATTTCAATATCTATTAACTAAGTACACGGCAGCAGTTATAGAAATTGTTTAAAAATGATATTAAAAAATATAAAGAAACAAAAAAAAAAAAACAATATAAGAAAAAAAAACGAAGAACACTAATAGTGGCAGCTATCAGCATCGCGCGTTACAGATACGAAAAATTGTACAAAATTGTAATTAAACGCAAAGCAAAACGTTCTCAGGCGTCAACGTCAAACGATGCCTACGCGAGATTGTGTCACTGCAGCGTCGTCGCTTTACACCTGCGCCTATGCCTATGCATATACAATATGTGCACACACACACACACACACACACATGCACAGAATGTTACTAGATACTCGTATTTATCTAAGTGCTGCACTTTATTATTTGCTTTTCCACATATTTAATTTAAGTTTTTCTTGCTTTTTCGCTGCAATTGTCTTGTAAGTAGGCTGAAGTAGCTGAAGTAGGTGACGTAAGTGGCATCGATTGGGTTAAAGCGGTCGGAAGTTTGTGAATGTGTGTGCGTCTGTGCATTTGTGGGAGGGAAATTTTATTGCATTCGAATAGAAAATGAACAAATGACTTTTCATTAAATTGTTATTGCTGCTGCAGCAGCTTTTTGTTTTTCTTGATTTCCAAGAAAATTAATATTATACAGCATGTTTGCGATGCAAAGATAGCGCACACTCCGCGTCAGCAGCCATGACGCATACAACTTCAATTGCAGACAGCAGACAGAAGACAGCGGACAGCATTATAAGTATCTAAGCACATATATTCATATATATAAGGAATATCTACATAGCCGTGTACAATTACACATTTGCGGCATATCTTTGAGCTACATTTGACGTTATTAATGTTGGCAATAGGCATAGGCACAGTCATAGCACATAAAACTCGACAAATGCCAAAAAAAAAAAGAAGAAAAATCGAAAAGTACAAAAACAAGAAAACAAACAAAAAAAGAAGCCAAAAGCACAAACATTAGCTCATGGCAAAGAATTTACTATATGTTCACAAAGTTATGAAACTATTTATGTTAAAAGGCAACAAATTAAAACGAAACGAAACGAATCGCAGCAGTTACATATGTTAATATATAATTGAAATTCCAATTTGTGCGCCTCACCCTGCCTCCACTGCTTAAATAAACAAACAAAACAACACATAAAAGACATAAGCCACGCAACATTTGCTGCAGTTAAATATTTTATAATGGAAACAGCAGAGTTAAAATTAAAAACATCAAATTTAATAAAAATCATAAGTGCCGCATAAAAAAAAAAAAAAACAAGAAACAAAAAATAAAATAAACAAAAAAAAAGAAAGCAATGTTGCATTTTATTGTAATCATGTTAATGTTGCGGCACCGCCAACCCTGCCCTCCATTTTGCCTACACAACTGCGCGCAGTCACTTATGCCGCCAAACATTTGCTGACGCCGTCAATGCTGGCAGATGATGATGTTGCGACTGCTGTTGCTGTTGCTGCTGCTGAGCATGTTGCTGCTGCTGAGCATGTTGATGATGATGTTGCGTTTGTGCGCTGCATCTCTTGCAATATATAAAATGTATCTAGATGCAATTAAGCAAAGCGTAAAAGTAAATTACAAACAAAATGCGGAAGACTCATTACAAACACACGCACACACACATACACACAGGCAAACACACGCATAGCTGCAGCAACGGCAACGGCAATAAAAAGTGTGCATTTATTACAAGATGCCAACCAAGAGAAAAACAACAGCATTAATATATTTTTCATAAATTTTAATAATGCACAGCAAATTGCACTTTTGCTGCCTCACAACTGCTGCCTGCTCACTTTTCTCACACTGCAGCCAAAGGCGCATACCCGTGGCAGGCAGCACGATTCTGCAGCGAATTCTGCGCTCGGCAGATTATTTACAAATTAAAAACGCGCACACATTTGCCTTTGCATGGTATGGTGTGCGGTGTGTGGCTAAGCTAAGGCAAAGGCACTGTCAGTGGCATTGGCAGTTGCAGTTCGAGTTGCAGTTGCAGTTCCAGTGGTACCGGCAGACATAGAAGCAGCAGCAGTAGAAGTGTTGGCGTGCTGGCAAATTGCGAAAGACAGTCATTTATGTGGCTTACATTGCTGCACAGTGGTTTAAATGAATATTACCAATTTCACTGCATTTTCTTAACAAATTTTGGAAAAGATTCAAAATAGCTTCTTATATGACTTGCTTGCCAATTTCAATGGTAGATGACTTTACTCATAACCATACAGAGTCCGTTGGGCAAAGTTCACAAAGTTTTTCCAGTTGCCAAGGTTCCGTGCAGCGTCCTTAATTAACCGTTGGCAAAACCAAAGCCAATCGAGAAATATGCTTTAGTGAATGAAAAGCTCAATGCACTGCAACTGTTTCTAGAGTTTGGACTAAGTTCGTGTATTCTCATCAAAATCATATTTTGAAAAGTACCCACACCTGTCACTTTGCTACTCGCTACTCATACAGCTACTCAACAGCCCACTGTGCCGGCATTAGATTGATGGCTGCTTGCTATACTAGAGGCCCAGCACCCCACTTTGTCTGCTGCTGCTGCGCCTGCTGCAGTTGTGCCCAACGCGATTTTCTACATATATCTGCAACTTTATTATTTTTAGATAAATATCTTTCGATATTTCAATTTCATTTCCTTGAGTCGCGCTGCACTTGAGTGCAGTGATACGACTTGCGTCTGCAGTTAGCGTAAAAACAGGAAGATGGCCGCATTGCATTGGCTTAGTTGCCAACATTTCGATTATTTATTTATGCATTTATTTATTTATTTACCTTGCTGCTTTACTGTATTTTAACGTTAAGTAATTTCATGTCTGCACCGAGTGGCCACATGGCATTCATTAAATGCAACTTTAACGAAATTAAACATACAAATGTACAGCATCGATCAGCAGCAGCAGCGGGGCAGGCTGCCAAGTCGCTGCCGCGTCTGCACTTGTGCGTGCTCTTGTGTGCCTTTTCTTATTAAATACTAGAAAAGCAAATAAAAACACTCACAAACACACAAAACAAAAAAAAAAAAAGAAAAGGAAAGAAAATGAAAAGCATGTTGAATGAAATTATTTATTAATAAATTAATGCGCTAAGCGACATTTATGCAAATGCAATGAATGCAAGCGCTTAAAAATATAAAATAGTGCAATGCGCATGCCTCAGCCGTTTTGTGTGCGCGCCGCTGCTTGCCACAACAGAAACAACAGCGACAACAACAATAACAAAAGCAACACGAGACTACTTAATGCAGCACCGCACCCAGTTTCGCTGACATTGTTTGTACGCGACATTCGTGCACAATTTGCACATCATCATCAATTATAAATGGGCTATGACAACGACAGTGGCAGCAGCAGCAGCAGCCACAGTAACAACAACAACAACAACTACAAACACAACAAATGCAGCAGCAGCAGCAGCAACAACAGCCCCAAAGGCGACTCTGATGACTATGTCGATGATCTGCACTCCAGAAGTGCCTAAACGCGTGCAAGCGAAAGATCTCGATACGAAACGTTGCCAGCTTCTCGCAGCAACCGGCAGCAGCAAACGAGTTTATGACATTTGTTGCTATTAAAAACGGCAACTATTTATTTAATAATTTGTCGCTTGAGATACATTTTGCCTGCGCGCATGAATCATTGCAGCTAATGAGTCAACATTAGCAATACGCTGCGTTGATTAAATCAATACATAGTCAGGCTTAATCAATTAAATAACATTTCTCTATAAATACAGCATAAAAAAAGAAAAGAAACAAAAAAAAAAGTGAATTCAAGTGTAATTAATAGCTTATATTTGCTTACATATCTACCCACGTGGCTCAGTGGACTTATAAATAATGTATAACTCTGATTTACTTGCATTTTGTATGCTGCACTAATAAACGTCGCTGACATTTCACTTCGATGATGGAAATTGACTAAAATGCCAGCCATTCTCGGTTGAAATAAAATAATGAAAAAAATCTAAATAAAAATAAAATAAAATTCAAATAGCAATAGCAATAGCAACGAATACGTATACGAAAAAAAAAAAAAGAAAAAATTAAAAGAACAAAAAAAAAAAATAAAATAAAACATTGAAACACCGCTAAAGGCAGCAAAGTGGTGGCGCGTACAAACCTTGGTCAGGCAAAAGTTGAAACGTCGAAAGCAATTAAAAATGTAGAAAATTCAATCGGAAAAATCTAATTCGATTTCTATGCCGGCGCGCGCGTATTTGTATGTTCGTCCAGTCTTATATGCCCGTCCACCAAACGTCATCATCCGCATTCACATTCTCATTCGCAGCAGCAGCAGCAGCAGTGGCAACTTCATTATCGTCTTCACTGTCATTATGCTGCTTCTTCTTTTGCTGCTGCTGTTGCTGCCTATTCAATAACGACGGAAGCTGGCCCAACAACGTAAAATCCCCACCGTACAGACGAATTCTATGCAAAGCACAGCAAGGATGTAAAACTTGTGCCGTTGTGTGTTGACACCATTTGGCGGCTGTGCATGGTGTGTATCGGGCCAATCGCAGGCACAATAAGGACATGCATAGGCGCAGAACTTTTTTTCAGCTTTTGCATTTTTTCACTTTTTGTACACTTGACTTTTGAAACTTAGTCGGGTCTTTCCAATTTATGCTGCCTTAGGCGATTTTCCATTTGTAATACACACCACTCAGAAACTGTATGAAGTCTTTTCGTAGCCAGCGTTGGTGTTTAATGTTTTTATGCAATACAGGCCACTTTTTTTATTATCATTAAAGTTCTCACAGCATCTTTAAAATCTCATGATTTTTAACACTTTTTGAATAACATTAAAATGCATGGGTCTGTTGTAGAGCTCGCATAGTTCTTTGTGCGAGAACTTTCCGAAGTGAAACTATTTTTCAGTTAGGAAATGGGGACACTAATCCCCTTAATTAAACTTGGAATTCATCACACTTATGGCATTTAAGGTTAAACTCTTATATAAAAAAAAAATTGGAATTGTCGATATTTAAATCGTCGTTATGTTAGGTGGCATAGGTTCCTGCAAATGTTTAGTTCGATAATGATTTTTTATTGTTTCATACGCTTTTCATCCGACAAATAAAATATATACTTATTATATCAGCTTTAGCTGCTTACAACGATAAGACATGCATCATCCAGCCATAAAGCCATTCAAGATTATGCAAGTAACAAAATCAAAAGCCCGTGTTAGACACCCTACACTAATACCCACATCCGCGCGATAACAAAACAGAATGCGCAATAATAAAATTTGTACAGCAAAAAGCTAAACTCTCCGCCCGCTAATAAGTGGGGAAAAAAAAATTATTATTAACATAAAAATTCTAAAGAAAAATGGCGACAAAATTAAGCAGGAAATGAAGAATTGTCAATAAGAGTCTAGAAATTAACTTTTTTTTTTTTTTTCAACGTTTGAAGTTATTTTTATTTTTTTAAATGACTAAAGAAAAATGAAAAATGTTAAGGCAATTGAAGGCGCAGGGCTGTAGGCAGTAGAAGTGGCTTTGGGTCTGAGCAGGCCAGACACAAAGAATTACTTATTCACAATTTACTTGCATTTATACGCTTTATTGGCGAATGTGTTTCATTAACACGTCCAACAGCAGCAACAGCAACAGCAACAGCCACCACGATGACGACGATGCCAATGATGATGATGATGATGATGATTATGTTGTTGGCGATATTATGCCCTACACACGCAAATACACGCACACACGCACACTCCTTCCATGTACACCCTACACACGCACCCAAGCCGGTGGGTCTACAGTACAACTGTGCGTGCGGAGGCCTGCATCTGTGTGCCGTGTACTGTCCAGGCACTGTACACATACGCATTCGACTACACTCACATGCATATGTACTCGTACATGCACGCATATGTACTCGGAGCTGCGCGCTTTGGCAACCGGAAGAACGAGTGCGCGTACATTGCGTATGGCAAATGCGAATGGTGCGGCGAAGGGCAGCAAGAGATCGTGCGTTTGTTTTATGCACGTATGTGCTCCTTTTTCTGGCAGCGCAAACTTCGCCGCCGTCTACGTCGTTGTTGCCATCATCGTCGTCGTTGTCGTTGTCGTTGTCGTTGTACATTGGCGAACATGATGCCCAGCAGCAAGCAACAGCAGTAATGGCCACAATAACAACAACAAAAACAACAACAACAACAACTACAACAAAAAGGACACGCGCCTAACGTTACAGACTCCTATTGCAGTTCTAATGCAAACACAGTGCACCCAAGCGAACACACACCCAACCTGCCACCCAAGCGCCCAGCAGGCCAACGCGATATCTGTTGGTTATGTACACGCTGCAGCGTCGTATGTGCAACGCTGCCTACTGCCTGCTAACTGCTGCCTGCTGGCTCCTCATGTTGCCGCTGCCTGCTGCTAGCTGCATTGGCTAAGTCTATGGCGCGGCATTTGGTTTAGCATGTGTGTGTGCGTGCGTGTGTGTGTGTGTGTGGGCCGACGTGTGTTTTATAGCTAACGAAAATGAATTTATCTCGCACTTTTAGTTTACTTCATCTGGCAACGACGAAGTTGGTCGAAAATTCTGCGTACATGCCGAAAAATGGCCGACTGCAATGGCCACAAAGCCATGCTGTCCAATGCATAAGCCCCAGTCCGCCATTTACAGGGAAAATTTGCAACTTTAGCCACTGCCGCATCGCGTCGCGTCGCGTCTCATGGCAGCGAGTTGCATCGACTCGAATCGTGACGAGGACCGACCGGACGACGGAAAGTGAATCGAGGCGAGTCGCGTAGAGTCGAGTCGAGTGCTGAGTTGAAGCCGCCAACTGAGTAGCATTGCTTAGTCGCTGCGTAGGTTGTGCCGCCTGTCGCATATGCGAGTAAGTTTCTACGTACGTCCGTACGTTTATGCGAGGCCTCATGCAGCGGAAGTGTTAGACGCGAATCCATGTATTTGAGCACGAATGTATCTAGATGTGCACATACTCCCGTGTGTGAGTGTGTGTGCCGCTTGAGTCGATGTGTCGGTGTCATTGGCATGAAAATCTGAAGAGCTCTTGGCCCTTACTGTGCCGTTGTGTGTGTGTGCCGCACTCTGCTGTATGCGTGTAATATTTCGCGGGCGCCGCTTTTTGTAGCGGTTTTCGGCCATGTGTGTGTGTTTGTGTGTGTGTGTGTGTAATATGCATATGTGAACGCTAGTTTGGCAATGGATATTTTCGTATGCCGTGGGCTACTGCGCTGCTGCAGTAAGTCGCGCCTATATACGCAATGTAAAATGGCGCAGAAATCAATGCACAATTTTTGGAATCAATATATCGATATATCTAGTCTATATACAAAGTCATAGAACTTTGTCTTCAAACTTTTTAAAAAGAATATTTAATGCATAAATTTCTTTTTCTACTCTTTGCAGGTGAGTCGACAACTAATTCTATTTGTAAAATACTTCAACAACTTTGGTAAGTTTTTGTTTATGCCGCCAACCTTTAAGTAGGCGGCATTTAATTGCTTTCGAAAACTCACAGTGAGCGCTCAAGTCCTGGCAGGCGCAAATTATTATGTGCCAAAATTATAACTTTTGCAAAATTGCCAACAGTGCAAGTAAAACAAAACAAAGAAAATGAATAGCAAACGGCAAACGAAAATACAAAAATACAAAAAGGCAGTTAGAAATTACAAATGGCGATTTCCTTTAATTGTGGCAATAAAAATGTGGGCGTCATGGCGCACTCCACAAATAAGTTTGCTCTTGCAATTATTCAACAATGCTCTTCGTATCGAAAATAAGTCAGCAAAACAAAAAAAAAAAAAAACAATAAAGAAAAAACTAAAGGAAAAAAACCTAAGTACATACAAAAGTATAAATTAATGAACAACGGCGCCGTACAACAAAAAGCAGCAATAAGCAAACTACAATTTAAAGCTTAACAACAACAACAACAGCAGTAGCAGCAACACTAACAACTTCGCTGTGAACTCAGCCCAAAATAATAATGAAAAATACAGTTGGACTCACTTGCATTTTACTTTGCAATATGTAAATTATTTCAATGGAAGTTTAAGCCAGCAAAGGCAAAATCAAAAGAAAGAAAAAAATCAAGAAACAAAAACAAAAAAAAAAAAAAAACACTAATAATAAATTACATAAAGAAAATGAAATAAAAGGAAACAAAACACAATGAAAAAAATCGAAAAAAAAAATCAGAAAAACGAATTACCGCGCAAAGCCAAATGAAGTAGCAAATGTTGAACGAAATTAAAGCGAATAGTGGCAGGCAACAAAGTTAAAGGCGGTCAAACCAAAGAAAATGTGTTTGAGTATAAGTGTATGGTAAGTATATGGAAGAAAGGGAAAGAGAGAGAGAGAGAGGGAGACTGCGTCGACAATGCTGCCAACGTTCACGTTCACGTTGACGCCGACGTTGGCTCCAAAGCAGTAAAAAGAGAAATAAAAAATTAATTCATATCCGGTGCATGATTATGCACCAAAATACACAAGAAATTACTTGCAACAATTTGAAAAAGTAAAACAGCAAAACACAAAACCAAAAACAAAAAGAAAAAAAAACAAAAACATCAAAAACAAAACAAAAAACGTTTAGTAATCATATGAAATCGAATGCTTGTAAGTATTCAAAAGCAACAAGAACAACAATAACAACAACATGGACAATTAATTAGAGCACAACACGTGCATGCATGCAATTTGCATAAACAACCGGCGCTGAAGTTTGCCATAGTATCCCATATACCAAAACTCTTTTACATCAATAAAAAAAATATTTGTACAATATATTTACTCATATGGATATGACACTGCGCCAAAAACTTGCGAAAAATAAACAATTGCATAAAAAACATAACTAATGAATATGCATTGCTAGAAAAACCAATATTTCAGCGAATATTTTGCATATGTTTGGCAAATCTATTAATGCAATTTCCCAACTGGCAGATACTTATGTACCAGACTGTACCGGCGTCTGCGTCTCACTTTAAAAGCATTTATTCACTGTCTCACTGTCATAAAAAGCGCGAAAGTAGCAGAAGAAATGGCAAAAGATTAATAGCCCATCTAAAAAATATATCTTTTATTAAAAAATTGCATAAAAGCAGAAATTATTTTAAAAAATGGGTTGCATGAATAAATGAACGCATGAGTGAAATAAATGTTACAAAAACAACATTTTTTTTGAAAGACTCAATTATTATGCGGCAAGTATAGTTTGCTGGTGACAGCAGATGGCGGGCGGTAAGGGTTTGAGTGTGCCAGCAATGCAACGTTCGGCTTACGGCAAGCGGCAATTGGCAAGTGGCAACTGGCAGCAAATGGGTGTTCCCACTTTTAAGCAATTAGATAAGTGTTGTGAGTTTGACTTAAATTAATTTCTTTGAAATTTTTTTTCATTTTTTAATTTGAAATTTTTGCAACTTTTGAAGTCAATTAAAATAAATCAAGTAAAAGTTGAAACATTTTGAACATCTGCTTTTATAAGCAATTAACCGAATCAAACTTAAAGCCGTATATAGTTTAATTATGAATTTTTAGTATCAAGGAGCATTATGAATTCAACTTAAAGGCAATTAATAAAGCTGAAAAGTGGCATATTATCAATTTCAAGACCACAATATGGCACTAGTTTCTTTTTTTATTTTTTATAATTTTTATATTACGTTTTTTTTATACATATATATTTTTTTTTTTTATTTATATATTTTTTTTAATTTTTTATTTATAATCAATCATAGTAAAAAGTTGATTAACTTATCTCTAAACATTGGAAATAAATGAACATTTCAATATATTTACACTTATATATATGTTGTCAAATTCCTTGCAGCCTGTTTCAGTAAACTCATGATGACATTGGTCATGTACAGGTAGAGACAACACGAAAAAGTTGTAGCTTCTTTTTCGTAAATTAATGAACTATCAATAAGATATTAAGAATTACTGCTACTATACGATTGTTCAGCGATTCATAATATTCCTTCAACCAATCATTATATTTGACTTTTCTAAGCAACTCCACTATAGCATAATTTTTATAAAACGCACAATTATTTATCTTTGATGCTTTGGATCATTGTAAATTACCATATTTTTTACATAAGTACAGTGCTGCCAATAATAAGTACAAGTACATTCATTTAAATTTGATGAAGTGTTCGGCATAAAAGCATAAAAATTAAGAAGAGTTGTTTGGTCTATTGTATCTTTCTGCTAAAAGTCTTCATTGCATTTCAGACAAGTGCATTTCAAGCTGCGCAAAGCATAAAGGAAATGGCAGACACTGCACTGCAGTTTTTTTAGTGCTTTGTGCCAATAAACAACGCTTTAAAAATGAACAACACTCAAAGCGGCTCGTGCAATTCGAGAATGCAAGAGTACGTGCGAACACTAAACACCCTTTTCATAGCACATTTTATTGGCACTTACGGGCCTGGCCTTTGGCTGCTTCCTTCTATTTTTTCCTTTTTTTGTTTTTTAATAAAATGTTTTGTTTTTTTTTTTTATTTTATAACAGCTAAGGTGTCAAAACGTTTGCCATATGCCATGGCAATTTAAGTAATGATAATGAATAAAAGTCTCTCGTAGGCACGTTGCACGTAACGAGGCCATTCGTGGCATTTTGGAGCCTACCACTACACAGCCGATCTCTGACTTTACTTAAGGACAAGACGTCAATTAGCTACGAGAAAAAAAGTCGTTAAAAACAAGACAGCACGAATACAAAAACATGTGGGCTACTTTTAAACTGAGTTGTACCCCAAATTCAATACTTAAGTGTACTTCATAAATAATGTTTTTTCTAAACAAAGTTTTTGAAAAGGAAAAAATTGTAATTTCTCATGTGCATATGTTACTCGTACAATAATATATTGTGCTACTATTTTTTTCCTTATTTTTAATTAAAAAAGCGTTTATGTTCCCCAACAATTTATTGATTGGTGAAGTATTTATTAAAAACTTAAAAACAAAAAAATATAAGAAAAATTATAAATTCCTGTCATTACGTGTCAGTAACTCAGAAATCAAAGCACTTTGCTTCCGCTGACCCAAAACTGAAATATTTTCGAGTCTAACATACGTTTGTGCAAATGTACACTCACGAGCGGACACTGTCAAATTATAGTCGAATAAGCGTCCGCCCAGCTGCGCCACCTTCAACTACCCCCGCCTGTCGACACGACGCCCTTAATTACAAATTACAAACAACGCTGCCCTGTCAGCTTCTAAGTGCGCGCAGAGGGTAACAAATGATTGCCACGAATGCCTTGAAATAAATAATCTATATGTATGTGCATATAGATATGTCCGTATATATGCTTGAGCAAGTGTACGTTCGTACATACCTACATGCAGATAGTCGTGCATATGTGTATATTTTATTATTAAGCGCAATTTATTTTAATTGGAATAATTTTATTTGTCTTTATGTTTATTCATTATGCAGACTAATGAATTTTATACCAATGTACAAGCATGTGCGAGTGTCTAACGAATGAGAATGCGTGTGCGTGTCTGTGTATGTGTGCCTCACTTAGTCAATTGGGTGGTTGCTGACTGTCGCTTTCCTAAACTAAGTGTAGGGTATTAGTTGGCGGGTGGCTTGAATAATTAACGAGCTTAGTGCACACACGAAAACCAACCAAAGCATAGTCGCACGTCTATGCATGTCTAACGTCGCGTTACATATTTATAAACAATATATAAAATATATGTGTATGCGAACACATATATCTATAATATATAATAATATATTTACCAAGAAAATGCTTAGTCAGCCTTATACAAATGTCTATGAATGTTCAAAATATAATTATAATAATAATTGAATTAGATTTATTGATTTATTATTATTTGTACAGACAAATTTTGTACGAACAGGAACAGCCACGACAGCAGCGGCAATGGCACCGACATCAGCATTGGCGTCAAAAGCAAAACACTGCCGACAGCAGAAACGACAAAGCGAAACGAACAACACCACAAGCACACAATGGAATTAATAAACGCATAATAATATTCATAATAATTACGTTGACGTCGACAATGGCGATGACGATGACGATGGCGATGACGATGACGATGACGAAGTTCTGTACGAATACAAATGCGAAGACGACTTGGACGAAGACGTTGCCGAGTGCAAACGCGTAAACCACCAAGCAAACAGCCAAGCTGCGAAGATGCCAAGCTGCCAAGTTGAAACCAAGCGCAAAGCTTAGCTAAAGTTTTTCCTCTTCCTTTTTGGCATTTGTAGTGGCATAGTGGCGGCAAACCAACGGCAACTAGCCTCCACCGCCAACACCAACAGCATCCCCATCACAGCCAGCAGCAGCCCCCAGCTCAGCCATTTGGCGGCAAAAATAGCTTTCACACGCGCTCACTTATTTTGTTGCCTGTGCCTTGGCTCCAAGTAAGTTTTCTTTGCTGCTGCTGCACTTTTCGCCGAAGACGAACGTCTTCTGCTTGTATATGCCAACTTCTGTTGCTGTTGCTGTTGCTGCAGCTGCTGTGGCTGTGGCTGTGGCTGCTTTTGCTGCTGCTGAGACTGTTCAAGTTGCTGCATATTTTCTTCGTTGGCGTGCTGTCAGTTGCTGTGTGCCCAGCATGCCTACAGCTTGCACATTCAGCTGCATTTTTGCACAACGCAACTTTTACTGCGGCCACAAAAACTGCATTCGCTCTATTAGCCGCACGCCGCATGCCGCCGCCTGCCGCGTGGCTGAATGCCGCGTTGCTTCTTAACTTCATTGCAACTCGCACTTTAATCGTCGCCAGCAAGCTGCAATCCGCAACTTACAACAGCAAGCGGCGAACAGCGAACAGCGAGGAGCAGCCGTGCACCGTCGCCCAACTTAATCGCGCGCAAAAAAATGCATTTTCGCGGTTTTCGCAATTTCGATTTGCACGCTCACACTCTCACGCATCTGTACGTGCTCTCACTCTGCCTGTCTGCTTGTCCGCTGGCCTGCCTTGCTCGCTTGTGTGTCTCTCGCTTGCTTGCGCTCTCTGCTCAGCTCAGTTCATCTAAAATTCAGTTTTTAGTCGCTGCTTCTGCTTTGCACTACAAATACAAATAATACGCGCAAGAACTCACAGCAGTTCGCGTGTTGCCTCTTGCTGCTGCCGCTGCTGCACAATTTCATCCGCATCCCCACATCATCCACATCTACATTGTCGCATCGTCATCGTTCTTGCGTTCGTACACCAAATTCGTACGTTGAAATCGTACGTATCGATTTTATCTGTATGCCACGTTTAGCTGCAATCGAAACGCATTGGCCAACGACACTTGTGCCCTGCATGTACACACCACATGCCAGTCCGACCGACAGACACCCAACACCCGTCCAGCAGCCACCCAGCTCTTCAGCCACCCACGCAGTCGAATGCCACTCCATTGTATACAATGTCCTTTGCAAGTTTTGACGTTCATTTCTGTTTCTGTTTCTGGTTTATTTTTTTTTTCTTTTCATTTATGCGTTGCATCTTTTATTTATGAATGAATTTCTTGTAGTGCATTTCATATATTTTTTATTGTTATGTATTTCTTCTTTTTTTACGCTATTTTATTTTAAAGAAAATATTTTTCATCTGTCATAATTTTACTCATTTTTGTTTTCGCTGAATTGCAATTCGTTGATGTTGTAAAAAGTATTATTTTTTTTTGTTTTTTTTTTTTTTTTTTTATTTTTATTTTTTGAGCATATATTTATGTGCGCTCACTTCAAATTTATGCTCGACGCCACGTATAAAGTTTTCTTTCAGCGTCACCCCATACTCCCCCGCCCAATAACTTCTACGAAAACTTTACAAAACTTGCAATTTTTATTATATGTGCATACGGTATTTTGTGTAGTGCTGAAATATTATTTTCCAAAAGTTTTATGTAATTTATTGCTGCGGGCATAAACCCGTGCACTCGACTTGTGGGAAATCTTCTCCGTGGACACAATTTAGTAGGCGATGTGCTTTTAGCTTTACTTAGATTAGACTTGGCTAGGTTGGGTTAAATGTCGGGTATAAGCCTCACTTACCCGCACACTCTTGTCAGAGTCTGAGCTAAGCAAAGGTCGCTTTCAAGACGTTCGTATAATCTTCCGTATGGCAGTAGCACATTCAGTACTCGATCGAAGTAATTCCAAGAGCCAAAGCCATATAGTAGTCGCTTCAGTAACGACTTTGGGCATTAGGGTTTTATATATTGTAAACTGATCGTATGTTGTATATGGTCTTCTACTATGTAAAAGGTTTTTCCGACCTGCCTTGCAAGTATTTCAAGGTTTTCCCCATTGATCCAGATTCGTTTAAATTCGTTACCTAGCAGCATGGAAAAATTCGATGTTTGATACATTGATGTCATGAATCGTACTAATGGCCATGTTTCTTTTTACTCTTACCCACACCAGTTGTCATGTGGTTAGCCTTGCCTTCAAACTGTTTTAATGATTTATTAAAGTTGATAGAATTCCTTCAAGTTAGATTTCCTATAACATACAGAAACGTGTCTGCAATTGAGAATGTTGCACACATAAATATATACCTATAGATTTTTTATAACAAATTTTATAACCGCTACAATTTTGTCGTGCTAATTTTCGCTTAGCTTCAGCAGTAACGCCATAAGCACAATACTTAAATAATGCCAATTAAATTGTAATTCTTTTTAATTTTTTGTTTTGTTTGTTTTTTTTTTTGCAATACGATACAATATGCTGCCAATGTGGTAAACCATAAAAACCGACAACAATGTTGCTGAATTATTTTTAATCAATTTTTATAGCCTCAACTTCATTAAAGTATAAAAAGATACGCGTGCAGCGAAAAACCAAAACAAAACAAAATAAATAAAAAAAGAACCCAAAACTAGCGCAGTGCAACAAAATATGCGTCATGCAATAATCGCAATGGCATGCAGGATACAAATGTGGCAGCAGGGTGTGTGCAGTTCTTCTTACTGTTGTTGTTGTTGTTGTTGTAATGCATTGCAATCAAAACGCAAACTCAATGCGTTGCACTTTTCCTACAACATTTTTGTAGCATCATAAAAGCATTTCTAGCTTGTTTAATGTTTATTTTATAGTTTAAGTTCGCATTTATTTGGTCTTTTAGTTTTATTTCCTTGCGCGCACACACAAACTCTGCCAATGGCAACGTCACCGTCACCGTAACCATCACCGACACCGACACCGACACCGTCAGCGGCACTGGCTCTGGCTCTGGATCTGGCAACGGCAAAGGCGTCGCCTGACTATGTGTGCTTTGTAAGTGTTATGGCAGTGCATCAGGCGCTTGGCATGCGGTATGTGATATGCGAAATGCGGCGTGCGGTGTGCGGCGTGCTGTGTGCGGCATGCTGGTTGTTGTTGTGTAAGCATGCGTGCGTGTGTGTATTTACGTCTATTTTGTTACTTTTAATTCCATTTAATTTTATTATCCGACGGTGTGTTGTTGAATTAAGTGCTATCACCAATGCCGCCCGCCACCGCTACCACACCCGCCGTCATAACCATGACCAAAGCCATCAGACTTACTTTGACGCTGCTCTAACGCACTTCAGGCCGCCACAGTTTGCAACATTTGCAACATTTACGCAGCCTTACGCGCTCTCACATACACACACACACACACACACACACACACACACACACAAGCACACGCTGACCCCAATGCGCCTGCCACATCGCGCAGAGTCACTTTGATCAGTTGGCATGCGCGCATGGGTGGCACGCAATTTATGCACGAGTTGCATTTCTTCCACATTTGTTTAATGCCTGCAACATTTTTTATTGCAAATGCAACATTTTTGTGTCTTTTATGCAAAATGCCTTTAAGCCTCCTATTGCACTCGTTTTGGCTCTGGCAAAGCTTAGATCCAAGGCAGCAGGCTATAATTAATGCTGTACGCAAGCAGCTGCTGCTGTTAGTCAAAGTTTTAGCTGCCACAGCAGAACCCCAATTTCACTAGCCCCCCAAGAGAAAAACCGCCCACACACAACAATTATCAAAGCAAGTATTCGTACTCGCGCAATTGGGGGAAAATGAACATAATATAGTTTGTAGTAATTAACTATTTGAGTAAAACAAATCATGCATACGTACGTATATAATCAGCGGAAGTTCTTTATTTGTTCAACCTTAATTACAACAAACAAAAAAAACAAATGCAAGGAAAAGAGCATAAAGCAATTCCCCCTAAACGAAAAACCATAAGCAATTACAAAAACAAAAGCAAAAGCCAAACTAAAATCTATCTGCTTAGTTTGTTATGGTAGAAAAAAAGCTCAACTAAAATAACCCAACTAAATAAAAAGGAAAAACAAGCTACAGTCGACAGTACCGCCAGCCTGATGCCTTTTTTTTTATTTACTTAATATTTTACTGCAGTTGGTTCAAAGACTTGTCGATATGCCATAAAACACTTTGGTTTATAAATAGAAGCATCTGCCTGAACTCACACAGATAAATAATGAAATAGAGCGAAGCAATAGTTTTCATAATCGATGCTCTAGTTCCAAGATGCATCCTTTTCCAGCGGTCAGTTGAGTGAAAAATTTGAGCCGATTTGATTTTGCTTCTTAACCATTTAATTGATTTGCAGACACGATAAAATCTTATCTATCAATTTTTAAGTTTACATAATGAGTTTTATAAATTACTTAAAAACTAAAATATTTTTACTAACTTGTGGTTAACAGTCTTAGTGAAATATTCTTCATGTATTGCAGCAACTAACATTTCTCTGAATTTCAAAACTGATTCTACTTAACTTATATGCTCAGATATGCTTGGGTCTTAATGAAACATTTACTTACCACCCTCATGCACTTAATATGCCTTGTTATTATTATTTTAGATCGATGTAGGGCATTAATAGTGCACTTGCATGCTTTTTTATGGATTTAGTTTAAATACGGGGGACTCATTTACAATAAACATTATTTCTGTTAATTATATTGTGGCGACGCAAACAACATCTACAACAACAACGGCAACAAGAACCAAAACAACCACAACGCAATAGTAAAGGAAAACTTAATTAACAAGCAATTTGTGCTCGCTTATACATACATACCTATAAATATATATATTTTTGTTATTTTGCTTCTTTTTTTTTCTATTTTTTAAATGTATATTTTTTCACCACTTCTTTTTTCTTGCATTGCTATGAATGCCCGTAAATGCAACAATTTTTGCACTTTATGTCGATTTTTATTTTGTATACAAATTACTATAAATTATTAAACCTGACAGTGCCATATTTTTTTCCTCACTTTTTTCGTATTTCGTATTTGTTACTATACAGTATTTACTTTTGTTTTTTTTTCGCTTGGTTTTTACGAAGTCATTTTTAATATTTACCTGTTCGGCATGTTTCGTGTCAAGCAGACATTTGACATAAATTTTATGTTTACATTTAAATATAGGAAAAAAATATAAAAAAGCAAAGCAAAACAAAATAATAATGAAGCGCAATAGGATTACAAAAACAATGAAAGCAAATCAAATTTAATAAAAACAAAAGGCATAAAAAAATAAGCTGCATTGCTAGTTTTATTTTCAGTTGCAGCTGTAATTACAATAAAAACTTTATTTATTTGTTTTTTTTTTTTTTTTTCATTTGAATATTAACAATAATAGAATTTATGACATTTGTCTGCATCGCATTGACTTTCAGTAGTCAATACGTTGACTTTTATGTATAGCGCAAAAAATGATTATATTTTATTTTTATTTTTTAAGTGCTCGCTGTGGGTTTGTTTTTTCAACGACTTACTTTATTGAAGTCATAAAAATGCGCAGTAATTATTTTCAATTTTAAAATAATTAAAACAAAATTATATTAAACTGCATTTTTTAATAAGTAATGTGCGCATATTTTATTTTTATAATAAAAACTGCGTAGCAACACTCGAAAGGTTTATAAAATCCACTTAAGCCAATGCTGATCTCATTTTATGCGGACATCTTGTCCAAGCGACTTTGTTGTTTGGCCTGTTGTGCCATGCACGAATAGTTGCAAATAGCAACTAAATTGTTTTACTTCACAATATAAATGCGATAAAATTTTGTTTGGTTTTATGCCGCATCAACATATTTTGCAATGGCGTTATCCTACTCTCTTCTGCTTATTTTGTTTTATTTTGAAATGTAGTCAAATCCCGCCAAACCGAAACCAAAACCAAACCAACAACGCCACACAGCCCACAATCAAATGCTACACAGCTTACAGTCACTCTATTAAGTACACGGCTGCGTCTTAACCCGCCAAAGGCGAAACCAAAGCCAAAGCCAAAGCCAGAGTCAGAGTCAAACAACTTGCACTCATTCGCGCTTTTTCGCCTGCAACAATTGCTGAAATAAAAGCAAACGAAAATAAAATAGTGAAAAAGGAAAAAAAAAGTATTGTAAATAAAAAAAAAGAAAAACCAAAAAAAACTACAACAACAAAGAATATATGAAAGAAAGAAAGTAAGCGAGTATAAAAAAGCTTTAACTTTACAGCTTTCAACTAAATTAATTTACTTTTACTTCGCTTCTAAACGACATTGTACAATTGCGCATTGTACAGTCGCGCCGCGACACGACGTAACGCGCTGCGGAGGCAATGGGGTGCACTGCAGAATGCTATGAACGTCATCGACGAGCACCACAGCAGCAGGACGAGAATGCGCACGACGACGTCGACTGCGATTGCTAACAACTAACTAACGACCACTGTGCGGACAACAATGCTGCAGGATTATTGTTCGAGGCATATGAAAACAAAAAAAAAAAAAAACTAAACAAAATAAATAAAAAACGGAAATGTGGCAACCGCAAAAAAAAAAAAGAAGCAAAATGAAACGAAAAACGAAGATTGAAGTTAAAAACTGTGCAAAAATAAAAGGAATTGTAAAAAATGAAATACAATTAAATGTTTTTCAAGGCGTTAAAGTCGTTTAACCGTTTATGCGCTGGCAACTCACAAGGCCGCCGGTTAAGGACATAAAGTGAAATTCTTTGTGGCCAATAGAAAATGAAAATAAATTTTAAATATTTGCGCGCTAATCTATGCAAAGGTGTTGCATAAACTACACATTCTATATGCCATTTAGTGCAATAACTGCCCACGCTGGCAACAACAAGTGTCCGTTATGCTGGCTGCCATGCGGCCAAGTTGGCCACCAGATGGCCACAAGCGCCGCTAACCAGCAGGCAACAACAATCCCATAGCCAATGGCATAAACTGTTTGCCCTTAAACTCTGCTGGCTTTGTGTCCGTAGCGTGGCATGACGGTGCTGACGATTCGCACCAAGACCCACGGACAATAAGCATTAGTTGCGGTTTATTTCTCTGTCTTTTTTTGCTTTTTTTCTTCACATAAGCATACAAAAAAAAAACAATAACAGCAATTATGGTAAATGCGAACTGGTGTGAGCAACAAAACAATAAATAAATAAATAAAAAAAGAAAAATCAAGGGAAAATAGAATAAAAAATTTATAAAGGAATTGCAGTGAAAAGCAAATAAAATTAATTGAATTCCAATCAAGCAGAAAAGTTATAACAACAACAACAGCAAGAGCAACAAGAACAACAAGCAAAGATACGACAACATGCAAATTATAAAAAATATATGCATATCTATATATATAATTTAAAAATGCATAAATGAAAACAAAAAGCAAAAGAATGTAGAGACGGTGAGACGTAGAGACGGACAATACAAAAGTTGAAATGAATGCAATTTAATTGTGCTGCCTTGGCGCGGGTCATGCTGCTTACAAGTCTTAAAAGGTTATTAATGCTGCCGATGCTGCTGCTGCTTTTGGTCTGCCACGACAAACCTTTACCCCTAGGAATGTCTCAACATTTAAGTTCCTTGTCTAGTTTCGACACACACAATCAAACACACACACACACACACACACACACACACACTGGCACACACAAAAATAGCCACGACCGAAGAAAATTTGCATAAAATCGATTTTTCTGATTATTCTGCGCGCATTTTACTTGCGCCCTGCCGCTTGTTTCTTTTGTCATTTCGCATTATTTGAGATACGTTTATATACATGCATATATATATATATATATATATATAAATATATACATACATACATATATATTTAATATATATAAGAATATAAATGTATATATTTTAGATTTAAAACTCGCTTAAATGTAAAATAAATATAATTATACAGTAAATGCAAAAATTATAACAACGGCAGTGCGCAGTGTGGACCAGCGGTGGACCCTGTTGAGCAGCGGGCAGCGGGTGGCGGCAAGCCAAAGAAAGAATATTAATAATTACACAAAGTATAATTTATAAAGCAGTCGAGTCGGCAGTGCGGGTCTAGTTGGCGGTGTGGGAGTGTGTGAGCCGATGGTTTGTAGTATGCTTCAGTTCAGGTCAAAAGCAACAAAAGCTAAATGAGTTTACATAAAAATGCGACCGCCAGCTGTTTGGTACTTGGTGGCGGTATGAATCGCCGGCTAACGTCTACCTTCCCCCCCACCCACTTGGATCACTATACCAATTACAAGCTGCTCTGTAACACAGTCCCGCACACACACACACACATATACACACACAAACCAAATGGCGACGTGGCAAATGAGCGCGTCGGATGTCGCGGCATTTTTATTATAAAAAATAAATTATAAATTAAGCAGAGGTCAACGCCAAAGACAGCCACAAAGAACACAAAGAAAACAAAAACACAAAAGTTAAACGAAAGACAATGCGCAGCGATCGTAAGAAAAAAGAGAAGATGTACCTCGACGTATTAAAAAAATAATTCAATTGTGCATATATGAAATTACGAAAAGAAATTAACTTCAACTATCGCGAAGCTCTGATACCATTCAAACATTCTGAAATGAAACATAAAAGTCGTATATTTGTCTGTTGAAAGATAAGCTACTTTTTCAGATCAATGTTGAAACGCCGGCAATGAAAAATGTTATGTGCATTATGCACATCTGGAAAAAAATATTCATTATAGTTTTTGGCACTATAAATTTTCTATACTTCACCATTTTAAAAAATGAAAAAATATTATTTATATATTAAAAGTGTCACATAAGCCTATTAAAGACCAATGTCTCCAATGCATTCATTCTTCTGCACCAGTGTAATTGCGGCCATTTTGAAAATCTACACCAAAAACAATTTTAGCTTCAGTGACCTGTTCTGCGTCATCCTTCCCATTTGTAAAACTTAACTTATATATATGAACATGTTTTTCTTTTTTTCTTCAGTATTACATTTAATTTAGATTTTCTTGTACTTGGAGTTGCCATGTACAATACAAAGGCTAAGTTACTTTCTGAGACACTAATTAGATTTCAATGTCATTACATAGGTTGTGTGCGTAGCTATGAAGTTGTTTATGTCGGCCGACATTAGCTACATTATTTGTGTACGAAAGGTGACCCATGTACGTATTATCGTGCGTATGAGTAATTATATTTTTGTTTCTAATTATAAATACAATATTTTGTGTACAACAATTGGAAAAATTCAATATAATGAAATTTACTTAATTGTGTAACTCGTAATTAATTCACTTTGTATTCTAATTCGTGCCTAAGTGCCGCATTAAATTTTAAAGTATCACATATGCGACATATGCACTGTGCCACGCCATCGAGTGATTATGTAACCTTTTCGTTCAACTATTTACAAATACCTGACAATAGGCATAAGTAATTGAAACATATACAACGCGTCACTGCATAAATCACTTTGTTTAAGTGTGCTTAGACCGCATAGGAAAAAATAGAACTAAAGCCATTTCAACATTTGTTCCGTTTGAGTCTGCCAAATCTTGAGTCAACTTCGTTGCGAATATACACGTACTACACGTGCATAAAAACCAAATTATAATAAAATTCTAATTTTCTAAAATTAAATTTGTCTGCCATTACGTTCATTTTTATTTATTTATAATTTTTTTTTTTATTTTTTATATTTATATATTCGACGACGTCGGCTGGTTGCCTGCCGCCTGCTGCCTGAATGGCTGCGTATAAATTATTAGCAGTCATAAATATGCCATAATGTCATTTATTATATGCTTTTTTCTTACGTTGCTGCTCCTGTTCCTGCTGCTGCTGCTGCTGCTACTGCTGCTGTTGCTGTTTCCTTGCCGAAATGTGTACATACGAATATATAGTATATATAAAAATTTATACGTATATATAAATAATTTTTTATGCATATAACACCGCAGAAGCATGTGAAACAGCGGCAAAAGCCGCCGCCGAAGCGACAAAAACTTTTATTGCCAAGTTTAATGAAAAATTATAAAGGCACGACACGGCGAACGCTGCGACTGCATGTTGGCCGACAGAGAAAGCAACCCGAAGAAATAAAATATAATCAGAAAAATTAACAATAAAAAACAAAAGCGAAAAAATATATTTATATATACATATATATATATATATAGCATGCAAAGCAAAGTGCATATTTGACGCAGTGTAGCACATGCAACTGCACGACGTGCATAGGCTACGTAAACGACGCATTTGCATTACAAGATACGGCAGAGCTCGAGTATATGCCCGCCAATCCCACATGCGCATTTGCTGCCATTTCTGTTTTATTTTTATTATTTAAATTATGAATTATTGAATTTTTGTTCTTTTTTTTTTTTTTTTGTTACAATGACAGGGTGGGAGCAGCTAACGTTGCTGAAGTCATAGTCGTCGCATTTTTCTGGTGGTGGTTCCTGTCACTGCCATAGACGTCGAGGACGTCGACGACGACGTCATTATATTTTATGTTACAAATATAAATATTAGATGAGACGTTTACAAATACAACAAAATTTCATTTCAATTTTTTTTTTTTTTTATTATACATATTTTACTTTCGTGTATTATTTTTCCTTTTTTTTTTTTTTTTTATTATTTTGTTTGTTATTTTTTATATTCATATTTAAATAATAAATTAAGTCAGCGAAATTCTGCAAAGGGCGACTGACGACCAACAGTTGTCGATTCACATTTCTGGGGGTTGATTTTTGCCTATTTGCATTATTAATAAATTCCTCATCGTATATTGCATAGCATTTGGCTATTATTATTATTTTCGTTTTTTATATTTATTTTATAAATTGTACAAATCCAACGATGACAAAAGAGCCAAGGGTGGCTCCTTGCATGCAGCAATCAACCTTACGTTGTTGTCATCATCAACGCCGCCGTCGCCGTCGCCGTCATTGCCATTGCCACTGCCACAGTCGCAATCGCAATCGCATTTGTCCTGTTGGTCATTGCGAGTTTTCAACTTAATTAAAAAGCGACGTACACAAATAATATGACAAACGAATGCATAAAATGTAGAAATACATAAAACAAAAAAAAAAAAAAAAAACTAAAAATAAAACAGAAAAGAGAAAAATTAAATAAGAAACAAAAAGTATATTGAGAACAAATAGAAAAAAGAAATACGCGCAAGTTTCTCTGTACTCGTTAAAGTAGAAAAGAAATTGACATAAATTGATTTTATCGCTGCCTGATTTAATGATTTCGCTTACTCGACGCAATGGGCTAACCAAGCCCAGGCCCAAAGCAAGTGTCAGCTCCATGCATTCAGTGTAATGAAAATGTTGTACGCATAAAATGTGCTAACAAACAGGCCAACAGCAATAACAGACAACAACAACAACAACATAAACAATAACAAAGGGAAAAGAACTAGCAAACACTCAAACAAACCACTTACAACTTTAAAAAAATTATATCCACAAACCGACAAACACAAACGGACAGTCACAGCCCACATCAATACGATACGGATACGGGGTCGGAGACGGAGACGGAGACGGACAAGCTCATGCAGGCAATAGTCGTAAGTACACTTTTACGCTTTTACATTGTAAACTTTCTCAAGTCCGTTGCTGACTTGGCGGCCCAAATGCCGTTCGACGAATGCCGGACATGTGTGTGCATGCCAAAGTTCGCCCGTGTGTGCGCCATGTCTGCGCGCGCGCGCTATTCGATTTTGCTCGTATTTCACTGCATTCGCTGGCGTCTGGAGCGCCTTGCCATTGTCCTGCACATCATTCAGCCAGCGAGCGAGTGAGACATATGCGCACATTTCTTACCGGTCCGGCCCAACGCGCCCAACACTGTAACCTTCCACTTAGTGCTATGCGCCTTCGCGCTGGACTACTTTGCTTGGCTCTGTAATGGCATTGTATGGTATCCTATGGCTTGGGTTCTTATATGTTAACTGCCTTTTTGAGTCCACGCCGGAGTGTGTGCATTGTGTGTGTACGAGTGTGTGTGCCACACTTTACACCAAGCGCAAATATTTTATTACTCGCTTCAGAGTTGAGTAGTTTCGTTGTAAATTTTATAGTTTTACGGTGCTTAAGTTCCTTGTAGATACGAACACTACTCACTCACTCACTCACTCACTCACACACTCATTCACTCACTCACTCACTTACTTAGGTGCACATACAAAGTAGTAACAGCGAAATTCGAATGCGAGTGCGAGAACGCTGACGGGAAGCATGAGTATGCAGCAAGCAGTTTTCCGAATCACTCTGGTGCACCTCATATCGGTAATTTTATTAGGCAGTCTTAAGCAAGAAACTTGTTACAAGTCGATTTGAATTTGAAGTGCAATTAGTTAATAGCCGACTACTGATAGTTGCCAATCATGAGAACCAACTGCAGACATAGCACCAAAGAGTGTTCTATGTTCGTACCTTATAGACTTTGAAGCCACTGAATCCGTCTAAACTACTTTTGGATTTATTGATCTATGTAAAAGGGGCTCAGCAAGGGCTATAAATTACAACAGAAACTGCTTCTGATCAGATTCTTACTGATCCTAAAGTAAAATACCAAAGAAACGGGCCATTTTTAAAACTGAACCGAACTAAAGAATATTAGTGAATTTTTATAGCATAATGATCATTAAATATTATATAATTAATGGCGTTGTCATAGATTTTCAAAACATTGAAGCCAGTTCCAACAAAGATCTAATTTATCAAGTCAAACAAAACTATAAAAATTTTTTAAATAAAATTCAAGACTATTTTTGTCTTATTTGCGTAGTATATATTTTCAAAAGAATTTTAACATTTAATTATTTCCAGTTATGTAGCTTAAGGCTAAAGGATACACATTTAAAGGAGACATTGTCAATTTAATATATTTTCAATTGATACATACTCGACATACGCAAATCCACCACTCTGTTGTGTAATTTACGCATTGCAAGATTTAAAACCAACTTGCAAACAAAATATTATATGAAATAGAAAAAAAAAAAAAAAACAATAAAAAACGAAAACAAATCCTTTTAGAAATATATTAAAATAAATAATATAAATTATGTAAATTGCGCACACAATGCATATAACCGACATGTGTGACATAAGCTTAACAGCAAAGCAACCCAACCAAGCAAGCAACCAACAAACCGAGCAAAACAAGCTTACCCAAGCAACCCCTTACCATTAAACACACAAGCAAACAAACATACGTACGAGTATGCACACACACACACGCGCGCATTCATAGATTTTGCCTTTTTTCACTTATTATTTTTATACGCCAAGTGGAAAACCCAAGCATGAAAACGAAAACCGTAACAACAAACAGTCATCTATGACGATGATGACGATGATGACGACGATGACGACGCCAACGATGACTTTGGTCTATTGAGCCGTGAATATGGCGGAATATATAATCAAGTGTAACGTAATACATTAGAGTCAGGGATAGGGCGATGGGCTAACAGCAACCAACAACGGCAACGACTACAACAACAACAACAACAGCCGATTCACACCCTTCTTTGTGTAAGCAAGAATATAAGCAAATACGCAGCACGCTGAAGTCAATCATCGAGGCAGGCAAGAGTCAACATAGGCAACATAAACGTCATCGTCGACATAATCATCACCACCAACAACATCATCATCGACGCCAATGTCGTCATCAACCGCCCGCCCAGTCTGTCAGTCGCTAAGCCAGTCAGTCCGACTGTCAGTTACATGCTAAACCAAGACTGCGTCTATGACTCCGATTGCGATTGCGATTGCGAGTGCGTCTACGATATGCGCTTCGTTTGCCTCACAAGTGTATCATAATAATATTAAATTTGATTTTATTGAGAAAATACATCACACACACACACACACATACACACACAAATACCATAAATATACCAATGCACAAACATGTACACATACATACATACATGCGTACATATATAAATGATGAAAAACCAGACGAGAAACTGCGCTGATTGCGCGCAAAAAGTTGAAAAAATGAATCCAACGAAAAGAAAAAAAATAAAAAAAAAAAACTGTACACATACCAAATTCAACGACAAGGCAAGTAAAGTATCGATGACTTCTTGACGGTTGGCTGGGCGGTGGGCGTGCTTCAATATGCACGCACCAAGCAACCAGCAGCGCCAGCCTAGCATAAACACCAGCTACAATAACAACAACAAAAGCAACAACATTAGCCTTGCACAACAGGCGTCAAGGCTGCTGTGGCTGTGGCCCCTGCTGCTGGTGTTACAGCTGCTGCCGGCTGCTGCCTTTGCCGATGCCGATGCCGGTGCCTGTGCCTGTGCCAGTGCCAGTGGCGGGCTTCTGGTGCGCTGGGCGCACACTTCTTAAATCAAATTTGTGGAAAAACGTTTGACTCAAGTGCGCGTATTCAAATAATGTTCGATTTGCGGAAAACGAGGCGTGTGCGCACGGATATAGGCGTTGTGCTATTTGCTATTTGCGCATTAATGGGGTTAGCCCCCGCTATTCTTTTACTAATGACTCTCGATTCATTTTTTATTTGGTTATTTTTACTTTTTCATTTATTTTTTATTTTTTTTTTTATTTTTTATTTTGTTTTCATTGCACTGCTTCGCTGACAACGCCAATCTCGGTGTAAAGACTTTGTTGTAAGAGTTTAATAAATACGTAGATTTCCTGTATAATCGACTCTAATAACGGCAACAACAATGTTGTAAAAATATATAAAATCATAAATAAATAAAATAAAAGAAAGAACAAAAATGAAAAAAGAAAAGAAGCAAAAACTAAAAAAAAAATGTAAACCAGCCGGCACACATTTAATCATAAAAGCCAACATGGATTTGGCAGCGGTTCGCTCGTTCGTTCTTGGTTGGAGCTTTCAGCATTTTTATGTATGCACTTGCAGCCACGACGCCGGCAAAGGCACTGAATTTTATATAACGCTTTTTTTTTATGACCTGGCCGCGCACACTCATGCAACATGCAGCAAAAGCAACAACAACCATAACAACAACAACAAATACGCAAACATCGTCAGTGGCAGTGGCAGTGGCAGCATATGCAGCAAGCATTTGGGCAGCTGCATGGCAGCATCGAGGTATTATAAAATTTATTGTAAACTAAAGTTAAAGGAGTTTTACGCCACCTTCTTCATCACTCCCGCGCCAGCAGACGCTCGCAAGCAGCAAGCAGCCAGCAACATTTACGGCTGCATACAAGCGCAGCGGCAACATTGTTGCACATCACACAGCATTTTTTACGATTGCCATGATTTTTGTGCGCCTTTGCGCATGCAATATGCACTACCATGAGCACGGACTCAGGCAGGGCAGCGCGTATTTTTACAACTATGCCATTTTTGTTTTAGAGAATTTGTTATTTAATTAAATTATTGTGCGATGTGCCATCGTAGCTCCAAGCGACTGACGGCGGAGGTGTGTTTAGAAAGGCAAACGTGCTAAACATAAAGTTTGGCAATTTTTGTTTGCTGCTAACTTTTGTGCAACTCGTTGGATTTCACCGGCTATAAGCCATTTTTCATGGGAAGAATTTTAAAAAAGACATATACTTATATATATATATATATATGCAGTAAAATATAGATGGCATAATAAATCTAAAGCGGAATCCATTAAGTTACGAAGCTGCTTCTGCTAACTAGCAGACAGCGTTATTTAGCTGCACGATACAAATTTAACTACATTCACTGAATTTTGCCAGGGTGTAAACAAGACTGACATAACAATTTGCTCGCCATTAACGTTTATCCAACTCAATACTTTTTTAATAGCCAAAAAACCTGAAAGTGGCTCTACTAAGGTAAAAGGTTCATTGCCAGCTGTAAGTCAGTTTTCTGCAAAGGAATGTGACTGGCGCCAACGATTTCGTTATAGAGGAGTTTTCGTTAGAGGGAGGTTCGTTATAAAAGAGTCCGACTGTACTTGTAATATCAAAATTATTGCAATACTGTCCTGCAGCAGATTTAAAATTCTAATGAAAAAACGAAAACACATAAACTTCCAAAGTTTCACACAAAGTGAAGTCACTAAAGTGTTTATCAAACCAATAACACTTTAATTGATTTTACAACGTATAAAGTATTCAAAACTTATCAGGCTGTTGTTGACAAAATGTGGTTTGTGTTGAAAAATTACTAATTCAAGCAATTGCCCACAGCTCGAGTTAACTGTCATAGTTAAGCCTATCAGTCGACACTCGACGGCTTACCGAGACTGTCAATCAGCTGCCGCTTTTAATTGCAGTTGATTTGTACTATTCATTTCGATTTCGATTTCGACCTGCAATCATCAATAATGATTTAGTTATTAAACAATGCATTAACAACAACAACAACAACGACAACAAAAAGCACAAGCACACAACATCATCAATATGATATGAGTTAGTCAGTTGGTTAGTTAGTCAGTCAGACAGTTGCATTTTTATCATAATTATAATAATTCCTTGTAACAAATCCGGTCCGCCCCGTTTGTTTTTGCTTTACTTTGCATTGCATTGCATTGCATTACTCTGCGCAACGAACTGCATCTGACGATGTCGGTCGATCGCTTGACCGTTCATTCGTTCATTCGTTCGTTCGCCCGTTCGTCCGTTCGCTCGTTCGTTTGTCTGGTCGAGTGCTCTTTGCAATTTGAAATTTATTATTTAGCGGATGTTTAATTGTATCTATTTAATTTTGTTTCATTTTCAATTCTATTGCATATTATTTTTCCACTGCTTATTTGTGCTTTTTCTTCATTTTGCGTTCGCTTTGAATTGCATTGCATTGCTTTGAATTGCTTTGAATCGTTTCGAATTGCTGCTGTTGTACGTACACATTCGTATTTATTTAGCATAAAGTAGTAAAAGAAATGACCAAACTTGACAGGCAAGTGCAGCACACAAGCAGACAGACAGACAGGCGGACAGGACGGACAGTCATACACACACCGGAGAATAACAATTAAACTAAATTTAAATTATATGTAATGCATTTTTCTCTGCTGCCTCTTCCACTGTTGTGCTGCTGTACTGCTGCTGTTGTTGTTGTTGTTGTTGTTCCCCATTTTGCCATAATTATACTAAAAATACACAAACAACAAATGGCTTCAGTTGTTGCAGTTGTTTCGTCGTTGTCGACGCTGTCGACTCTTAGTCTTTGTCTATGTCGTTGCGTCTGTGTCGTCAGCAACATCAGCAACAGCAGCAGCAGCAAACAACAACAACAACAGCAACAGCAGCATTCATTCGTCATCATGTGAGCTCTGAAGCTGAAAGTCGGCCTAAGTAGTTGCCGCATATTTATTTATTATGCATTTTTTTTTTTTCTTTCTTTTCATTTTGTCTTCCATTTGTACGACTCTTTTATTATTTGTTATTTCTTTTTTTTTTATTTTTTTATTATTATTGCAATATAATTTCTACTTAGCGTAGAGGATGTGATGCAACAATGTGTTGTCGTTGTTGGTGATGTTGTTGTTGCTGCTATTGCTGCTGATGTTGCCTGTTGCTGATTTAATTTCTGTGCTTTTTTTTCTGCTTTGTTTTCTTATATATATGTTTTTTTTTTTTTTTGTTATTTTGTTTTGTCTTCTATTTTCATTGCGCACTCTTAAATAAATCACACACATTTTGTTTATAATTATTTTACTGACAAAAGTACAAATAAGTCAATTCATAACGTGTTTTGTTTGTGCAACTTTTTAGTGTGTGCCACTGCGTCTTGATTGCTGCACTTGGCTCAACAAAGCCAAGAAATCAATTGTCTTCATTATACATAATGCAGGAAATTGTTATAATTTTTGCTAATGTTGCTTAGTTCATTTCATGGTATCTACATATGTATGTACATATGTTATGTACATGTGCAACTCATTTATCTGCCGGCTCTGGACATATGTTAATTGTTGTTGATGTATATTTTTTCGCTCTTTTTTTTAAGTAATTATATGCAAATATATTTTCATTGTTCGACAATTATTTTGAAATACAATAAATATAAGAAAAACAAAAATTTCGCAGGCGATTACAATCAGTCAATTATTATTTGAATTTTTTTACTTGTTTGTTTTTTTTTTTTTATATTTAAATTTGTTTTGTTGTAAAATTTATCTATTTAGTGTGTCGTAAATTATTAGATTGCAGTGCCCAACAACGCTTATTTAAAATACGTAAATTAAAGTGCTTCTCGTATTTAAATAGTTGGAAACGTTAAATATATTAAATTAGCTGCATCCGCTTGTGGTTCACACATAAATCTTGCTGCAGCAAGTTCTTATACGACACTCTGGGGCATTGTAATAATTTATTGGAAAAAAACTCAGCACAGTAATTATTTATAAGCAGTTCTTTTACTTAATTCAGTTTAGTTACAATTTTTGTTTTTTTTTTTCCAATTTATGATTTTACAACTTACATAAGAAACTAGTTTGTCATAAAATATTAATAATATAAAACATTGAGGTTTGGCTACTAGCTCTCAGTCGAAAATTAACATGTTAACTAATATAATTACAACTATTGCTTGTTTTTTGTGAAATAAAAATTAAAAATCTCTAAATGTGAAATATCTACAACTCTTTCGCAGCATAATTATCTTGGTAACATTCTGTTAGTATTGAAACGGTACTACAGTGTTCATTGAGTGTAGGCAATCAAAGCCCGCTATTGAAGCATTTACCTACCTAGTTCTTAGGGAAAAATACCACAGTAATTTATTTAAAACAAAAAAAAAATATATATATAAAACAAAAACAGGAAGAAATATACCCTCAAGCATGATCAGTCACTAAGAGTGCCTTATATTCCCGCAACGAGTTAAGAAGACAATAACAAACCAAATATCACACTCTCCAGACAGCGATTAGGCATATAAACTAGCTTGGAAAATCAAAGGCGCCAAGCGTTGTCAACACGACAAACACAGCTAATGGTGGCCCATTACAGTGGCACAAGAGTTGCTATGAACGGCATAAGTGCCCGTTAGGAGTTACTAAATGTTCTCAAGCTAAAGTGAGAATTGAACATTTCAAGCGAAAATGTGCTGAAGCAGGAAGAAACCCAAAGCAAAGCAGACTACTAAAAAAAAATTAGATGTAACACCAAATGGAGAACCAAATAAAACAAAAAACAAGAAAAAGATAAAAAAGAATTGAAAAAAAAAATCGGAAAACATTTTCACTTGTAGTTGCAACAAGCCACTGGAAATAAGCAACTAAGCGTGCGTTTGGTTGTGCGATGAAACATTTTTACATTTTTAGATTTTAACATTTTATATTGCACGTCATTACAGACAATTAAATGCAAAGTAGTTTCCTGCTGCTGCTGCTGCCTCATATCTCGTCGTCATCGTCGTGATTGTTGCTACTACACTTTGTTTTGTTTTTGCTTTTTGTTGCACTATGTAAAAGTTGAGAAGTTAAATGCCGACGCTGCTGTTTGCCTTATTGCCTCACAACGGCGGCAACATTTGTTCATGCATTCGCTCATATGTGGCACAAGTGATTATTGCAGTAACAAGACGTACAACAACCCACAACACTCATTGCATTTCTTTTATCATGCCACTTTTTTTAATTCATCTTTTTTTTCTTTTTTTTTTTTGGTTTTGGTACATTCATTTCATTTTTTTGCTTGGTTTTTTTGTTGTTCTTTTTTTTAGTTTATTCGTTGAAGCCTTTTCACTTTACTCTTTCTTTTGATGCCGAGCATATGCAGATAAATATCAAAAAGACGTTAAAAATTTCAAATTATTATAAATATGTACATTCAACTATTTTTCCTGCTTCTCTTGCCGACGCTTGCCTTGGCTTGGCTTAGCTTGGCTTGACTTGTCGTGGCCTCTCTGGGCACTTTGCCTGCTGTCGTTTTCCTGCCAACTTCGCCATTGTCGACGTTCACCTGTTCACCTGTAATTTTTTTCCTTTCGTTCGTTTTGTTCTTTTTTTTCGGTTTATTTTATTTTTTTTTTTGCTTTTTATTTTGTTCATTTGCTTTGCCACAATGTTGTTGAAATTTATGCCACTTGCCACTTTATTATAATAATTCAACATTTCTTTCAATTTTTTTTTCGTTTACATTTGTTTTTTTTTTTTTTTTTTTTTGTTTTGTTTTTTAGTTTGTTGTTTTATATTTGTATATATATATATAGATGTACTATGTGTAACTGTAGTATGTTATTTTATTTGTTGATTGCTTATTCTGCGCTGCAGTTGATTATTATATACAATTGAAAGTTTGCAATTAAATACTCGCAGTTGCATGTGTTTTCAGCTGTTAATAATTATTTATTTTGATTTTATACATTACTGCATACGATTGCTGCTAAACTGCAGGGTATGCTGGTGAGCAAGGTGTGGCGGGCAAAGAGAAAAAAAGTGCAAACCGGGTCAGGTCAAGGTTTTCGGGGAAAAATAACGTAAACACACATTAGTGTCAATTAAAGTGTAGATTTAGTAAAAAGAAGATATTGAACATTATAATTATTACGATTCAGTTTGCGCGTGCAAATGTGTTTTGTTGCTTCTAACAGAAATGTATTCTTTGCAAGGTAGCAGTGAGATTGCAGAATTACAAATGTACATAATTACATACACAAACAATATTTTTGAGAAAACATATATAAGTTTTGTTATTGATTTTTTTTTTATATACATATAATGTTACGAATTTATTTTACTAAACTGAGTAAAAATTCATAATTAAAAGTCATTTCCATACTTTTTAAAAAGCTTGTTAATAATGGTAAATTACACAGCGTACATTGTTTTATTGTAATAAGTATGAATTTTGTCCCAGTTTTGAAATCCCTCAATCCTAATTTATTCACCGTACACAATAAAATATGCATCAAATAAATACAAGTTAAGAAGGTTTAAAAAAATCTAAAAAAGTAAAAATTTTTAGTAATAACTCAGCGTATGCGAATTAAAATTGTGAGCAGCAACCCCGCTCTCCAATAGCGTCTATGTTGCACTTATATTCCTACTAAAGACGTCTATTAAAGACGATGATTGAGGTTGATAATAACTTAAAATGATAAATATGAGCAATAATCTGAGTTTGCATAAATTTCTCAAATACAACGGGATTATGACTAATTAAGGCCGCTTGCAAGAAGATAAGCCTGGTGCTTATGCGACGATGACCGGCAAAAAGCCAATTGCTGCACAAATCAACTAAAAAATAAACCTAAAACCAATTAAATTTATGTGCAATTTATTAAAAGCCTAATGCAATTAAAATATTTTAAAATCCACACTTGTTGCACGCTAATTACCCATACGAGCCAACAATGACAAATGAATGACAGTTATTTTATTTTAAATGTTTTGGAGTTTTTTCTCCTTTTTGTTTTGCAGCAAAATGAACACAGAACATAAAAACCACATTTAAACAATTTGCGCAAATATAAAACCATTTAGTGTAAACCTTTTTCTTTTTTTTTTTTGTTTTTAAACAAACCACAAAAATATATGCATATAACACAGTCAGTAAAGCCAATGGCATCAAATGTAAATATCATTGCAAAAAACACACACATACATGGATGCGCAGATATGTGCACACACAGATACTCGTACGCAGATAGGCGGATACATGATGTGCCTACCCACGTTTATGCGTGCATACGTGCCTGTTTGTCTTTAATAAAGTGGCTAAATAGTAAATTAACAAATTAAAATGTTTCACAATAAGCACCCATTTGATGTGCTTTGATGATGTCGATGATGATGATGTCCATGTTGATGATGACGATGATGCACGAGTACATGTTGCAGCACATGTAGGGCATACGCCAACAGAGGAGCTCCGAGCCCACAAGTAGGGACGGAGATATGCTGTATGTGCAAATGTTTGTGTGCACGTGGTAAAACGGCAGCGATGGGGTAGCAGCACAAAGTAAAAAAAAAAAAAATAACACTGACACACACACACACTCTCAAACAAATGAAGCAACAGTTTGTTGTGCGTGGGGTGGTGTGTGTACGCGAGTGTGAGTGTGAATACATGCGAGTGAGAGAAAAGGTCGTACAGTGAGAGTCAACGCGTGAATACTCCTTGCATGTGTGTAGGTGTCAACAACAATAACAACAACAACAACACCGTGACCCGTGACAAGTGGCAGCATGTCGCAACGGAAGTGGCATTGGTTTGATGTTATACAAATATTAAAGCGTGTTGAAAGCCCACAAATAAAAAAAGCACAAACAACAGCAACTGGCGGCAAAAGGAGTTACAAAAACAAAAACCGGAAACCACAAATATTTGCCGCCTAATAAAAACAAAAAAAAAAAAAAACAAAACCATAACAAAACGACAACAAAAGCTGTCACAGTTGTTGACGTTGCTGTGCCGTTGCGTTTGTTGTTGTTGTTGTTGCTACACTTGGCGCACGTGTGCGTATGCTTACAACAATAACATTAATAGCCAAGTACAACAAAAACGTCAATAATTTTTGGTTTTTAATACGCACGCACGCATACAACCGAAAATATGCCGACATCAACGCAAACAGATTTTACTAGGTAAGCAGCAAAGCACAAGCAGCAAACGCCAAGCCAAGCACATTTCTATTGCAAGGAGCAACAGAAACAGTAGCAGCAACACCACCATCGCCAGCCACAGAAGCAGCAGACGAAACCATTTGGGAATAACCTTAGGTAGCTAGACAAGCCAGCAAACCCCAACAGAGCAACACTCAACTTAGTTGAGACGCCAAAGACGAAGACGAAGATCTCGACTGCGACTGTGACTGTGACTGCGACTGCGACTACGACTGTGACGACAATGGCAACGGCAAGGACGATGGCAACGACGACGAGAATGGCGACACAAGGATGTTTGCTTCTCTACTTACAGACAAGAAATATTTTAGCAAATATTTTAGTTGTTTTTATCGTTGTTGTTGTTGTTGTTGCTGCTGCTGCATGCAATAGCATACACAGCAGCACAGTAGCATAGCATATTTCCCACCCATCTCTTGCCCATCTCACTCACAACATCGAACAACTCTCTATAACAGGCAACTCAATGCCGGAAGACATTCACAGCCAAAATGGCACAAAAAAAAAAAAAACAATAACAACAACCGAAAGTGGGCAGAGAAGCTGCAGCAGGCGTGTAGCAAATGTTGATAACAAAAATATAAAACTGTCGCTTCCTGCTTCTCTTCCTTTACCCAACAGAACATAACTCAACTCACTCACTCAACTCAGCTCCGCTCGACTCTACTTAGCACTCGTCTCGACTCGACTCAATTCAACGACGCAGACACAAGTTTTGCAGGCGTTTACCGTTTTGTTACTGTTGTTGTTATTGTTGTTGCTACTTCTTTTCAAGGTCAAGTACAAGCATTGGCATGAAGCAAAGTGACAGCAGCTGCGTCTGTGCTTTGCTGAATTTGCCAAATAAAAAAAAAAATAGAAAAAAAAACCAAACGAAAGATGAAAAAGGAAAAAATGGGGTGCCAAAGACACAAACAGTCAAACTCACATAAGCAGCAGCTCAACACGACCACCAAACAGCCAACCGCCAGCCATGAAGCCATACAGCCACAGTGTGCTTGGCTTCTAATGTTGCCTGTCCCTCTGTCTGGCTGTCCGTCTTTCTGTCTGTCTGCTTGTCTTCTCGGTCTGGCTGTCTGCTTGTTGCTCATTGCTCTGTTTATGCTTAGTTAGTTGCGCCTTGCTCACGCCTGGCTTGACTTCAGACACTGCTGATGTTGCTGTTGCTGCTACTGCTGTTGCTGCTCCTGCTGCTGCTACCACCCACGGCCAGTTCTTGTCAAAATAGTCTAGCAAAAAATATATAAAAAAAAAAAATAAAAAAGGAAAGGTTGACTTCTGAGTGTCGACATGATTTTTCACGATATTCGCTTTTATTGTTTTGGCGTGCTGCGATTTGCGGAGCTGGAACTTTTTTACCATTTATTTCCTTTTTTTGTTGTTTTTTTTTTTTTTTTTTTTGCCTTTTGTTTTGTTTTCCCACAAACATTTGTTTGTGCTTATTTGGCTGTTATTTCAGCTACTTTAATTTGACCACTCTTGTGGCTTTTTGAGTGAGCAACACAACTTGTTGCTGCCACATCATACGAACAACGACGCCATTACATATTCATTACATCATTTAAATGTAACAGTAAAAAGATTAAAAATTAAGAATTACTCCGTGGTTCTTAGTCAGGACAACGAGTCACTACAAACAATTAAAAGGGTTTCCACGCATTCCACTGACCATCTTCAGATGCTAGCTGACCTACGGCTGCGTTAGGGATTCAAGTTTAGAGCTAATCGAGTAATTGAGGTTCGGAACTTTCTAAAAGCGTACGTAGATTTGTTGTATTTTGAATAAAATCTGTTAAGTCCATAGTTTACCGGAACTTGTGAAAGCTTTCAGGCTTTATCTAGAATTGTAAATACGTGAATAATCGTTTCACATTTTAAGGTGTCAAGGTTTTTGGAAATATTTTAAAGCATAACCTGGGGCGTCTCTTATTCCACATAAAATTTTACATCTACACAAAAGAAAACCCAAACCGATAACATGTACATTTTTAAGATTGAAAATAATTCTGACATCAATCTCATCGATGACAAACCTCTATATATTTAAATGCAAAATCAAAAAAATTATTAGAACTTGAATCAGCGCTTATAAGCATTAAACAGATTTTTGCCACAAGCCTTTATTAAAGCCTAAGAGTGTGAAAATCCGCTGAGTGAAAACGTTTTGGCGCCGAAAACTTTGCGCAACAAAACAAAAAACAACAAAAGAAAACAAAACAGAAACAAAAACAAGATCAAAAAAGGCGACGCGCCAAGTAGTACGTAAAATAAGCAACAAACATAAAAGTCAAGAGGGCGCAAAAATGCCACAATAATAACAAAAAGCAAAAAAAAAAAAAACACATGGAAACAGCAAAAGACAGAGCCAAAGAGCAGAAGAGCAAAAGAATCCTGCGAGAAAATTTAGCAAGTGCGAAGCTTATAAAGCCAGACTCATGCCGCGCAAACAGGCAAACAGCGTGACAGACAGCTAGACAGACGCAATATTATATATGCGGAAGCTGAAAGAAGCCAACAAGTAAATAACAACAAAAATAACAACAACAACAACAAAATGAACAATAGCAAAAGCAAGTGCGCAAAGTAAGTAGCAGGAGTCAAAAGCAGCTGCAGCACAAAATGTCTGCCAAGTTTTCTTTCCGGTCTGTGAGCAGTCAACTTCTTACACACAAGTACACCCCCACACCCCAAACCCCACTCCCAATGCCACACGCACGAATTACAAACAGCAGCAGCAGCAGCAACAACAACAACAACAACGACAACGACAACAGAAGCAGAAGCTACCTACTTATGTACGTACATAAGCAATGCAATCGACGACTGTCAGCGACACTCGAGCAAGTTGCATTGGTTTGGTTTGGCTTAACTGCAGCACAAGATTCGGTTTTGGTCTGGTTTTGGTCTCGGTTACGGTTATGGCTTACATGGGTTTGGTTAAACTGGATGGGGTTGGGTTGGGCTGCCTTATGATGTTTTGGTTGCCGTTTTAGTTGCGCCTTCGGTTTGAGTTGGCTGCTTAAGATTTTTTCGATGTTGCATTCTTCCATAAGCCTGGGCTAACAGGAAGCTGTTGCAACTAACTTTCGCAATGCATGTGTGAAAATCGCATGCAATCTAAGTGTGCAGAAAATGTGCTTTGTATTCTTGTTCTTTCTGTTGTAGTTGTTGTTGCTAGTGTTAGTGCAGAGGCTATATACATATATAAAATATTACAGAAATATTTAGAGAAATGAAAAGAATATGTAAAAAGAGAAAATATGCCAGACAATAGCAAATCACACCCATGCACGCACACACACACATACACTCACACACACAAATGCACACATATTTACTTATTCCTGCATGCAAAAGTATTTCCTTGTGAAATAATAACTTGTCTATTTGCAAACTCAGGTGTTATTAAAAACAAGTAAAGGAAAACAACAATAACAACAACAACAAGAAATACTCAACTAAGCGCAAAAAGGAAATCCAACACGGAGCGGAGCAGAGCAGAGCTGTGTGCAGTGGCAGTGCCAAAGAAAGCCGAAGTTATTATTTTGTTGCTTTGTTTCGATATGTCTGCATAACTTTTGCGCTATAGTCAAACATATGTGTAAGATTTATTAAAAAAGATGTCTCACATACATCCACTATGCCGCCCCGCCCCGACACACACCTTGTAACGCAGTCTTTGTGATGTTTCTCATTTTTAATTTAACACGCCAAAGCGAAGATTTTTATATCTATATGCGAGTAAGTTGCTGCCGCGCGCTCATTTCCCATTGAATTTGCTTGACTTGCTTGCTTACTTACTTGAGTTCAAAAAGCAAAAAGCTATGCAAGCTCGAGACAAAGCATTAAGTTTTGTTTGATTCCTTTTGTGACGTCCAAAAATGTAGAAAAAATATTTACACACGTTGCAGCAGCAACAACAAAAGTAAACGAAACGTAGGCATAAGCATAAGCATAAGGCAAGGAAACGTAATGAAACGCAATGCAGCGCAAAGGGGGCTGGCAGACGTGTTGGAGCGTACTTAAAAAATAATAATTATCATCGATACAAAAGCGAAATATTTTTTTACCAGCTTCATACACACACACACATACGCACACAAATGCATGCAGACGGCGACATATGTTTTTATATGCATTTGCATGATTAAAATGTGTTTTTCCTTTCTGCAGCTGGCGATGCACATGCATCAAAAGCAAAAGAAGCGGCAAGGCATTGCGTCAAAGCAAATACAAAAGTCTTCGAATAAATCATAGTGACTTTGCTTTTGTTCAGATTTGTAAATGATTTTTACTTTTACTTTTTTCTTTCTTTTTTTTAATTTTATAAAACCAAACTTATTTGCTGAAAGTTTTTCTTCAAAGCTATTCGGAAAAAAAATATTGCATACTTTGAGGATGAAGTTTCCATTGCTTAAAAATTGAAAAACAAATTATTTTATCTCACTATTAAATTATGATCTTATAAAAGACATGATTAGAGAATACACAAGCCAACAAATGAATTACCGAGTCATATGTGCAACACAGTGTGAAAATGACAGCAGCAGATGCAAACTAAATCCATTTTTAATTTACTGAGAATAACACGTTCTTTTTGTTTGTTCCGTTGATCGAATGAAATCTAAAATGTATACAAAAATTATTTAATTTTTTTCTAGCTTCGAATTTAAAATTTTGCCATGTTACATCCAATAATAAGGAGTGAAATAGGTACTTTTTGGCTGTACGCTCAAACTACTGCAAGTCAATGCGCATTAAGCTTCCTAATGCATAAATAATCGTTTAGGTTCACATAATATAAATATTACTTAATACAATTTTAGCTTAAAATGTCACAACTCTATTACCTTAATGAGTTCTATGTTATGTATTTAATTTGGGGATACTTTTAAGTCATTCCGCTGTACAACAACAACAAATACCTAATGCTGTCAAATAATGCGCGCATAATAAAACGAATTTACAAATAAGCGAATATAAATCCAAAACCATAAAATCAACCAAAACGCCTCAAACCAGGCATTAAAATGGACGTATGCTACATTTACGCCGTTGTGCCATGACAAAACTCATTTCAACTGTAAAAAAGACAACAAATCAAAACTGAAATCAAATCAAAATAATTCATCAATACACGTCGTACATTTAATTTGCAAATAAACAAAATGCATTATGAAACATGACCAAATGCACACAAAAAAAAAAAAAAATATAGAAACAAAAATGAAAAAACAATAAAAAAAGAATATTGTGTGGCTTACGCGAATATATTGCAACAAATAACAATTTATAATAAATTAGACGCGAGCCAAACTGATTTATGTGCATAAAGGCAGAACGCGTTGTCCAGTTAGCGACAAACGACAAGCGACACGCGAGAGATGACCGTTGGCCAATGGTCAGTTGCGTCACTATTGCAATGTTGCATGCAAATGCGTCGCTGCTGCTCAATCATCTGCCGAATTTGTCAAACGCATTACGATTGAGTTGCCTTTACATGAAATCACATTGGATTGACTTATGGTCTGTGTGTGCTCGCTGATTAACGCAAGCATTTCAGCTTTAATGAATTTGATTTTTCGTCCCTTTTTCTCTACACTTTTATTTTTTAGGAAGTATGCTGCAGCATTGGCGTGTTAGTGTGGCAGTGACATATTTTATTAATCAAAAGCATTATCAATCATCAGCATAAACCACAACAAACATGATGATGATGATGATGATAATGATGATGATGACGACGATCGACAAAATGTCATAAACACAAATCAAGGGACAGACGAAATCGTGTGCGACCAGTCAAGTTAAGTCAGGTCCAGAAGCAGCTGATAACTCTTGACTAGGCAAACATGACGTATGCGTAATGCGTAAATCATAATTTGTGTTCGAGGCATGAAAATGAAAATTCGATTGCTGCGTGCACATTCGCTGCTGCATTCTGCAGCCAACTGCCAAGTTTACGACGCAAGCATTTGTAACATTTGATGAGACGGCAACTGCGACTGCAACAGCAACAACAACCGAAGCAGCAACTGCCTGCGTCGCTATTAAGTCGCATCAAGTTGCTTTGCATTGCATTGCATTGCATTGCGTTGTGTTGCCTTTGACTTGTGATGCCTTTTGTGCCTTTGGTCAGACACTCCGACATTCAGTCAGTCAGTCAGACATTCAGCCGGTTCGTCAGTCAGTCAGTGCAGATGGCGGCGGCAGCAGCAGCATCGTCCACTACGCCTGTATGTGTGCTGGCGCATGGACGCTTGCATGCACATCAGAGTGATAGTGTCAGTTATTAACGCAATTAATTCAATCATTATTGAATCATGCAGAGTGCAGAAGAGAAGAGTCCAAATGGCACTTTGATGCTTATGTCAGTTTGGCATTCAATCCACTCCGCCGTTCCGCAGTTTCGCCATTCCACCTGTTCAGTGCACTTACACACACATGCGCGAGCACAAACACGAAATATCGATAATCATGCTCATGTCGATGCTGCTGATAATGATGAGCATCTGCTTGCATTGATGGCTCTTGTTGTTCTGGTTGATATTGTTGTTATTATTAATGTTGTTGTTGTTGTTGTTATTGGTCCCTTGTGTTGTCGTATTAAATGTTGCGTACGTTTATCCTTGTGCACGTCTGCATGTTTGTCGCTGTCTCTCTATCAATACATCTGTCTGTTCGTCCGTCCATCTGTTGGCCTGTCTGGCTGTCTGTTTGTACTTTAGCCTGATGTCAAATTGTAACCGAAAGTGTAACGACAAAATCGCTGCCACGTTTGCATGAATATCAATGCTTGGCGCAAGCGATTTCATTAAATATGCCCAAAGAGAAGTTCGTACGCAGTTTATCAACTCGCTTGGCGTGTTTATTTGTATATGTGTACCTACATGTATACATACATATGTATGTGCAAACTACTTATGTGCATATGTGCATACATATATTTGTATGTATATATGTACATCCGCACACACACATACATTCGTATGCCTGTATCCATGTGCGTGTGCTTATGTGTACATGTGTGTGTGTGGGTATGTGTTATGTCGCTTATGTACAACATATGTGCGCTAAATTAGCTCAATTTATTGTTGTTGTTGTAGATTTGCTATTGCCATCATCGTCGCCACGATTTGGCAAACCATTTTTTTTCCTTTTTTTTGTTGTTATTCACAACAACAAAAATAAATAATTTTTGTTTTTTTGATTTTTTGTTTTGTTTTTTGTTTTTGTTGCGCTTGTGCCCTGTTTGGACATTTATCGCACATTAAACGTCACGAAAACAGCACAACAATAACAAAAATAACAACAATTATGCTTGGCTTCATTTATATAGGCTGATTTTTTTTTTTTATTTGTCTCCCCTCGCATTTTGGCAGTTTTCTCGTTTATGACAACAAATTGCAATTTCCGTCAACATAGTGACTGATTTTATTTGTTGTTGTTGTTGTTCTGTTTAGTTGCATTACTATTAGCTTATTGTCATTGCTTTTGTTGCTCGTATTATTGTTGCTGTTGTCGATGTTGTCCACAACGTTGGAAATACCATTGTTACAATTTGAAATTAATAGCTTTTTAAATCGTGTTTGTTCTAACCAATCGCAATGTAGCCAATGTCATATTTATCATAACATTTTTCAAACCAAACAGTGCATAACAGACACAAGCCAGCTAAGCTTGACTTCTTCAGTTTGTCTCGCCATCACTGCTAACTCACTCCCCATTTGAATCAGTAACCATAATCAGTAATATTTGGCATATGTCGAACTTCGCATGTGCATTCAAAAAAGTATAAAATAAAAACAAAAACCGAAAATAATATTTTATTCATAATAATTTTCGCCTTTGTTTGTTTTTTAATATTTTTGCATTTGAGTCTTTTTATTACTTCTTTTTTTATAGTGTTGTTTTTTTTTTTACTTTTATTTTTATGCATTTTAACGCGCATAAATATAAATTATTTTATGTGCTGCTCAGTCACAATGAGTCTACTCACCCACAGCATAGCAGAATCCCAGGCACAGGCACACACACGCCAAAGCAAGCCACCATACTGCACACACACACACACTCCCTTGCAGAATGTTGGAATTTTTTAATAAGCGGCAACGACGGCCGCAGCGTCGGCTGCCAGGCGGCTGCAAAAGTGTTTTCTGCATATTTTGACACTTTTATGAGTGAATGAGTTGGCGTTAAAAAAAAATAAAACATAACACATAAAGTTTGCAACGATGTGCGATATTTCACACCAACAAAGGATATGCAAGGATATGCACACACGCATACACACGTGCCGATTCTCGTATGCATCGGCACACTCGCACTCTCAGCGTGCCAGGCGAATGGGCGAGTATTGCATGTGCGTGGGCCTTCGTCCAGTATTGGCAACACATATCAACATTTTAATGATATTATTTGCGTTATTTAAATAATTCAATAATTTCATTAATGTTCCGTTCGGAATTTTCATCATGACACTTCAGCATTTGTGTGCGTCAGGCTTTTTTTTTTTTTAAACTTTTTTTATTTGTACTTTTTTATTTCTACAACGAATATGGCTTGACTTACCATGGGACTTAAGTAACAAAATCGAAAATAAAATTTAAATGTTTACCATTTTATATGTTTATCCCGAAATTATACTTCTGTTTATAAATTGCCCATTGATGAACTGAATAATTAAAAGCCAATTGTACTTAGGAAATGCATTAAAAACGTTTGACTTGAAATTTTTCAAACCGAAAAGAATTGATGAATTGATGCTTCTCTTCATGAATCCGCCACATGTGTTGGGGGGTAAAAGTCTGTTGGTAAGATAGACTAACTCTAAAATATATTAAAATTAAGCTAATTAATGCAATCAATTTAAATGTTTTTTATAAACATATTAAAGAAAGAAAGCATAATTATTCATTTTATACTTTGTTAGCCGTTTTAAACAAAAACGTGCCTATTTGAATAATGTGATTACTTCTGTTCTGTGTTTTAAATTCCGGGAGGTATGTAAACATTTCACGCTCAAGTTCATTTCAGATTATTGCTGATTTCAGATTTTTGCTGTCATTTAAAAGTATATCAATACGCAGTAAAGTAGGATATCAAATTTAATCAAAGTTGCCTATTGGCACAACAACTCATAAGGAGTACAATTAAAGTATTGCTTCCAAGCAATAAAAAATTTATAACCATTTTTAAACGCATTTACTCCACAGTGCCTATAACATGCCAAACTTTCAATCGACTTATTAAAAATCCACCACACGACAAACCTTAATTGAAAAACCGATTTTCAGCGATCGACACACACGAAACACATAACACGACAATAACCAAGTCGGCCGACCCAGACAACAATCAACGACATCGACAACTACACAGGCAATTAAATGGACATGCGACACCAGCGCGACAGACGCTCAGACTCGGCCGCCAACTCAGACACGCACCAGCCAACCAACCGACAAACCAACCAACCAATCCACAAACAAACAAATGCAAAAACAAGAAACTGACGGTTGCATATTTTTCATTTGGAAATCAATTTGCTGTTTACATAATTGTAAAAAATGTTTTCAATAAACAAATTATTTGATTATTATTGTGCCAATTAAAAATAAAAGAAAAAATATATTTAAAATGAAGCAACAACAACAGCATACACCGTGAAATAATGCAAATGTAAATGTAAAAACGAATGAAATGAATACCAACTGCCATAAAAATGCTAGAGTCAAAAAACAAAAAACTGAAGCCATGTTGGCATTTACGATTTCACAACAACGGCAGCGGCAGCGGCTGCAGCAGCAGCAGTAGCAGCAATAACAACAACAATAATAATAACGGTAATAAAACGCCGACTACAAGCCAACAGAAAATACATTTTTTATAATTTTTAAACAAAGATCAACCTGCAATCGATGCAAGGAGCACTGCGCAGCTCGGCACAATCCGCAGCCAAATTGCCCACAAACTGCAGAAGCGGCAGCAGCAGCAGCAGCAAATTCAGCATCATGAGCTGTAAAAGTCACCAGCTATATAAACTTTGGCGGTTTTTTTTTCCCCCTTTTTTTTGTTTTTTGTTATTTTTTTATCTTATTGTTGTTGTTGGCGTTGCAGCGCAGCGCATTGTAGAAGCATGCAATACAATTCGATTCGCTGCCATTCGTTTCATATCGATTTGATTCGGTTCTGTTCAGTTCAGTACTGTTCTGTTGTTGTGGCTTGAAATATTTAATTGCCTTGTATTGCGGTTGAATGCTGTACGTATTAAATATATATTTACCAACAACAACAACGACAACAAGGACATACATAGACGTGTCTGCTTGGCAAGTGTCGGCGTGTTTGTGTTTTTCACGCCATAACGATGCTCAGGTTTACTTTGTGAAGGTTTGCTTGGTTGCCAACAATACCTTTTACATTTTCCATTTTTCGTTTTCTCTGCGTCCATACGTAAGCAATTTGCAGAAGGCAAAAAAAGTGTAGCATACATTAGGGTAAATACGAAACTGTATTGCACTGCACTGCGCTGAACATGTACGCACATGTTCTTTGCCTTTGCTTAAACGCTTCCTAGTTTGTCATTCTAAGCCATATCAGCAGTTGATGGTCGTGTGTACGCTGCGTGTGTGCCACCACAATGTCGAATCGCTGATACGAACTAATATGCCTACAGAAGTGCAGGCATGTCCGCATGTCATGTTGGTCATTATGATTAAATCGAAGTTTAATTTTTATGAAGTCACAACGATTATGGAAATGCGTATGTTGAAATTAAATTATACCATTGCGCTGAGCCCAGCCTCACACCTGGCACTCACACGCTCTCACTCTCACAGTCACTCACTTGCTCACTCACTCACTCACCGGGCGACGGACTATCGTTAATATTGCATTTTAATTGAAGGGCAGCATGCATCGTGTGTGTGTGTATGAGTGTGTATGCTAATGGTGTTGTTTGTGTTGTTGTTCTTGTTGTTGTTGGCAATGGCATTGCCGAAAGATGTGCACGAAACGACAGATCGCCTGTCAATTTGCGCAACCTGCAAACTGATATATCAGCTGCAGTAATGCCTTCCGTAGTAAAACATTGGCTGCGGCTGTTGTTACCGCTGCTGCTGTTGTTGTTGTTGCTGCTGCTGCTTGTCGCAGTCGTAATTGCCAATATGCCAAAAAAAATTAAGTTGTTTTTTTTTTTGTTTTATATAAGTGTATATGTAAAATTATTATTGTTAATATGAACGGCGTATGCTGGCGGAAGTTTATTAAAAAGCATATTTAAATTGATAAAAATATATACGCAAGTTTACATACATATATACTTATATAAGTATGTACATATATAAAAAGTTACTCATACGCAACGTCTGCTACTGCTGCTGCTGCTGCTGTATCTGTGCATAAGTAGCTCAAAAGTGTTAAGGATTCAATTAAAGTGATACAGAACCAGCCAGCAAACGTGTAGCTATAATTCGATTATGGATTTTCCGCCAAATTAATGCGCAATATTTTCGAAAATGCAACAGCAACAACAACAACACCATGCATCAGCAATTATGACAATAACAGCAATAACAACGACATCACATAAAAAAATTATAAATTACGCGACAGTTGACATGTCATTGCGGTTAAAATTCGTTTTATTTTTTTTTATTATTATTAATAATAATGTTTTTTTTTTATTTTTTTTTTTTTTAATGCATTTTTTTCCTTAAGAAAGTCCAGCACAAGGTTTTCTTTAAATAATTCTCAAGGTATAAAACTTAAAAATAAACCGCCAAAATTGTTAAGCCCACACACAGACCCATGCATGCCACCCACTCTGTTGTGCCTTCGCACAATAAGAATTTATACAAATGCGAGCTGCCATGATGCACTTGCCCTGCACTGCCTGAACGGACTTGCGAGCTACGCTTAAGCAAACGAAAATAAACTTGCATATGTCTGTCTGTATGTATGTACGTATGTAGGTATGTTATTTATACCTATAGTATAGCATAAGGCAAGTGAACTTAAATATTCAACAGGAAATATACGCCAATCAAGTGCCAATCTTAACCTGACGGCAGCAACTAAACGTCGAGACGCAGTGGGAAAGCATAGCGCGGCACAGCGACGAGGTCAGGCGAAAGTTAGCGCTCATACGAAAAAACACCAACATACGACTACAAGAACAAGAACAAGCACAGGCACAACAATAGCAACAACAATAGCACAAAGTGTGCGATATTTGTCTTTAAATAGCACAGTACGACTTTAGCATAATGTCTTACGACCTGAAAAATGGCGTCAGACATACGCTCCACGGCAGCGAATGCAACAACAACACAACAATAAGCACACACAAAAACTGCTGGCGTTGATAGTGTTGCTGACGTCGGCAACGACTGAGGCGGTGGCCGAGGCAGCGGCAGCAACAACAGCAGTGGCGGCGACGGCGGTGGCGCATAGCTTACTTAGTTCATTGTCGGTCACGCTCTTATTTGCCACGCTCAACGCCATCTAGTGTGGGTTTGATGAAACTGGAAAATGCAAAGTTCTTGCATACATTAACGAAATTTCCACTTCCTTTTTTGCCGTTGTTGCACGTCGACGACTGCGACGACGACGGCGACGTCTACGTACCCGTGTCTACCGTCATCGCCTTCACCTTCGTCACCGTTACCGTCGCCGTCACCGGCGTGAGTGCAGTCAATGAATGTTGCAAAAGTTTTGTCGGCGACCGGCAGCATTTACTTGGAAAATTTGTGCACAAAGATTTTCACAAGTGGGTAAGCAAATATTGTGGCAATTTGTGTCGACCTGACAGACGCTTAGGTAACCGGTTACTTTCTCTTAAAAATAAAAGAGCTAAACAGCAAACACAGTGGCGTCAATTTAATGGCAACTTTAAGCTTTCCGGTGGGAACTCCGGGCTTTAAAATAAAATATAGTGGATAATTCAGAGTCAATCGACTGAATGAATTCCAAACCCGTCTACATATTCAATGGCCTTGTACCTTTAAGTCGCTTGGCATTTCCTTGGTGTCTGCTTTACATTCTAACTTTGGCGTTTGTTGTCTTGTCATATTCATAATACAGCCGGCCCAGCTCGGTCTTTATAAATTAGGTAAGTTCGATTACGCCATTTGCTCTAACTTGCACTAGTAGCTGAGCAGTCTGTGATCTTGCTCTTGATCTCTAAGATCTTGCTTTCAAGTTTCCATTCGTAAGCGCCAATTTTTAACATCAGCCACAGCCTAGAAACCAAAAAATAATTATCGGAATTCTATCGTAATCAGATAAACGGTACCCATATTAACATATAGCCAAAACACTTAGGTTGAAGCTAAGTAATCGTAACGAGTAATTGAATAATCATACAAAAGCTTAGCTCAGCTCTTTTACAGTTACAGAGTCATGCCCATCACTCGACTTGAACAAAGAATAAAATAAACTATATTGTGTATTACAAATCCATTTCAACCGAATCTAAGCGCCGCCAGCCAAGAGAGAAACTTTTTAAAAGATTTCCGTTGTTGCTACAAATATGCATTTTGTTATTTGGCACATTCAACTTAAATAATTTATTATATTTTATTGCATACGAAATTGCAAGATTTACCTGCTCAATTTCTCTTTAGTCTATGGCAGCAGGATAGACTTCGCGTCGATGGTAGCATCGGCGGCGGCGGTGGCAGCGGCAGTGGCAATGGCAGCGTCAACGGCAAATGGCAATCAAGCGGCAAGTGTCTGTTCGTCTGGGCTTGAAGGCGGCTAATGTTGTTGCTGCTGCTGCTGCTACTATGCCCCAACTCTATACACCCCACCCCACCCAATATCACATCACACTGCGTCTGGCATTTAGTGTATCTATTGTACCTAAGTACACGTGTGTGTGTGTGTGTGTGTGTGTGAATATGTATGTATATGTCTATTTGTAGTTGATTTTTTGTTGCTCCGTTAACCCGTATAAGAAATGCAACATCGCAACGAAATAAAACTAAACGAAATTGTCTTCTTCAATGTTTTGTACTTTTGTTACTTTTTGTACCGTGTTTTGTGTTACTTGCTACAAACGAATTTCATCTTATAAAAAATGCATATCGGTCAATGAATAATTCATTATGAATGAAATACATAATACTCACTTTGTTTCAACATTTAAATGAATGAGTGAGTGAGTGAGCCACTGCTGCTGAGTGACTAAGCCAATGAGTGAGGGAACAAGGGAACGAGGGAGCAACGGTGTGTGAGAGTGGGTCAACGTGTAATGAGTGTGAGGAGTGAATGAGGAACTAAGCAAAACGTTTGGGAATGCGAACACGGGCACGTCTCAATTGTGTGACTGCCTGAATGTGTAAAGTGAACGAGAAAATTGCAAGTGTGCAATTGTGGAAAATATTTTCTATTGTTGTTGTTGTTGTTGTTGTATTATTGCATTGTTATTTTTAGCTAAGCTTATTATTATGGTTGTTGTTTTTTTAATTGTACGCATTATACAGTTGTTGTTGTTGCTGTTGTTTTTTAATAAACCCTTTTAGGTTTTCATCTGCATCTTCTTTGATTAGTTTCTTACGTAATCAACTTTTATGCAATCAAAAAGTTTTATTTGCAAAAAACTAAAAAAACAAAAAGTGATACCTTTATTAAAGGCCATTTCTCATTTTGTCATATCTTAAAGCATACAACCCTTAGCATAATCATATCTAATTTCGCTGCACCCCAAACTAAATTCAAGGGTCTAATTATTTTTCATATTTTATTGCCGCACAACGTAATGTCTGCAAAATGTGGAACTTGCTTGCTCGCCCACACACATATACTTACACGCCCACCACACACACACACCGCACATAGCACAGCGACCCTGCCTGTCTGCTGTGTCATCCACACCACATATAAAATATTATATCTATATGCGCATAATTCTTTAAAAATTAAATTTAGCAACGCTTCAGTGTCTCAGCAGACATTTTATGTAGTCTAACGCCATTTATAGTAAGCTTATACTTCTTTCTTATTCTTCATGTTTTTTTTTTTATTTTTTATTTTTTTTTTTTTTTTTTACACATACAGTCGTGGAGTTTATAACCCAAAAGTACAAGAGCACGACATACATACGTATATGAAAATGCCACAAAGCTTTGGCAGCACATTACTTAAGTCAAACAGTGGCGCATAACCGTGCAATAAGTTTGGCTACAAGGGAGACCAAGGACCCAGCATGTAAACCCAAATAAAAGATGGCGGCAAGAAAAGGTAACAACAAGAATCTCATCTAGCTGCGAGAAAAGTTGCTGCTGCTGCCGCTGCTGCTGCTACACTGGGCTGGGTTGGGCTGTAAAAATTAATTTGCCTGTTAAATTTAGCATTCTTGGATTTTTCTTTAGCTTTCGCTTTAGTTATGCTTTTGTTTTGTTTTTCTCGCGTTTTTGCTGCGTTTGCATATTTACATATTTTATTGAAAATAAAATCCAAAAGTAAGATAAAAACAAAAACAAAAAATATATGTAGCAGCTAAAAACTTAAGACAACGCATAGACACGCAACTGTCGGGGGCGTGGCGCAGGTGGCGCTGCGCTAAGCTAACACAAGTCAATGTCTTAGTGTAGACGTGGTTTCTGCAAGTTTATAATTATTTTGCATAAATTAGCAAACGCAGCAGTTGAGATGATAGAACAGCCAGACACACCGGAGGTTAAGGTGTTGCCGTTGACGCGGCTGCTTAGCAGGGCAGGGCGGCGGCTGGCCTTAGTAAGGTAGCAGCCGCCCAAGACCAACGTACGCATAATCAATTTGGTTGGGTGCGTTCGTAATTATAATAATGTTTATTTATATACATATTATTATAATAATTTTATGTTTGCGTATTTAAACAAATACTGCTGAGGCTCACAACACGGTTAACTGCAAAGAAGTTCTTGTCTATGCCAAGAACAACATTTGTGGAATCGACAAAAAAGAAAGTCTTTAATTTTCTACCATAAACATTATATAATAATTATATATATTCTATAAAAAAACTAAAGCTTTTTGAAAGTGAATCCTTAAGTTGCGAGTGACACTGGAGTAATACCTAGAAGAGAATGTTGTAATATTACATATGTTTTATAAGAATATTTATAAAAAATTATAGAATATTGAGTTCCACCGAGCCTCTCAACCTTTTTATTTAAAATAATTATTAAAATAAGTTTTCATCATTAAAATCATATTTTTCAGTTAACTTTCCCAGCCGCGTCAGATCTTACCCAAAGATTTAAAATCTAAATTTGAATGAATTAATTTGCAAATCTGCTAAAAACGTTGTCAATAAATCAGAGCCGCTAATAAATTGTTACATTGTCAAAGCAGCATTTAAGGCTTTATACGGCAAAAAAACACACATCACACTCACAGAACACAAAATGCAACAGAGCGCCGTCCAATGCAACAATTAAACGTTTCATTTTTCACGTTTTTTTTTTTTTTTCACACTCACCAAACTGTGTATGCACATGAAATACGCGTAATAGCTGTTTGTGTGTTTGTGTTTGTGTGGGTGTTTGTGGCATGCATACATACATACATACATACAACATTGCACACTAAACTAAAACCAGGCACTGGCAAGGTGTTTAATCCCATTTGGCAGGCCAACAGGCTAACAGCAGACAGACAGGCCGACAGACAGGCAGACAGGAGCAGGCAGGCAAGCAGACATTTTTTCACATCATTGATTACCTATTAGATTATTTGCATTGCATTGGATTATTATTGTTGTTGTTGATGTTGTTGATTTTTTTTTCACGCTCACGTGTTTGCACACATAAAAAATCCTGTTGACTGCTGACTTTTTGGCCATGCCCCTACGTACCAACACATTCACAAACACACACATGTTGAGGCCACCGCACGCTTGTCAAGTTAACCGCGCGTGGTCACAACGCATCACAGCATCACAGCAGGGCAGTTGAGCAGTTGAGCAGTTGGGCTCAGGAGCAGGGGCCTGACGTAATGTTGCATTTATATGCAGTCTCGTTGCAATAGACTCCCGCCGTGGCTGCAAAAATACCAACATCACCAAGCAGGGACACATGTTGCACATTTTCACAAAAAAAAAGAACAAACAAAAAAAAACGAAAGCAGAAAAACAGCGGCATCAAAATTGTAAAAGTAAAAAACAAAAAACAATATAAATGTTTTAACAAAATAAACAAAATGCCCACAAATTGTGGCAATTGTGTGGTTGAATAAAAAAAAAAAAAAGAGAAAAGGAAAAAATGCAGGACACCCACTCACAACATAACAAAAAGTCGCATGAGTTTATTTTTGTGAATATAAAACATTGCCTAGGTGGCCTGTGGCATATGCCCAAAAAAGATTGACTTTTAAAATATTTGGATTGCAATGTTTTACCTCTGAAAATAGCAACAATGAAATCTGATTGCAACAAACCTGTACGAGTATTTTGATTTATAACGGTATAACTACAGGTAAATAATCTTTAGCTAGCCCGAAGTATAACTCACGTTTAGCGCAGAAATCTACACAAGAACAAAAAAAAACTTTTGATTTAATGAATTGGCACATTTCTGTGCTTTTCCTTGTATAAATAAAAAATCAAAGCACTTGCAAAGTTATATTTTTATGGGTAAAGACAAATGATTCATTGTTTGTGCTTTGGTAGAGAATTTAGTTATTTATGGCATGAGCTGTGGTTTTTTGCTTTAGTTTACTTAATCTTTAATCTGCTGCAATACGTAGCCAAATCTGAGCATGAAGACTCAATAAAAAATGTATAACGAAATATTTACAAGATATTTCACAAATTCTCACATTTGCTTGAATGGTTTAAGTTTAACATAAATTGACTGCACTTAAGCGGCGTACACAATAAAGAAACAGCCAAAGCCATGGCAACGGCAGCAGCATTGCCAGAAATTCAAGCCAACCAACACACGCACAAATGACAGACTCACACACACACACACACACACATGTGCATACAGCCACAAACATGCGAGCACATGCGCCAGCAGAACGGTCGTGACTCGTCGTGGCTCGTGGCAGTCAAGTGCATGCCACTTGCGGCGTTCCGAGTACAAGCATGAAAGGCATGAAAAGCACCAGCAGCATCCTGATGCTGCTGCTGACGCCGTTGCCGTTGCCGTTGCTGATTGCTAAAAGGGTCGACATGGCCCAGTAACTGTATTTGCAAGAGAGAGCAAGAGCGAGAGCTCAGCGATTAAGTAACAAATCGCTTGGAAATAAGTGGCCTTGTAATCGCTGTTATTGTTGTTGTTGTTGCACTTGTTGTTGCTCCTGCTGATGCTGCCTGCTATTGTTCCTGTGCTTCTTGTTGCGGCTGCTGTTGGTCTTGTTGTTATTGTTCTTCTCGTTGAGTTGCCTTTCGCAGGCATCGACATGACCACACCAGTTGAGTAGCCACAACGATGAAAGCCTCATGATGCTGGTCAAAGATAATTTTATAGTTAATATATAATTAAGTAATCTGGCGCTTGAGTAGCGCATAGTAAGTGTCATGTGTCTGTGATTTACTGGCATTAGCAACTAAGCAAACGCTTTGCCAGCAGTTTGCACGAAATTGCTTATAAAAATTATTTCACACACACACATATGCGCAAATCCTTTGTGGCCGGCTAGGCTCCTTCATCGATTTAACTTCTGTTCTGCTGCTGCTGCTGTTAGTCGCGATAATGAACGCATGCATGAAAATACAAATCAGCGCCGAGCACAAACTTTTTAACGTGCAACGCAATGAAAATTATATGGAAAATTTGTAATTGTTGTTTTTATTGCAGTTTGCTAGCAGCAAAAAAAAAAAACAACAAAAATCGTAAAAGTTTGCTTCAAACTAATACTTATATAATCAACACAGTACAGCAACAACAACGACAAAATCAACATATGCGCCCTCATGCGCACATGATAATGCGTTTAGCGTTCGACTAATTGCCCAGGCACATTTCAAATCTATAGACAAAACTTTAAATTAGCACAAAAACAATAAAAAAAACAACAACAACAACCACATAGTCATTTCGTATTGGCAATGTAAAGTGAAGCGAAAATAAAACAAAAACAACATTTTATCATTGTTGAAAACTGCGGCGGTAATTTATAAAACAAAACTAAAATGGAAAAAAAAACATTAAAAAAAAGTTTTATAAAAATCAAATCAATCGGCAAAATAATGCGTTAACTTTTATAACGTGGCAAAAAAAAAACACCAACAACAACAACTCTAAGCAAAACTTTTTGTTACTAACACACGATATAAAAAGTTTTCTAGCAACTACAACAAAAAATCAAAGCATACTTTGCGGCGTACGCGTTTAAAAATTACATTCATACTCATATGCATGCAGTTCAATATTTTTAAACTCTTTTTCAGCTGCACACACACACACACAAATGCAGCATACGCAACATAAGCATATTTTTATTTTTTTTTTTTTGGAATTTCAACTTTTAGCAACGTTTCCGCTGCTTTTTAACTGCTTCTAAGCAACTTCAGTAAACGGCACACGGCACAAGGTACACGGCATGGCAAAGGAAATAAAACTTGCCGGAAATCACGAATTTAAATTTGATTATCTGTACGTTTGCAATATATGCGTTGCCGCTTAGAAACTGCATGAGACCGTAAATCGAAGCCACTCGAGGCCTATACGAAAAGTTGTCCTTCGTTTGCCATTTTTGCTTTGCATAAAAGTACACACATATGTACCTATATAACATGCGTACATATGTATTTGAAGAAACATATATAGATTACTTAAAGGCAGTATTCCGCGAAGTGCATTCATTTGCTCTTGTGACTTTTACAACTTTCAAGTTAACTTTAAATTCCCGCAGCACAAATTGTCCGTTTTAAGCGTTTTCACTTTGTGGTTGCCGGTTGATAAGCCACGTGCAAATATTATTTTAAATTTCATGTTACCTTCGAAATTAAACAACAATATGCAACAATATTGAAAACTTTACACATAATCCATAAGCAGATTTCAATGAAATCGTCATGTATTTGTGCATTTTTATCTTAATGAATTTTTTGCAAGGCTGTTAATTTTTTTATTTTTAATTAATATTCGAATTTCTTTTCTTTTTTTCCAACATCATCATCATTATACCTTTTATTGTAGTTGTAGTTAGTACCTGCAGTGTGTTAGTGCCTGCAGTTATGCATGTATGGCATATAATAAAATTGTACCGGAAATGACGTACAAGTAGACATGAGAAGTGTACTCAAGCACACTCACATGCGCTGCTCGAGCAACATTTTAACCATCGACGGTTTTATTATTAAATCCATGAAGTTTTTATATGCATACATATGAATATTCATATTCATATACGTACATACATACATATATATATATGTAGGTATATGCATGAACATGTATAAATGCTACGAGGGGAAATATCAAAAATTCACTTGATTGCAGTTTTCAAGTGAAATCCTAGCGTACTCGATACATCATATATAAGTATTTGCGAGTGTATCTACGTGTGTTTTTTCCATATTTTGTTATTTTTTTTTTCTTTTTTTTATTTTGTTTTTATTATGTGTGTATCGACAGCGGAAAATTTCTTGTTGTTAGTTGTTAGTTTTGCAGGATATGATGCAGGAAATCAAGGCACCCACACAACGATAAACGAAGCAACCAATGCATATATGTAGCCAGCGAGCAAACAATCACCCAACCAATCACCCAATCACCCAACGAACCAAGCAACCAACAAACCATCCAGCCAACCAGCAACCAAGCAGCCATGCCACATTTGCTAAATGTTTTGTAGTAATTTATTTTTCAAGTAGGCTCTGCAGAAAGTTCGCATCGCATGCAGCATGCATGTAGTTTATATTATTGCATAAAATTTTTAATGAAGTTGAAGTCAATGGAAATCAATTTAAATGAGTTTTTAGCTATTTCGCTGTGCAATGCTGCTATGCTGGGCTCGGCTAAGCTACACAAATATGCGAGTATACAACAAAATGAAATCAAATCGAATCGAATCAAATCGTTGCGATGCGAAGTGAAGCGAAGTGAACCAAGCGAAGCGCAGCGTTGCGTTGCATTGCAAACCGAAATCATTAGTAAACTAAAACATTTGTCAGCGACGATGTCAATTGCAGACTACATACAATAATTTTCACGCTAATTAATTTTTGGTTTGGCAAATCTTCGGCACTCATACACACACACACACACACACACGCACACCATGCATACGCATAAGCAAACACGCCCATACATGCACAGGCAGCCGCTACATACGCGCACTTAACAATTTCCGCATCCTGTGCGCTAAACTGTTGAACATACTCAAGCGTTTATTTTTCCTTTCCTTCCCTGTTTTGTTTTTCTTTTTTTTTTCTTTTTTTATTATTTATTTATTTCGACGTCTACGCTGGCTGTTGCTGCTCCTGCTGCTGAGGCTGTTGCTGGTGCGCCTTCTTTCATCGTCGTTGACGTCGTCATCATCAACGTCAATTTTGCGACATTAGAAAATTTGTTGTCGTCATCATCATCGTCCTTGCCAGCACTCTCCCTATCACCGCCACCGCCACCGTCGCGTTGTCGTCTTTGTTGGCTGGTTTCCTGCTGTGAATTTGGTTAAATTCTATTTGGGCTGGCGAATCAAATTTCGATGCTTATCCTTAGGCACAATTTACCCTTTTCTTGTGTGTTGTTATGTTTTTTTCTTTAACGCCATAAACCACACAAGTGTACTTCGGGCACACCACAAAATCATTGCAAACTAAAAGGCGAGTCGAATTTTACTTTTTTTTTTTCTTTTTGTGTTTACTTGCTTGCTTGGGTTATCTTGTATTCTTTTCCTGATTTTTATTTTTATTTTTCGTTGTTGTTGTTTTTTAATCGTCACTCGATTGCGGGCTTTACGCTTGAACAAACATGTACATATGTGTATGTACACATATTTTACAAATACAAAACGCTCCCTTACTTTCTTGACTGTTTGGTCTAAGGCGCAAAGATTGCCGCCAATGTGGCGGTTGGTACACAATTTTATTTGTATTATTTTTTTTTTTTGTCTATCTTAAAACTCCTTTTTCCTGGTTCAATTGCATGGGGGCGTTTTTTGTGAAATATTTAAATTTATCGTTTAATATAATTGACGTTAGCATTAAGAAATAAATCGCAATAAAAAAGACGGTTTCAGATTGTTCGAGTGCTAGCCCCGTTCACCCCAAAAGTATGCAACAATTTGTCGCTTTTAATGACGATATAGAATTGGTTGAAGCCATTATCAAAGGAGATTTTAAGATAAAAAACTAAAATGCATCAGGAAGATGCAGCAAATAAGGATTCAACAGAAGAGAAAAGCTTTTAATCAAATATATGAGCCGGACTTAGAATTCTGTTGTGACATATGGTATGAAAGAGATTCAAAAATAATATAACAAATAAGTTATATTTTTCTTTAAATAGTTTTATGTCTAAGCTCTCGGTAACGATGTTTGCCATACAAATTCTATGCGCGACATCGACATCGAGTCTGTTCCGATGACATCACCATTTATTATGAATCTTTATGTATGCGCTTTATTCAAAATTACAGAAAATTCTGTTACACGATAAAGCGCAGCAGGAAAAATATATATGTAAAAATGTAGACAATAAAATTGAAAAGTTGCTACCGTACACCTTTACTATCCGGTATTACATAAAATTTTAGACACAAACTATTAGGATCGCCGAAGACTCAGAGGCATTTCAAGTAGCTCACAATGTTATACAATAGGAAGAGGCCAGCATCTGTTTGAACCAAATAACAGTTGCCATATCATATGATATGCGGCTTCCATTATTTGCCAAAACAGCTTAGACAATAAACTCTGCTGCATTCTTTCCTTCCTATTTTCCTCTATCTAATCTTCTATATTATACTTTTCTAATGTATTTCTTTACTCCCTGTAAAATCGATGTAATGCTTTAATCTGCTCAACCTTAATTGGACCAGAATATTTAACCTATAACCGATTCTCTCCTTTTGCTACGTCAACGCTTGAAATTCTCAAGCTAAGATCGGAGTAAATGGAGCAAATTAACGCCATATTATAATATTTACGAGTGCCACCAAAAATGTAAGCCTTTGACAGGCAGCAACTAAATACCAACGACTATTGAGACTAATCATGCTAATGCGTAAGTTTGTCTCAAAGACATTTATAGAGCGCCAACAATCCGCACATGCAAACATCCGCACGCACTCACGCACAAATGCACGCACGCACGCCCACAGCCACTCAAGCAAACGCTCAACTGCACGCAGCCAAACTATTGCACATGCAGACCTCTACATAACCGAGTCAAATACACTACGGCACACCAGTCTGTGCACGCATACACGGCTACACGGCTGCACTGTGCGGATACGCATAACGCCAAACTGCATGCATGCACACACACGTGCATAAATTCGTAGATGCGTGTGTATGTATGTGTATGCGCTTATTATCCACCTGCCTTCAATAATACCTACGCCAAATACCAAATAATTTATTTATTATGTGTGTCGCTCGCTCTGCAGTACGGCGTCATGGCGTGCAACACACGAGCAGCCCGGCGAGCGAGTGGCCGATCCGCCCAGTCGGCCAGTCGCCCAGCCACCCGAGTGTCCACCCAGCACGAATGTCACCCACTGAAATTTCATTACAACTCATTTGACAGTCTTGGTACACTCTACGCCATCGTAATATGCACACGAACGACGGCGACGCTGCCGTACGTCTGCCAAAATGTCACGAGTGTGCTGAGCCAAGTGGCAGCATGACAGACGCACGGCAACAAAACGGCAGCACAAGCCAAAGCGACGACGACAACGGCAGTCGGTAGACGATGGACGATGGACAATGTACGACGGACGACGGACGATGGACTATGGACGATGGTCGGCGAACGATGTTCGCTACTCGGTAGTCGGTGGTGATAGGGACAAATAGGTGTATAGACATCAGCAGCAGCAGCAGCAGCAGCCGTAGAAGCACGGATTAGCGTATGCAGCGCGACTGCAATAAGCAATGAGCCATTGCTGCCGGAATGGGGGTGTCTCTGATGAGGAACAGAACATAGGTGAACGCGAAATTAAGCGAAATGAAGTTGACCACGTTTCGATTTGAATCAAAGCAATGCAATGCAATGGAATCCACGGCCCTGCTCTGCATTGCGAAGCCAAGCGCACAGGATGCAGAGTAAAAAAGGAGAGTGGGATAGAGAGAGAAGCGCCAGAGAGCAATGACGTAACAGGCAGGAAGAGTAATGGAATTGGATGGGATGCGATGAGGAGGAGCCAGAGCGAGGCCGTGCATTGCTCCATGCATTGTTAATAGTTTGAGTTGCACGTCAATAAGCAAGTGCCACGAATGGACCATTAGTTGGATACTTCGCTGGTTATTTGGCTGCGTTGCATTGCGTTGGGTTGCCTTAGTTGGGGTGTGATGTTGTTATTGTTGTTGTTGTTGTTGCTATTTCTATTGCTATTGCCATAACGCGGCGCATATTTAGTCAAGTTACTGCATGCATACGTGAGTATGTGTGAATGTCTCTCTGTGTAAGTGTGTGTGAGTGAGTAAGTGTGTGTGTATGTGTGCTGTTATGTTCTGCTTTTGCGCTATACAACATGCAAATCAAGTTTAAATAATAATCGAATTTAATCAATCAATCGCAAATTCACAATCGATCATTTTGCATAATTTAATTGATACTTGAAAGGCGTTGGACGTGTACTGACGAATTTAAAGAAAATTTCACTTACCCATTTTTATATATAGCACATACAAATCGTTGGCAACGATATACAGTTTTAACTTTGATTTAATTTTTACGAAATCTTTGTAAACGTAAACGTTTGTTCGAAATCCTTTCTGTGTTTAAAGTTTAATTTGACAAATTTTCAATTTTACATGTTTAATTAAATGTTTGGTTAGCCTGTCAAAAAGCACATCGAACGTTACACTACTGAAGCGTTCACAGCTGAAGATTTTGCTTAACAATACCTTGATAAAATGAAAACTGATATCTCTTGAACATATTTAATGCATTCAAAATAGTTTTACGATTTATTAATAATATAAATTTATTTTAACGTCTCATCATAGAAAGCAAAGACGGCATACTAGGAGAGAATTCGGGAAAAATGTTTTTATTTTGACAGACCTTCTGTCTTATAACAAAAGTTAAAAATGCAGAAGGAGTTTATGGTACGGAATTTTTTGTGAAAGACGTCTTAAGTCGCAAGACTTTTTACTTTGCTCCGCTACATTACAGAAACACCTTGATTCTACTAATTTACCATACTAACTCAAATCGAGAATAACCGAGACACAAAGCACATTTTGTTTCGCGAAATGAAGCAACCATACTATAGCCAGTCGAGACTAATAAAGTTCGTGCAATTCGTGGTTTACCTGTACTCGCCTTACAGTTAGCGCAAAGATGTTTCTATTATGAAAACCCCCAGGGCGCCGCATAATTTTGTCGAAAACCGTTAGAAAATGAAGTGATTTAGTATAAATAAAAAATTAGCGGGCATATTGTCTGCATAATATGCAATTTATTGTTTAACGGATACACCGTTGCCAATACGGTCTTATAAACATATGCAATAAACATTTGCATGTTGCATGTAAATTACCATCGAATAGCAGGCATAAAAATGTGCAACACTAAACGTTAAATTTTATTGCTATTTTTCTTTCCTTCATATTTGTTTTGTTTTTTTTTGCATAACTTATTTGCTTGGTTAGCTAATGAGCTTCCTTGGCACGGCGGTTGGCTGTCTTGCTATTCAGCACATTTATATCTATGCTAATAATGAAAAAAAAACAGAAAAGAACAAACAAAAAAAGAAACAGGAAAAAGTAACAGTAGAGCAAAAAAAATAATAAAAAAAGAACAGACACACACAATTGCTACTTAGGCAAACACTTGGCAATTTAATTCAGGACAAGTGTACGGCGCAAACACTTGATTTGTGTGCTGAGTAGTTTGTACTTGATAGTTTTATTACACAATATTAGAAATTATGCATATACATATGCACACTTACATATATGTGTGCATATTTGTATGTATGTATATTATGTGCATATATTTGTTTGTGTGTATGTCTGCAGGAAAAAACGTAATAATGTGCCATATACGATGTACTTTTCACCCACATGGTTCCGTTAGACGTTTTAACTATTGTAAGTGCAAAGCAGCATGCGAACAGATTGTTAAATTGCAAAATTTTACCTTAGCATTTTTTCCATGTAAAAATAAAAAGAAGAAGAAAAAAATAAAAGGAATGGAATTGGAAATTTGAAGTGTTGCCCACATATATTAACAACAATGAAGATGTGCGCAGTTTACTTTGTTATGCAATTAGTGAATTCAATCGAAACTAAAAAACACCAAGAAAAAACAAATTGCATACATAAATGAATGCATCGCAAAGGAGGGCACTTCTGCGAATATGGTATGTATGCATATGCAGACGTTCATGAGTGCTGATATACACGTGTGCATGTGTGTATGCATATGCATAGTTAAATGTACCGTTACACTGTGCTTAGATCACTTGAGTGAGTGTGTGTTTGTGTGGCTGTGGCTCAAGTGGCGTTGACGATGATGCAGAAGAAGCAGCATCAAGCCAAAAATGGGTCGATTTTGCAATTCAATGAAAGGCGCAAAATAAATTGCAATTGTATTTCGTTTCTTTTTTTCTATTTTTATTATTACGATTTTTAAACTCGATTTTGGTTTTTTTTTTTTCTACTTTTCATAGGCCAAAATGCTGGAGAACTCACACGCTTGGATGGGCGCCTCTGGTTCAACGCTTACAGGTATGTATGCCTATAACACAACGCAGCAGCAGCAGCGCCTCCTAACAATGTTTTTTTATTGTCTGTTTGTGTTTTTTTTTTTTTTTGTTTGTTTGTGTTGTGTTTTATGCTGGCACACTTTCAGCAGACAGCTATCAATATCAGTTACAGTCCATGTGGCAGAAATGCTGGAACACCAATCAGAATCTCATGCATCATTTGCGCTTCCGCGAACGTGGTCCACTAAAATCTTGGCGTCCTGAGACCATGGCAGAGGCCATATTCAGCGTGTTGAAGGAGGGCCTCTCGCTGTCGCAGGCGGCGCGTAAATATGACATACCCTATCCGACGTTCGTGCTCTATGCGAATCGTGTGCACAACATGCTCGGACCCTCCATCGATGGCGGGCCCGACTTGCGGCCCAAAGGACGCGGAAGGCCGCAGCGCATACTGCTGGGCATTTGGCCGGATGAACATATCAAGGGCGTTATCAAGACTGTGGTCTTTCGCGAAGCGAAGGATATCAAGGACGAAAGTCTGCCGCATATGCCACCGTATGGCAGACACTCGGTGAGTCTGATGCAATACGAAGGAGAGACAGCACGTGGCTGATTTCTTTTTCTTACACTTGCAGCCTGTTTTCCCATTTCAGGACATGCCCATGAACTATCCCGGCGGGCCTGGCGGTCCCGGCGTTGCCTGTCCAAATGGCATGCCCACGCCCACAGGCGATCAGATGTCACAAGAGGCTACAGCTGCTGCCGTTGCCGCCGTCGCGCACAATATACGCCAGCAGATGCAAATGGCTGCGGTCGCGCAGCATCAGCATAGCGCCGGTGTTGGCATGGGTGGTGGCGAACCTCCAGCAAGTCTCTTCAATTTACCACCGCATTTGCAAGCGACGCATCCGGGCCCAGGCGGCATACCGTTGCCGAAGGGGAGCATATCACCGGCGCTGAGCAGCGGTTCGACTCCCGGCTTGGGGCCACGTCACGCTCCATCGCCATGTGGCCCGGGCGGCATACCTGGCCTGCCGCCGAATTTACCGCCCAGCATGGCTGTTGCTTTGAGTCGCTGCGATCCGGCTGCGCTGCTTAGCCAGCAACAGCAACACCAGCTGCAGCAGCTGCACCTACAGCAGCAACATGCTCTGCATCAGCAGCAGCAACAGCAAAAGACCGGTTTCGGTGCAAGTTCCATGCCACATCCATCATCGTCGTCGTCTTCTTCGTCATCTTCCTCAGCGGCAGCGGGTAGCGTGGCAGCAGCAGCAACCGCCATGCATCACCATCAGCAGCAACTGCAACAACAGCAACAACTACAGCAGCAGCAATACCATCAGCAGCAACACCCGCATCAACAGCAACAACATCATCATCATCAGCACCAGCACGGACAGCAGCAACATCCGTCGGCTACATCCAGCTCCGCTGGCGGCACAACTTTATCGGATAAATCGAAAGCGCTGTCAACGCCCGAGCACCATCACAGCAGTGAAACGCCGCGCCTGCACTCACCGCTCACCGAACTGGGCCTGGAAATGAGCTATAAGCGCGATTACTCGCCCTCACGCCTCTTTGCCGACGATTTGGCCGAGCTCGTGGGCGGTGTGTCGTCGTCATCTGGAGCTGCCACAGCCGGCGACGTCTCCGCCAGCGTGTCATCGCCTGCAGTAACCACCACAACCGCCGCAGCAGCAGCATCTGGCACGCCAATCAGCTCCAGCAGTGGCGGCATCAAAGTGGAGCCCCTAACCATGAGCAGCGAGTAAGCTGCACTTTCGCCTGCAAACGGCACAAGGCAGACGTATTCCCTCGTCTTCTTATGTAGCATTACCAGCCATTCTTTTTAGTTGAGCTCAGCAAAGTTTCAAAACTCATACGACTCTTAAGCAAAATCAATCAAAAACATCTAATTTTCATTACTAAGATGAGATGAGATGAGAATATTGAAAACAAAGAAAAAAAAAATGAAATAAGAAAAGCTACAATATTACATATGTATTTTTAACAAATATTTATTAAAAACAGTTAAATGAGCAATAGTGTACTACCAAACCCGCTCCTTGCTCCTTGAATGTGCAATAGACTTAGCATTTAGTGACTACGAATAATCAAAACTAACTGTACTTAATTAAATTATTTAATATACACTTTATTTATTTTCATAAGTAAACTGGAAGTATTATTATTAGTTTATGTATTGTATTATGTATACATATTTGAAGTCTAGACGATCTCTTAATGTTTTAAGATATAAATAAAACTAATGTTGGAACATTCCAAGAAAAAATGTTTGAATTAACAAAAAACAACAAAAGTGTGCCCAAGTTTTTTTTATTTTTACACACAAAAAAAAACAAAAAAATTAACTGTATATGATGTACAAAATTTAAAACTAAATTCACTGAAAACACAAATACATTTGGTCAAATACTTTTGAAAGATATTTATTGAAAATGGAATGAATTAATCTTTAGGACTTAAACACAAAAATCACAAAAAATGCCTTTCGGAATTAAATTCAAAAATGAATTTTTAGAACAAAAAAAAAGTGACAAAAAAAAAACAAAATTTGTAAACTTAAAATTTTTATGGAATATTTATACAAAAAAAAAACAAACGAAATTGACAAAAAAAATTAGCAAAAATATATTTAGATGCGAAATTTTTTACAACGAATTTTCGTATATATTTTTAGATTAAATTAAAATTTTTATTAATAATTTCATTTATTTAGCGCAATTACCAGAGTGCGAAAATAGTTCTGTTGTCAGCATATCAAACCACAATTGTTTGACCATAAACACCGTGTTTTTTATATGGGAAGCTAAGTGGTGCATCTTACGAATGCAGGATTATGCCTTATTTACTTCTTCAGTGTTATTGAAAGTAAATAAAGTTTGCAAAGCACGAAATCCTTATCTCACTCTTATATATCGGTTAGCAAAACTTGAACTTGTTAGCTGGTGAAGTAAACATTCCCTATGAACATGTTCCTCGACGATTTGTGGAACCGTTTCGGTTGATTATTTTGAAAATGGAAATCTGCTTTTACTGTGCAAGAAATTTCTCGGATTTTTTTCAAAAACCTCCGAACAAATGTTTAATTTAGAGCAAATGTATACCCTCTGCGCTATTATTAATTTTTACTGCACTCATCTTTTTGTTCTAAATTTAATTTGATGTTCTATTTATTATTTCACTTTAACAATTTTTCAGTCTAACAACAAAAACTCTTATTAAAAGTGCCTTCTTCATTGTCAAAAACAAAATTAAACCAATTATTTGTTTTTTTTTTTTTTTAACATAAAAATATATACGAAAATTACTATGTTTATATAGTTTAAACGTGTTTGGTGTAAGAAAATATATATTTTTGTTGAAAATTTTTCTTTTATTTTTTTGACAAACTTTCGGCAAATTTATATGATTATTTAATAGTTATAATTTTAAAAAGCACACGATAAAATAAAAACGTCCTTAAATAAAATTTACTTTAAAATAATTACGCAACTATTATCAATTGAAACTCCATAATAAATAGTAGCAAAGGTATAACAAAAACAAAAAAATTTTATGATACACGATAGCCTACAAATAAAAACATCCAAACCACTTTTTTCTTAAAAAAATTTATGAAACATAATCTATTTAATAAAACCCAATAAAATAAAAATTTTTTACCGCTGCATACAAATTTTTGGTTGTACAGAATAAGATCAGCTTATTGCAAAATTTATGTTAAAAATAATTTTAATCAAAAATAAAACTGTAATGAACCTAATTTTAATGTCGAAATAAATGTAATTAAATCAATTTCATAATGAAAAAATTTTTATTTGTTTTTTTTTTTCTAAACATCGTGATTATCTTTAAAATCCAATTCTAGCCTAAAAAGTATTTTAAAATCATATTATTATATTGTAAATTATACATGTAAATGATGCAGGCACCAATCAATTTAACTGTTGAGCCGTGGCTAAACTTTCCTTCACCTCCTTTATCCTTAATATAAAATATTATTTGAGAAACATTCATTGAGTGGAGGCAGGTGTTGCGACCTTATCCAATGTTTTAACTGTATTTAAGCAGAGTTACAAGGCATTTAGCTCCTACAGTCAATATTGCCTACATGACATTCCAGTTTTTTGCAATTTTACTGATTCCAGCCATTCCTAGAAAACCAAGAGCGTCATCAAGGAGTTGTCTTACTTACTCGACACCAGGTTGATGACCCCTTCCACTTTGATTACAAAGCGTATTCAAAATATTGAATGTCAGCCTTGTTGAGGTGAACTCAATTTGCCTATGATTTGAACCCGTAATGATTAGTTTTCGTACATTGGAAAAACAGGATGTCTAATTATAATTTTCAATTAAGAAAAGCATTTAATATTTATATACAATTTAGACAAACGCTTCGGAGCCTGACAAATAACAAAAATAAAATATAAAAAAAACTCTTGCTTAGTATTAAGATAAAATTCAGCTTAAAGTTAGTGTGTTTTAGCAAATGGAATTAATTCAACCGATTTGTTTTAGAATACTTTCTGCATACAACAGGCGTAGAGACTCGTGTCAAAAGTTGCGTGCGGGGAGCGGGTTTTAACGGAGTCCTACGTTTTAAAGCACGGCCGGCGACGGCTGATTAATCTCTTGATGACGTTGCAGTAGCGTCAAACACTGATGCAGGCACTGTGTGCTCGCCGTCGAGATTGCCTTTAATAGTAAAAGATCAGGATCTGTTGGCGAGAACGAGGCACAATCGATATTCTCAATGGCACGGGCCAGCGAAGCATTGCTACATTGGGATAAACATTGAATATAAAAATTGGCCATTCTTGCAAGTCTTACTACAAACCACTGTTCCGTCAGGTACAAGGCCGCACGCGCCGACGCCATTGCATCGGAAGCAGCGAGCAGTTCGCGCGGCGGCAAAGGCGACGAATTGCTTATGTCCATGGCCTTCGTGTGGCTCTCGACGACCGCACGTAGCCCATCAACCCATTCTTGACGCGCGCGAGCATCTGCCGCTCGCAACTTCAATGTATCACCGGAAGTACAACCAATCGCAAAAGTACGTGAATCTTCATCGCTCGGACACACAACAGCTCCGGCCAGTTGTACCTGACCCCGTGGCGCGCTAGCCAGCACATGCGGCGACGGAGCAATGTCTTCACCAATGGCTGCTGAATCGCAGAGGAAATAGCTCAGCGTACCCGACTTCGCGTCGACTGTGAACCAACGGTACTGCCAGCCTGAGATGGGCGTATATAATTAGCAACGAGTTTTCCTCATTGAGATTGTAGTCATAGCGCATACACTCACCTTTCATAACATTTGTATATTTGCACAGTTGGCCATTTAGTGTGTGTCTGCTCTGATTAAGCACTCGGTTTAAATTACTTTCCATATTGTCAGCCTTTGTGCAGCGCACCTGCTGTGGTTGTTGCTGCTGCGGCTCAGGCTTTTGTGCCGTCGTTGACGCCGTCGTTCGCTGTGTATGCTGTTCTTTGGCCGCTGCTTGTGCTTTCTGCCGCGATTTACTTTTGCGATGTTGAAAACTAGCTTTGATTTTACGCAGTATGTTTGCAAATTTTAAATATTTGTGCGAAATTATTATGATTAATTTTTTTTATTATTTAAAGAACTTAAATGACGTACAAACAGCTGTTGTAAAAAGAAGAAGAACGAAGTTCTTAAGTTATCAAAGTGTAAGAGAGAGAGAGAGAGACATAACGGTTCTGAACTCTGCAAACTCTATTCCTCTTCATGAACATATGTTGTCGTTTAGTCAAAATGCAAATGCAAAATGCATGACACATATTGCCTAAAACATAAAATTACACGCGAATGTCAAATTCGAATTATGTCTTCGAGAAAGTGTTGTTATATTCAGAAGTTATAAGAAAGTGGTGACACTCCTGCCACAAACACAGGCGTGTCATTCACAATAGCCATTACGGCACTGACTCGTGTTTAACAGCACCAGAACGAGTATTCGGTTACGTGTATATCGACGCAACATATAATGCAACACTAACCACAGGCAGTCGCATAAAAAAACTGATTGGCGAACGTCGTTGCTCGCGTTAATTTTTTGCAAATATTCGACAGAAAATGTAAAGATTTTGTGTTAAAATTAAAAAAAATATATAATTTAAGCTACTAGGTTTGTCCGTTGTTGTAGAAACATTAAATACGTTAGCAACATATGCGTGAAATGTGAATTTAAATTGTTGAAATTGAGAAAAAAAAATCAATTGTAGTGAGAAAAACGAATAAGAGGTGAAAGAAACGTATGAAGAAGAAGAAATCGTAGCAGAACAGAAACAGCACTAAACATTAACGTCAACAACAACAACGACAACAACGAGTAGAAGTGTTCTTTTAAACTGTGTGTGAAAGAAAAGATGTTTTGTTGCTGTTGCTGATGATGGAGTTCGGTTCGTTTGTTTGTTTGTTGTAGTTGTTGTTGTTATTGGCGCTGTGACTCCACAGAACTCGCGCATCACAATCAACGTCGTCGACGACGTACACGTCTTTGTTGTTGCTGCTGCTGCTGGTTCTTGTTGGTGTGTTGCGGCTTTTAGCGAGTGTTGAATTAAAATTTTATAATTTCGAATTTAAGCTCAAAATAAACGCATGCGATTGTGTTAAAAAGTATACACATATATATAAATATTCAAAATAGTGTGTCTATAGCATACGTTTGTCGCGAATGTATCTCTTTTTTTTCTTTTCTTTTCTGTTGTTTTTTTGTGCTTTTGTTGATTTATGACATTTCACATTTGGCTTTTGGCGTGCATCGCACTAGCAGCTATTGCGTGTGTGACTGTCGTTGTTGTTGGTTTAGCTTGACTCCTGCGACAAGTTTAATTGTGGTGTGCTGCTCGCGTAACAGAGAAATAAAATAAAATAAAAAAAAAAAAGAAAACGTACATAAATATCTATATAAGTCGACAATAACAACAACAACTACGAAAACAATAAAAGGCTCGCATGCGGGGGTGGCATTAGCACATATGTGCTGTTTGGATATACATATACTTGGTGGCAGTGGTTGTTGTTGTAATTTTCTTTTGCTCTGTTTTTATGGTCATTGTGTGCAGTGTAGCGAATAAGAAAAAAACCATGTTTAAATACCAACAGCAGCGAAACCGACAAGCAGCAGCGACCGTTGTGTAGCCATAGCAGAAACAAGAAGAAAAAACCCATTAAAGCAAACGCAAGTCAGAAATGAAATGAAAGGAGGAAAAAAAACACTCAAACCAAAACAAAATGCGTGCTAGTGAAAATTTTAAATAACTGCTTTTGCTAATCTTATGCTTTTCTCTTCTTGTTCATTTGCTTTGATGTTTTGTTTTTCAACCACCTACATGCACGCACGGAAAAATAAAACAACAAAACCCAAAAATAATCATTTTTGACAACCGTATGTTTGTGCGCGTGTATGGTTTTTGTCATCTTATTGGCATCATAGCGTATGCCTGGTTGTGCGAGCGGGATAGCGCACCCGCAGTGTGACCATGAAAATGTTTGCCAATTTAAGAAAATCAATGAAACTGCAAAAACTACAAATTTAAATAAAAAAAAAAAAAAAAAAAACCAAATTACAAATTTAATTAAAAAATTCTCAAACAAAAAGAAAAATAAATTAAAATTTCAATTGCACTTAAGTCATAACGTCTAAGCCAAGCAGAATACACAGACGTGGCCGGTGCAGTTGATTTTAGCCTCAACTGACAAAATGGATGGTCAACGTGCACGCGATTTGCTAACGCTGCTGCAGGAGCGCGTGGTCTTTCTCACGGGTGGCCGAGATCGACGTGGCGGACCACTGTTATGCTTTCCAGCCACGCCGCGGCGTGATCGTCTTAAGCCTGAGGATTTGCGGCGTTTGCTGAGTTACTTAATTATGATACCAAGGTGAGTAGTTAGTGATGGTGTCCAATATAGTACAGTTTATTATGTAACAGCCCTCGCCCCCTGCATACTTCGCACTAGACATGCGCGTGAGATCACTGACCGTTGAATGTTGCCGACGTCGGAGTCTTCTCATTGTCGTTTGCTATTATAAATTCACGCATACAATATATGCGTAATAAAAAATTACGATCGCATAAAATTTTTGCTCAAAAAATGCATGATTTTTAATTTAAACAAATTTGTTTCTGCTGGGCTAAACAAGATGATAGCAATAACAAAAACAACTGTAACCCAAATTCTTTACAATTTCCGTTTTCGCATTCTTTGTATTTTTTTTTTTTGTCTTGTTTTATATACATTTCTTTTCTTGTAATTTTATTATTTTTTTTTTATTTTATTATTTCTTTAACGCGAAATAATGTGAAATATTATTTATAAGGGCGGTGCTGTTGCTGTCGCTTCTTTGTATGCATTCTTTCTGCGGTCGCGTTGCTTGACTTGGTAAACCTGGATGTTGCCATTGTTCTCAACGCTGTTTGTACTTTGCTCCTACAAACTTCATTATCATCATCGTTATCGTCATGATCGTTGCGACCATAATCAGACAGCCAAGAATACTGCAACAATATGCGTTCATTGTTTCCTGCAATAACAACAACACCAACAACATCAACTTCAACAACAGCAACTGAGCTCAAACAACGTCAATGCGCAACCAAAACGCAAGTGTGCCTACTCCATCCCACTGCATGCCGCGCATCGCCGTGGGCACCTTAACGCGCTTCGTTTACGTTTTGGCAACAAAAATGCATACAATAAGCTGCTGCTGCTGCTGCCGTTTGCTGCCTGTGCTTTCTGCTTTTTCCCTTTTTCTATACAAAGCAAGTGAACAAAAATGAAAATCAAAAAACACGCACACAAAAACTATAATGCCGACGAAAATTCTGCCTCTTTTTTCCCATTCGTTTTGTGTATTTTTCGCGTATTGCATTGCGTCTCAATGCTTCTTTATTTTATTTTATTTTTTTGTATTTTCTTTTTGTTATTTGCGAGTGTTTTAATGAATCATCAGCAACGAAGAGTGAGAACAACTTGCATACATACGCCAAATACAAACCCAATCCCAAGCTCAAGCCAAGTCAGTGGCAAAACGATCTGAAAAGAAACAAAATAAAACCCAAATGCCAATAGCGAACGAATGCGAGAAACTACGCATGAAGTGGCTTTCATCTCTGCCAGTTTGTATATGTCTGAATGTAAGCCTAATCGTATCTTTAACTCTCGTAACGTGCGTCCGTCCATATGGCTTTCGCTTGTCTTTGTGCAACGCATTGCAAAAGCATAACCAAAAAAGACTGTTTCGCTTTGTACGCTAAAAATGTTCTGTGCACAAAATCTTTCAAATTAAAATATGTAAAATAAAACTGAATCAGAAAAAAAACATTAAATAAACTTATGAAAGCAAAGCAAATTGTGCAAAAGAAAATACAACAGACAAAAAATAAAATTACTGTGCATGCACAGTAGTGTAAAAATAAAGACTAGCAGATGAGATGAATAACAAGAAGAACATAAGATATAAAAAAAATTTGACTTATGAACGTATAAAGTATAAAAATATATATTATGTATGATTATATGTATAAAAAAAAAACCATGAAAAGTTGCATAAACTATTGTAGATATACATACATATATGAGAGTCTGAAGTTGACGCAATAAATGTCTGCTCGGCTGAACGTAACAGGAAATTCACTGCTACACTGGGCAAAAAAGTCTTTTCTGTGACTCTCGCATTAAAATTATATTTGCAAAGACAAAAGACTCTCGATCTTTGCACATAATCGATTTTTGGTGCATCAAAATTGTTTGCACTAGAGACTTTACTTGCACTCCTTTCTTTTTTTTTTTTTTTAACTTGCAAATTAATTTGTAACGTTTTCTGTGACTAAATGAAATTCCATGAAGTATCTTTTATTTCTTGTTGCTGACGAAATATGTAGAATTTCATCATCCCATATGAAATATTAATATCCAAAAAAAAGAGGAATTCGCTTAGTGCTACATCCTCGAATCTTGCACCACGCCCAATTTTCATTGCGAGCAAGGAACGAGTGATGCATCATAGTTAAGAAAAAAAATATTAAATATAAATACACAGCGCTATATAGATAATTTCTGCAATATATAGATAATTGTTTTACTTCAAAGACTTTTCCAATTTATTCTATTTTTTATAATTTCTTGGTTTTCAGATTTCTGAGAAATTTTCGAATTTTAAAGAAAAAAATTCTTTCATGTCCCTTTAATATTTAGCTATTATGTTATTTAGCCATTTTGGTTTTAAAAGAATGTACACACGATTAATGTCATATATGAAAATTCGTACTGACATAGATTTAATATTTTGCCGAGCAAAACCGCAGTCAAACACTTTACCAATAAAAACCATCGTCAAGGCGACGATTGAAGACGACGACGATGACAAAAACAACAAACAAAAACATGGAAGACACTCATTTCGCCGACTTGATGCCAATGGCAACGGTAAAGAGGAGAAAAAAATGTAGAAAAAAAAAGATTGCGACATACTTAAGCAGAAAATCCATACGGCGACATCTTCTTCTTCGTCTTGTTTCTTCACTTCTGCTTCCTATACTGCTGCCGCCGGTCTAAAGCGATAGCGACGCAGACAGCTTCCCAGTGCAAAGGTAGCAAAGTAAAAAAATAAAGAAAACTTGAATAGCAACGACATCGGCAACAACAACCTTAGCAGCAGTTAAAGCAAACGTACTTACAGATTTTCACTTGGAACAACTTTTCATTTTTGTTAGTCTTTTTCTTTTTTTTCTAACAATTTGAACCCGTAATGAAAATCACTTACCAATGAAGAAATCACGCTAATGAGCTTTGGCACTATAACTACGAAGCAAACCAACCCCAGGCACACCTCCCCATCCGACCCGACCCGAACTAAAGTGCATTCGTTACGTCTTTGTTTGTAATAATTGCCGATTGTGTATAGTGACTCAATGACTGACTAACTGACTTGGCAGACCTGGCTGACTGACTGAGTGAATGAATGAATGAATGAATGTATCGTCTGAAAATGAGGATGCAGGGCGACGACGCAGGCAAATGCTGGTTCTCACGTTAGTCGCGTTGTGCACAATATCACAATGCTTATCATTTTTTGGGGCCAAGCAGCGTCGAACGACGGACAACACCGACAACAGAGGCAAGAATGGAGAGACGATGGTCATTTTGTTCGATCGGCTGCCCCACACGATGCTGCTGTTTGTTTATTGGCGCTGCTCATAATGACGTTCGCGATGGCAATGCTGACGCTGCCAAAGTAGCTGAGAAAGACAACGGCATGCGCTATCGTGCTAAGCTTATCGCTTGAAAACGCTTTGGTCTTCGTCGGTATCGTCGTCGCCGTCGTCTTGGTCGATGTCGTCGCAGTTGCAGTCTTTGGCTTTACCGTGTGGTGCAAGTAACCGCAGCCGACATATGTACATAAATACACATGTATGTGTGTACGCTGCCACACCCGCCCCTTTTAGCAATAAGCAGCACATTTTTTGTAGCTAGCTGTTGATGGTGATGTTTTTCTGACGCCATTAAGATTGATAACGAGCCGTTTTTTATTTTTTTTTTGTTTGGTAGGCGCTCACACCGATTGCTTCGGTTCAATATGACTGTGAGCTCTTATCTTTGTGGCGCATTCACGGTCCAATGTTTACATGACGAATCCAGCGGCATTCCTGAGCATTTGTTTTTGTCAATGCGCTACGCTTCTTCTTTTTTTTTTTATTACTATTATAATTTTTCCTTATTTTTATTTTATTTATTTTTGTTTCTTTATTAGTGTTTTATTTTATTTATTTCTTTTTATAGTTCTGTGCTCATTTTTACAATGGGGGTGCTTTGTTGTTTGTTTGTTTGCTTACTGTCGTCTTCTTGGCGCTTTTTTCTTTGCGTTTTTGACGCTTTGTCTTTCGTGTTTTATTTATTTTTATTTTATGCGCCTTTCTCGCTTTGTTTTGATTTAGGAATTTTTTTTTTTTTTTTTAAATTCGTTTGGGTTTTGACGTGGTCGTCGGCGTTGCTGTATCTTTTTCATTCTGGGCAGTTTTGTTTTTTCTTTGCTTTTGATTTTACTTTCCTTGCAAAGAGCAACATGCAGTATTTTGGTTATGCTGTGTTTAAACATTCCAGCCGCGTATTTAGCGTGCAAAGTCGTTTTTGGCAAAGCTTTAAAAGTCGGCTACTGCTAAATTTCCAAGAACGCGCAAACAAGATGGTTGCCTTGTAGGCGCAGCGTGCGGTCGAGGGAGTGACCGACGTACGTATGTGCGTACATACATACTGACGTTGTTGCCTTATTATTTTTGGCTACAGACTACAGCAGTCGACAACTAAGCTTTGTTATGGTGCAATTTTTTTTTTATTTTTTTTTTTCTTGCAGACCCCCTCCATGTCTTGTGCCAGGTCTGTGCAAGCCTTTCCTCTTTTCATCTACACTTTAGATTTGCTTCTTCTCTGCTGCCCCATTTACTGTTTTCATTTTGTTTTAATTAAATTTCAATTTATGTGCTAAATATACAATTTTTGATTAGTGTTGATGTGTTGTTTATTGCGTCGCGTTTATATTTTTTTTAAGATTATTAAATTCGAACATCAAATGAGCTGCTAGCAGACAACCAACCGAGAAGCAAGCGTTGAGTTTTTATTTAATGGCGTTGACTTACTTTCAATGTTTATTTGGCTTTGTGTATTTTTTTTTTGTTTTTTTTTTCTGTAAACAGTTTTATTTACATTTTTGTTTTATTTTAGTTTTTTTCTTTATTTTTTCTGTAATTTAGCCTCAGTCGTAATGACGGATGCTGTTTAATTAATCACATCTTTATGCTATGAGTTTACGTAGTATGAGTATTTGTGCTATTCCGTGGCCTATACGCATTGATTAATGTGTTAATGTTTCGAAATTCCATACGGAGGCGCCGTTTGATTAGGTTCTTATGAACCGTTGTGAGATTATAAAAATTACAGAGACTATACAACAAATGCTTAGATTAGCGGACATCTCAAGTTGGTTAATTATTACATGCATAAGATGTCTACTAACCTTGTGATGCAGCTACCTTACCTAACCTAAGCTGTCTATAAAGTTATATTATAAGTATTTGACTTAAAAGAAAAAACATATAATATTATGCAATCTGATTGACGTTCCTTAAGCAATCATTGTACTACAGTAGCGTATGTCTAAGAATTTCATGGTTTTAATGGGCTGTTGAAGTTGCAAACTTTAAAGTGAACGTCTATTAAATAAATATAAATGTAAATGTTTATCAATACGAGATGGGGTGGGATGTAATTTTCAGACAAACCGAAACCATAACAATCCACTGTGCGCAACTGATGTGTAAGTGGCTGTGAGACCTGAATCTTCTGATCGATTGCGAACAGAACACTTTGCATATGTCACAAACCGTCTGGCGTGCGTATCTTGTTAAAGTTTTCTTAAGTAGCTCCCCAACTGCAAGTGTGGGGGTTCTTATATGTCGTTTTCCGCTTAAAAGCTACGCGACAGTTCGCGGAATTGACTGCGTTATAAACTGCTTATGTCATGTTTGTGCGATTTTCTGCCATGTGCGCCATACATTTTGTCTTTCACTTTCGCTAAAGGAAGCCCCAAAAATGAATACACTGCCAGACACGAAGAATTCGGTTGCCGCAGTTGCTACTGTTTACGTTGTGCCATTTTTGTGCATGCCATATTACTTACATACTTGCTTATTTTTTACTCGAGTAAGCCCATAAGTATGCAGAATTACAACGAAAAAATCATAATAGAAACAGAGCACAGAGAAGCGACATGCGTCCGCATTTCATATGCGGTACACGCGACCAGACACGAACAAAAAAAAAAAAAAACTAAAATCAAGTATACGTATAACATACATATGTATATATTTGTATGTATATATATATTATGTATATTAAATAAACGACAACAAACGGAAAATATTAAAATGCCGCCGACAAATAGCAGCAAGAACAACAACTAAAAGAACAGCAATCAGGCCAAGAAAACAAACAGCCAAAAGTTTAGCTAAAGTACCAATAACAATAACACTAACACAAACAACATTAGGCAAGCATGCAGACTAGACCAAACAGACAGACAGACCGGCCGACAGCAGGCATGCGAGCACGAGCGATGATAGAAGTAGTCGTGGTAGAAAATATCAATGCGGAATATTTAATAGTTAAAAGAATAATTAATTAATATGCAAATCGATGCAAATCAGAGCGCGATTGCTAAGCCAATAATACAATAGCAGAGGGGCATGTCGCATGCCAGAGAGGTAACGATAGCTGAGGGGGGTGTAAGAGGTTTTAAAGCGCAGAAGTGCTTAGCAGAAATTTGTGTCAATAATAGGAAAAAGTGTCATAAAATGCCATAATGTATGCAAGCGGCAACAAACTCTCACTCACGCACGCGTGTGACAGCGAGTGCGAGTCGATTGTAAGCAATCGATAGTGTATACTATTACTCTCCGTCTCCCTCTCTTATATATTTATGGTCTAATACTCTCTAATGCGTTGCGTTTCTTGTTTGCCACATTTTACTTGCAGCGACTCAGCGAAGAATCTCGGCTTTACAGTCATTATCGATATGCGCGGCAATGGCAACTGTTCGACCAATGTGAAGACAATATTAAAAGTGCTGCAGGAGCATTTCAGTGCGAATATACACAACGTGGTGATCATCAAACCGGATAACTTCTGGCAGAAGCAACGTGCCTCCATATCGTCGCATAAGTACAAATTCGAGACGACAACGATATCGATTGAGGCGCTCAATAAGATCGCCGAAGCGCATCAGCTAACCACGGACTTTGACGGTACGCAGTTGTACGATCATCAACAGTGGACGGACGCACGCTTGGCCATTGAGGATTTCTTTTGGCAGGCTGGCGATATGGCTGATCGCATCGATGATCTACAGGAAGATTTACAGCGCAATGACTTTGCGGAGGATGTAAATGGTGCACGGCATGCGCTCGATCATCACAACGAAATGAAGAAGAAAATACTAAAACTGCCCATCGAGGACTTGGATATGCAGGGCAAGAAACTACTGGCGAAGATCAATATGAGCGGCGCGACAGGAGGTGGTGCAGGCGGATTGCAGGTATGTCGTAGTCTATATGCAGTTGGAAAAAAGATTAATATAATTTCTTTACAGAATGTAAGCGGTGCTGATGGCGTTAGCGGTGACTCAGGTACTTCATCAACACAAACGCAAAACTCTACGCCTGCATTTCGTGTTGCTACCAACAATCCGGATATGTCGGCGGCCATTAGCAAGGCATTGCGACAAATTGACCTCATACACACCGGGCAGCAGCGTTTGTTGACATTGTGGCAGCACAAGAAGGCCAAACTGGATCAGTGTTTTCAATGGCGTCTCTTCGAACAGGATTGCGAGAAGATGTTCGATTGGATACTGCACAATCGTGATGTTTTCCAGATGTCCTACGTCGAAATCGGACACAATTACTCAGTGGCCAAATCATTGCAGGATGAGCATCAGAAATTCGCTGTAGCCTCCATGAATGTCTCAGTGAATATTGATCGAATTCTGGCAGTTGCGTCACGCCTAATCGAAAGTCAGCACTATGCTGCGCAGCATATAAAGACGCTGGCCACGCGTTTGGATCGCACATGGAAAGATTTCGCGGCAGGATTGGATGAACGCACCGCCGTGCTGCAGTTGAGCGTGCTGTTTCATCACAAAGCGGAACAATATTGCAACAGTGTTGCCTCATGGGCAGCAGCGTGTCAAGCTTCGCAACCATTGCCCTCGGATATACAAAGCCTTGAGACGGCCATACGCACACATCAATCACTGTACGAAGCCATGTGTCAGGCCTATACCGAGGTGCATTCGACGAGCAAGAAATTACTTTATCAGTTGGACCATTTAGTGCAAGTGTGCAATCAGCCGCCGCCACCTGGTGTGCCCGATCATCGCAAGAACAGCAGTTTCAACAAATACGAGCGACAGAATCCCGCAGCCGATTATAGTGAGGGTGCCTCGCATGTGCTCGCGGTTATACATCAGATTCTGGGCCATCATCGTTCGCTGGAGGCCAAATGGCATCAGGAGAAAATACGCCTGCATCAGACGCTTGCCTTGCGTCTCTTCCAGGAGGATGTCAAACAGGTGCTCGACTGGCTGAAGAATCATGGTGAGGTGTTTCTGCGCAAGAACACCGGTATTGGACGTAATCTGCAAAAAGCGCGAGTTTATCAAAAATCCCATGAGCATTTCGAGAATGTCGCACAGAACACGTATAGCAATGCTGAGAAATTATTATCCGCAGCAGACGAGTTAGCTCGATCGGGCGAAGCTGATCCGAACGAGATATTTTCGGTTGCACGTGAACTGGAACTGCAAGTGGCCAGTTTTGCGGAGCGAGTGGAGCAGCGCCGGAGGCGTTTGGAAATGGCTGTTATTTTCTATACGCATGAGAAGGAAGTGACAGCTTGGATTGATCAACTGCGCACAGATGTGTCAACGGATGAGACGATGCTCTCGCAGGAAAATCTCGAAGGAATTGAACGTTTATTACAGCAATACCGCGATCAGCAGGAAAGCACGGTCAGCGGTTGCATGCAGACACTTGCACAGGGTGAAGCTTTGTTGCAGGAGATGCGTTCGCTCGAATATGTCGACAATACTGGCTCTTTAGCTGCGCTGGAGACAACGCTGGAAAAGCTCACCAAACAGAAGGTGGAACTTGAGGAATTGTGGTCAGCGCGTAAATTCCGTGCCGATTTGATTTTACGCCTGCGTTACTTTGAACGTGATGCGATGGAACTTTCATCGCAGCTTGAAATTTGGTCGGAGGAGCTACAGCATGCCGATCTGTCGCGTGACTATCAGAAAGCGGAACAATTGATACGCATGCATAATGAATCTGTAACGGATATACAAAATGCCACTTATGAGGTGTTGCAGCAGGGACAGGATCTATTGCAGATGTTCGAGTCTGCGGGCTTCATATCGATGGCAGATGCAACACATACGGCACAAGCGCGCATAGAGTATTTGTTGGACTTTTTGCGTGAGCGTGAAATCGACTTGGAGGAACTATCGGAGGCGAAACGTGCCAAGTTGGAGCAAGCAGTGCAGTTGTGTCAGTTCCAGAATGATGCAAATCAGGTTATCTCTTGGATACGCAATGGTGAAGCGATGCTGGTGGCTAGTTTTGTAACGCCAAATAGTCTGCAGGAAGCCGAGCAGCTGCGCAAGGAACACGAACAGTTTCAGGTAAATATTCGTAAACCTAACCACCAGATGTGAACATTTCGCTAACTTGGAATTTTTCTACAGGTTGCCATCGAAAAGACTCACACCTCCGCTGTGCAGGTTAAATACCGTGCTGATGCTTTAATTAATGCCAATCACTATGATCCACAATCTATAAGGGAAATATCGGATGATGTTACGAAAAAATGGCAACAGCTTGTGACCTACGCCGAAGAACGTCATAAACTCGTAACAGCATCGATTAATTTCTACAAAACCGCTGAGCAAGTTTGTTCCGTATTGGATAGTCTCGAGCGTGAATATCGCCGAGAGGATGATTGGTGTGGCGGTGGCGGGTCCAGCGATAAGGCGCAAACTATTGTGCAGCTCATCTCGAAGCATCAGGAACAAAAGGAGGCATTCCTCAAGGCCTGCACGCTGGCACGTCGTACGGCAGAGACATTCCTCAAGTATGCCAATCGCTCGCAGCAGTATTACCAATATCAGTCGCAGGGCAACTGTGAGAGCCATGTAAAGAGCAAACTCGATAAATTACTAACTCAGGAAAATCAGGTACTCGAATTTTGGACACAGCGCAAGAAATCACTTGATCAGTGTCAGCAGTTTGTGCTGTTCGAGCGTAGTGCTAAGCAGGCCATCGAATGGATTCATAACACTGGCGAGGCCTATCTCTCATCGCGCACGAATCTCGTTGGCAAGACGCGTGAAGAAACGGAAGCATTACTCAAGGAGCACAATGAATTCCGTGGCACGGCTAAAGAAACACGCGAACGTGTCAAACTGCTCATACAGCTGGCGGACAGTCTGGTCGAGAAGGGACATGCGCATGCTAGCTCCATTAAGCAGTGGGTCGCTTCAGTGGATCAACGCTATAAAGATTTTAGCAATCGCATGGATTCGTATCGCGAGCAATTGGAAAAGTCACTGGGTATGGCACAATTGCCTGCTTCGGAATCGGATGCCAATAGCTCGATAAGTTCAACATCTGGAGCAAGTGGCACAAGCGATCGTCATTCCGATCCATCGCTAGAGGCGAAACTAACAACATCGGCGACATCCGCTGCAGCCAAAGAGATCAATGAGGAGAAACGGAAATCGGCACGGCGAAAAGAATTCATCATGGCCGAGCTGATGCAAACGGAGCGCGCTTATGTAAATGATTTAGCCACATGCATCAAATGCTTCCTTGAAGAATTCCGCACGGGTCGCAATGTGCCACCGGCATTAGTAGGCCAAGAGGATGTTATATTTGGCAATATGCGTGAGATACATCATTTCCATCAAAAGATCTTTCTACGCGAATTGGAGAAATATGAAACAATGCCCGAGGATGTGGGCCATTGCTTTGTTACCTGGGCGTCCAAGTTCGACATGTACGTGCATTACTGCAAGAATAAGCCCGCCTCGAATAATCTACTTGTCCAACAAGCGGGCTCCTATTTCGAAGAATTACAACGACGCCTCGAGGTGGAACATCCGCTGCCGGCATATCTGATCAAACCGGTGCAGCGCATAACGAAATACCAACTTTTGCTGAAGGATCTGCTTTCGTGCTGTGAGGAGAGTCACGGTGAAATCAAAGAAGGTCTTGAGGTTATGTTGAATGTTCCGAAGAAGGCCAACGATGCGATGCACTTATCGCTGTTGGAGAATTGTGATGTCTCCATTGATAAGTTGGGCGAAGTGGTGTTACAGGATGCATTCCAAGCCTGGGATACGAAACAAATCATACGCAAAGGTCGCGAACGACGCGTTTTTCTTTTTGAACTTTATCTGCTCTTCGCCAAGGAAGTTAAGGACTCGAATGCTTCGAATCAGGTGAAATATCAATTCAAGAACAAACTCATGACAACGGATATGGGCATTACCGAGCATATTGAGGGCGACGAGACGAAGTTCGCCGTTTGGACTGGTCGCTCACCGATGTTGTCCGATTGTCGAATTGTGCTCAAGGCAAATAGTTTGGAGACAAAACAGGTAAGAAATCTTAAGCTACGACTGAACACATGATTAACTTACATATAATGTTGATTTCTACAGATTTGGGTAAAGAAACTACGTGAAGTAATGCAAGAGACATGCTTCTCGGGTACATCGCTCACGCTGCCCAAATCCCCTGCGAAGAATTCTGGTTCCTCGCAACGTTCGTCGCGCGACTTAGATGAACCACTCACTGAGAACGATCATGATCGTTGCTCGCTGGCCAGTTTCGGTTCAGGAAATACCACTGATAGTGATAATAAGGTGAGTCAAAGCCTCTTAAATCTTATTGACTTGTGAGAATTGACCATAAAGACGTTAACAAATTTAAACTTAACTAAACATGCGCCAGCGATGGTCAACTTGTTAGTCGGTATGCGCTCCCGACGTCGCCCAAATGCCTTAACTAAGTTAATTAAGAACAACGCAAAAACCGGCTTTGTTATGCTGACCATACATTTACATTACAAACATCGACGCAACTCTAACAGCTAAAAGCAATAACGACAGTGACGACAAGGGTGCGTTGCTTGCGTTTGTTATGAGCAGATTACCCGCAATGAGCCAGGGTAATAAATTAACGCCGCGTAAATCAGCCATCAGGCTCGACAGCACGACTGCAACTGAGCTCACAACGCATGCATTCACTCTGCGCAGTACATGATTGCTTTTGCTATCACCTTCTAACTCTCACTAAGAGTGGAGAAAGCTCTGCAAGGTGAAAGATGCAAGGCTCTGATTTGTTGCAGGGCCTAGAAGCCATCTTTAAAATGTTACAGAATTAATTAACAGAATCCTGTTTGATACCATGACAACCATGGATAATTTTTGTCAATTTTATCGTTCTATGTAAATAAGCCTACAGTCAAAGCTTTGCGCTTTAAGCTATTAAGCTCTTTCATGCTTTCCTGCACTCTGATAACTTGCGCATCTAAACTTTAAAGCACAATTTCTCTCTCACGCACTTTTCCTACCACAACATAAAATGTGTGCTGCGGCAGCCGCGTTGAGAGAAACATGTATCGGAGAGCGTTGTGCCCACGCAGGCTCTTCCTGTTCCTGTTCTTATTGGCTGAACGGCCTTCGTGCTCTGCCGATTTGTTAGCCGATTTTGAACGATTAACCGATTTTTCTTCTGCTACTGCTCCGGTTGCTTTTTTTTTATTTTATTTTGACTGCTTGCGCGTTTCATATGCACATACACGCGTCGCGGCGCATACGCTACTGAACTAGTTTTCATCTTGTGCTGCTTAAGCAATACGTTTAAAATTCATAGCATGGCTTAATGAGATTTTCTATGTCCGTGAATTGTTTGCTCAAGTCAGCATTCATTCCTCGTAGGCACAGCGTGTGTATGGTCGAGTATTATTTTGGGATTTTCTTTTTTATCATTTTGTAGGCATGTGCTGCTCAATATATACATTTTTGCAGTATTTCCTTAATTTAAATTTTATGTGTTATAACTTTTTCATTTGGCACTATTATTTTGTTTTTATTAGTTCGCGGCCATTTAGATATGCAAAAATGTATTTTGTAAAGAGTAGAAATAAAGGCTCCGTAAAACATTCGAAAATATTTAAAAAATTATTTCCATTAAATCATGTCAGTCCAGATACATTTAAAATGTTTTTCCCAATCAAATTTAAAATGTTTGTATCGTAAATGATTAAATGCTTTAATGCTTAAATTATAAAAATTTCAAACAGACAAAATAAACTGAAAAACAATTAATAATCGATTAAAAGAAAATACTTGAACGGTAGTGGACCACCATATGAAACGACTAATCCGCTAATCTAAAATTTCTAAAACATAGTTTTTGAAGTTTACATTAAAATAGTTAAAATTTTAACTGCTCCTCTAAATGCGATGGCTTTAAAATTTACAAGTTCTTGTGTCCATAATGTTTTCTTTATGACTATGTGCCTGTAATGTTAGGCAAGACTGTATAACAAGAATTTTTGAATCGAAAATAAATTAAGCGCAGATACGCCATAAAATTAGCTTCTGATGCTGCTGCTGACATGGTCCGGCATACCAACAATAATAACAAATAGCCGCCTTAGGCTATAAACAATAAAAAATCTTATAAAATAAGAAAAAAAAACATCATGCTAAAAAAAGCTTTAGTCGCATGCCTACAGGCTACTTCGTAACATACACTAGACACCCCCACTCTCCCATTTGCATGTGCTTTAACATTTTTTTTTTCAGAGTAAAAAATTATAAGTAATTTATTTGACCAACCACAACATATAAGACAAAACATTTCAATTGAAATTTTGAGTGCTTTCAAGTCTCAACCGGTGTATCGGTGTGTTAAAGCAGGACCAAAAACATTTTTAAATCTTACAACAGATTAATTTTAACTGTTAAGTCGCTGTTGTTGTGCTGTTACGGTGCTTTCGACCAGCATTCGTTCGCTTTTGTGTAAAGCTTGGCAATGCAGCTGCTAAACGCTTATCATAATAATTGGCAAAGTTCCCAATTTCTACGACAACGACGATGGCGATTGCTATGACGACGCACGTAGTCACTCACTCATTCGTTGGCGTTCGCTCGCACTTTCGCCAAACTGAGAATAACGAAGTCGTTTAATCGTGTACGAGTACTGCACGCTTTTTCTACTTCCAGTTGCTTCATAGAGTTTATGCCAAAAGGTTCGTTTTTCGCCTTTGCCTTTGACTTTGTTTTTGTTGTCGTCGTCGTTGTCGTCGTTGTCGGGTCTGTGTCTGTGAGTCGCAACGTCGTCGTCGCTATTGACATCTTTACGAGTTCACCTTGTGGTCTCATACGTACAAACGCATCGTTACGACTCGGATGCAAACGCGGTCCTAAATTCGGTATTCACGCACGCACGGACGCTGCTATCAACAGCAATCTTGGTTACCGGAACCGCCGTCGGAGCATCAAAGCTAACAGCAGCCGCAGCAGCAGCAGTAGTAGCATATCGACAGAGTCGTTAGTGCAGTAATTCCTGCGCTTCGCTACGCAACTCTAACCTAGGCTACTTCGTTTCGTTTTATTTCGCGCGCGTGCCTGTCGCAACCGCGCGTTCCGTTCCGTTCCGCTGCTGCTGGCTGCACTAGTTTCTCCTCTCAGTACACTAAACTTGAATTTAATTCCATCGGACTTGTCTTGTCTTGCCTTGTCTTGACTATTTTTCGCAAGTTTTTGGCAAGGCAACAAAAATTGTTTTTGATTACAACGCATTGGATTGGATAATAAATACTACATGCTCATATTGCTTGAACTTGAAATAACTGAAGAAAAATAGAACAGAAAAAAAAGCACTACATAGATAGAAAAATACCCGCGCACTACGTTTTATAGATACTCGTATTGTGCTGTTGTTAGTGTTATTGTTGTAGTTGCTGTCGGTTGGCTACTACGCGGCGTAAAATTAACTCTAATAAGCAGATAAGCAGTGCGCATACATGTAAATACTCACATGTTTAGGCATTTTCGAGTAAACGTACATATAAGATGTACAATATGTGCATACATAGCAAGAAACTCAGTTATACGATAAGTAAGCGATTTTTCCCCTAAAGCATTCGAACAAAATAATATAACAGAAATGTGCAAGAAAAGTGCGGTCCATATACCATAAGAAAACTAAATAGCATACGTACTAGAATTCTAATTCTTAATAGTTAATTGCAAAGTGTTATAACAACACAAATTTAATTCATGCATATCGTCGGAATTTCTAATAAATTATAAATAAATAAATAACTTGCATACAAAATATACCATACTTTCATAAACCTATAAATAAATTACAACCAAACGGCATAAATAAATACAACTTTTTAGCAGTTACTGTATGTGCTTCGTAGATCTGAATGTATACATATATATCTTGTGTTAACAATTTCTATTGAATAATACTCATAAAATTCGTTATCGTATTGCACTAATCGTAAGCAATGCTAACAACTTGTAAGCAGTGGCGCACCGCATATAAATAAATACTATATATACTTTATAATATCTGAAGGTTTGGTTACGTTTCGATTCGACCGATATCTGTATACGCTGCACACTTAGCGAGGGTTTGAACACCAGGGATGTTTTGTTGCAAGGCAGACCGCTTGTTTAACAAGATGAAACAGATCTTGTCATATTTCTTTTCGAATTATGCATTTTATTTAAATCTTTTTTTTTCGTTAGTATATTTGAAAATTCTTCCTATCTGTTCGGGTTTAATGAAGTAGAGACTTATTTCAAAAGAAATAAGAAGAATGCTGCGGCAATACTTCTGGCTAATCGATTTTGGTTGACCAATATGCTGGAAAAGAAACCTTACTGAGCTTGGTTTTCATTTGGCTAGTGCGTTCATAAACAACGTCGTTCCATAATCTTTAAGTAACTTTGGGTACAGAATAATCGAACATCATATGCCAGTACTGATTTATGTTCTTAATGAAATCATGTTTGTTTTGTTGTTTTATTAGGCGTTAGGTGTAGAAAAGATGAGAAGAGAAGAGAACTGATGAGAAGAAAGTAAAGAGGAGAGGAGAGACGAGATGATATGAGATGAAAAGAGAACAGAAGAAAAAGAGATGAGAAGAAAAGATGCGAGAAGCAATAATGTGATCTTTTTTTGTTAACAATCAACATATGTATTTATGCAAATTGTAATTGACAATGACATTTTATGGCTGCTAGAAATGCAATCCACGTAGTTAGCGAAAAGTTGCTAGGTAACATTTTGAAGCTGTTTAACAACACGTGACCTATTAAAAGTAAGAATTGCTTCTGTTCAGCCAAATGCAAACGTTTAATAAATGTGTTCCCATAGGTTACAAAATAATCTAGGCTTTGCAGTAAAGAAACCAATTTCGGTTAACCCGACATATTTAGATGAACAGTTTATGAAGTATTCAAGATTTCCAGCTCAGTAAATATTAGACTGCACAACGACAACTAAGTCTTAAAAAACTTGCTTGTGCCAGTGACTAAGAAAAATGTTGACTAGGCCAAAGCAAATTCGGTTTTTCCTACACCTGCGCAAACTTCAAACATGCTTCATTAAGTTCAAATTTCTAATACACATCTGCGTTTCGGCATTTTAAAACATTGAACTGTGGGGACTGTTGTAAAACGCCCTTTAGGGAATTGAAAAACGCAAATCACATCGTAATGTCAACTACTTAAGTGCTTCACTGCTTTATCTATAAAATTCAAATGATTTATTTCCAAGCTTGCTTCTAGCCGAATCTAACAAAGGACTAAGCTCAGTAGTTACACTAGGCAGCGCATTCAAGCTTTTTATGCAAGAAAGCTTTAATTCATCCTTCTTTATACGTCGCCTCAAAGCCTTAGCAGTGTAGTTAAATTATATGTTTGAAAAATGTATTTTATGTTTTGTTTTATTTTTTTACTTTTTTTTTCATAGATTACCTAACATGGCGCTGATGTAAACCAGTCATTGCTTTAGGTCAAACACATGCCATATTATTAAGCACGTGTTTGGCTTAAGGGCAGCCTAGTTGCAGAACACATCCCTTGCCATCCCTCATCTGTGTGTGGCGTGTTGAAGGGGTCATAAAAATAGACAATAAACAAAATTGCTGTCACTATTTTGCTCAGTTACAGTTAAGTGCCCGAATAGCTACGAAACAACCGCGCAAACAAATCCAAATCCCAGCTTAAACTACAAACACAAAAATCTGCCTAAATCCGCTTTTCATATGAGCGAGCATATTCACTTCACTTACTCACGAAACTCTGCTAGGTGCTTATATTTTTTAGACCCAACGACGCTAAACCATTGTTTATTTTTAAGGCAAGTTTTGCAATACGACGCGGCGTCACAACAGTAGGCATAAGTTTTAGCGCACTTTGACCTTTTTTTCGTACGGTTTGCCGCCCACTCTTATCGTTCTCACAATGCGCCTAACGCCGCTAGACGCTTGAGTAGCAATTTGTAAATGAGCTGTGCGGACAAGTGGCAATGCCACCGGGGTGTCTGGTGTCGTTCGCACGTATGTGTATATGTGTGTGTGTGCAAGGTGTTCGCACATGTGTGTCGTTTAAAGCGTTTGAACACATGTGTGAATAGGCGAACAAGCACAACGAAGGGTTAAACAGGCGCAGCTAAGTCAAGTGCAGCAACAGCGGTGTGCTTTCCCAGCCACTAAACGAGTCGTGCCCATTGCGACAGGCACAATTAATTTCACATGACTGTGCTGAACTACGCTGTGCTGCAGTAGTTGCAGTTAAATGAACGTATACGTGCCGTCCTCGCTTGTAGAATACTAATAATTATATTATTTATTTATTTTTTCATTGGATTGCAGTCGTTAGTAATGACTTGATTTGTTTTAATGTGAAACTCGTTTTGCATTCTCACAGTAGCAGGGCAACTTTTCTAATTTGCAATAGCTGTGCATAGTGTATGAGTTTTGTATTAGTCACACGCTTAACAAGCTTAAGCGGCTTTTGTGCAATAAAATACACAAGCGCCAAGAGTAACACCCAAAGCCGAAACCAATTATGCTTGAAATAAGCAATTAAGCCTAAAACATACAAACAAATTAACGACGCATAGCGCGGGCCGCACCTGGTCAACCATTTTTTTGTTATTTTGAGTTGGCCAAAAGGGAAAAGTTTGAAAATTGTTTGAGAACGAAGCGGCGGCTGACTATGGTGGTTGCATTAAAAAACAAAAATAAATATTTATAAATAAACAAGGCAACCCTACCCCTACCGCAAACAAAAAAAAAAACCAGAATACATATACAATATTTTTTTTTTTTTTTGTGTTTAACCAGTCCCACTAACTTGTTTATTTTTAATTTTAAAAGCCTTTTTATCAATTTAAGCTCATGCAAAGCAAAAGTTTTTAATCACTTTTTGCAAGTGAAATCCCAGTTATTATGGCTTTTAATGATGCCAACGAGAAAAATAATGGCTTACAGGCCAGGCTGCGTGATATGGCGCGGTGAGGCGAAGGCGAGATGTGTGTGAACCAATCAGGCTCTGATTGGTGTTGGCTGATGGCGTATGTGCGAGTTAACTCAATTTAGTTTTGGGGTTGCATATTCACACGTCGAACAACACCCACGCAAATGATGTGTGCAGGCAGGCTACAAATTCAATTATGTTAGCTTTTGACTTGTGTGTAAAAATGAAAAAATAAGCGAATGGGAAAAAAAGGACCATTATTTGTTTTTAAAAATACATTTTTTTCACATTTTACACAAGGGCGCAAACTTTGCACATAATGCAGCAAAAATATTATGACAAAGTTTTTAATGCTGCGTTAAGTTGCTTCTATGCCTGCGAGCACACAGGGCCGCCGCCAATTTAAAAGCAGCTGTGAACTTCCACAAGCATATGCAAATTTTCACGCGTTATATTTTTTTTTTTTTTTCAATCGCACACTCACATTCACATGGTGAATGAAACGTATAGACTTTTTATGTGGTTCACACGCGATTTTCCGAGGAACTATTCCACAAAGCACTCGCACAACGCGTGTGGGTTAAATTTTGTACTTTTTGCTTTTTTTTTTTCACTTTTTTAAATATTAATTTAATATTCTCATAATTGCTTACATGGAATTTTGCCGCTGCTGTTGCGGCTGTTGTTGCTGATGAGTGTTTGCTGTTATTTGGCACCTGGTTGGCCTAAAACATGAACGCAAGTTTGCGTTGTAAACAAATGCCGCAGAAGCCGCAGCAGAATCAGCAGCAGTAGCGTGTAATTACGCCTGAGACGCTGTGGGTGTTTGATTACTTTGCGTTAGCTGGCCTATGAGCTTGCGGTAATTTGCATATAAACGAGAGTGGACTTTTAAGCATCTAATGCTGATGTCTAGCGTCTGAACTTTTTTCACAATGGTTATAAGCCTAGCATTAATGATAGTACTTCTTTATAGCTAAACATAATACATTCACTGAAGTAGGTTTTCTAATGACTGAATATGCAGTTTTATTGCAATAAGCGCCAAGCAAAAGCTTCTGTATAGTTTCTGTTGATGTTATTCACAAACTTATCAAGTTGTAGATATTCAACATGCGATCACTGACAAGACTCATGTGATTAACAGAGCTGCAAATATGTATACAGACCGCTAACAGCTGATCTCGACGATTTTAGCTGTTACTGTTAAAGCGCTGCTGGCATTTCTCGCTACGTGGCGTATACGCAATAGACATAAATTTTCTGATATGATCGCATTTTATTCGGCAAACAACTGAGCAAAATTGTACAGGCAAAGTAAAAATAAACAATAAATCAAACATAAATACTATAAGAAATTGTTTTCTGATGTATATATATATTACAAACAACTTTAGCATAAACACATAAAAATTTCCCATTCGCCCTGTGAAAGCCTAAATAAAAATAATAAAAGAGAAACAAACATATACAAACTATAAAAAAAATAAATAAAACAAAGCAAAGAAAAAAAAAACAAACAAACAACGAACAAAACCGCAAGAGATAAAAATGTAAAGTTTGACAGTGGAAACTACAAACGGCAACGCAGTTTGTTGTAGCCTATATATGTATAAGGCATATGATGGAAAGAAATAACAACAAAATAAGCAACGATTTTATGTATGCTGTCGACATCTATGCGTCGCCTTAAAGCATAAGGACCAAGCAACAACTCAGTATGGTAGAGATTTGCGATTGATAGACTAAACCACAAAATGTTTTTATAAATAAAACGTGGATGGATTCAGCGGCGAAGCTTTTCATCTATGCGCGAGTGTAACATGAAATATCGATTTCTTAAATTGAGATGAGCTTGAAAACGAAATCCAAAAATGATGCTTTAAGCCAAAGAGAATAGAAATCAGTATAAAAATAAACATACAACACAAACCGACCAAAGTTTACAAAACATTACATTAGTTGAACCAAAATCGAAATTCTTATGTAGTAAACAAGAAAATAAAAAGAAAATTAAACAAAAAGGAAAACATCAAAGTGGGGCACAAAGAAGCAAAAGGGAACCAAAACAGTTACAAGTGACTTAAAGACTTCGAGTATTGTGATGTTCTGTGCATAGCAACAACAAAGAAACCAAAGAAATAAACTGCATTAGCTTTAATTTATATTAGTGAAATTGTTTTTTTTTTTTTTTTAAATAAATAAGAATAGTTTACGAGAAAAGAAAACCATGAAGAGTGTTAAGAATTTTTTCATCGAGCGCATCAACAGCATCGATCAGAGCGATGCAAGCGCGACAAGCTCAAAAAAGTCGCAAGCCGCTGTTGCCGCTGCCGCCGCCGGTTTGGAGAAGCTTAAGACAAGTGACAGTCAAGTGAGCGTCGACGCATCCGGCATAAGTCCTGGCACCGGCACAATCGGTAATCCATCACCAACGCCATCGTTGGGTCCGCCCACTAGCACATCCGATATGGGCATATCCGACGGCCAACAGCTAAGCACACTTGACGAGGATGGTACACTGTCGCCACCTTTTTCGGCGCCATGCGCCGCCAATAACGGACGCTCACCGACCGATTCACCGTTCAATTTCCCATTGTCTACAACCGCCGCCGCACCCGTTGTACAGACGCGACAGAAGAGTCGGCGCAAGATTTCGTTGCCCTGGTTCCGGCAGTCAAGTGTCACGGCAACGCATGCCAGTTTGGCACGGCAGCATACCATCGACACTCCAAGCTCGTTTCGCTTCTTTCGTCAGCCGAGTGGCACATTTAAGGTTGGCAAATGTTCGCTTTTGATGTTTTTCTATTTTTTTTTTTTCTAACATTTTATTTTTATGTTAAGCATCGTTGTGACAGATTTGTCAACGATTGTTTCTATTTTTTGATAAGGGTTTAACATATGCCATTTAAATATTTATGTCATTGCCTATGCTTTGACGCCTTTTGAATTTTTTACGCTTAAATTGTCCAACTCGAAAATGTTGCTTGCTATTTTTACGTATTCTTTATCCCATGACAACTTTAAAGCCTAGGTGAAAGGTGGAAGTGATAGGTGGCAGGTGGTTTATGATGTGTTTTGTTGTGCACTTGTACTAATCGAATATTCATGACATTCACAAAATTGATTGCACGCGTGACCAAACGCTTTGGCTGGCTATGCTTTGATTTGGTTTTAAAATTCGTCGCCTGTGTGCTGTCGGACAAAGCAATATGGGTTTATGAATTTGATAAGGTTGCAGTTCAAACTATTGGCTAATATTGAACTCAATGCTTAACTTGTCGCTTAATCCTTATTAACTACGCTTTAGGGCTTAAGTCGACGCAGAAGCCAAACTGAAGCCATACAATAGAATTTCCGACGGCAGACGTAAGCTGCTATCGTTTGAGATAGCACAAAGAAGGAAGCAAGAGAAAACCAAATAGAAAAGTCACAGCAATCAGTGCTCAGGGTCAAGTAGTGCCCACAACACCCACATACACAGGCAGCCTACTCATTTATATTCTAGTGACCATTGTCGGACTGACAACAACTGCCCACAAGTAATGTTTGCCTGGCCGGCTGGCAGGCTGTGCTCTGCTATGTTATGCGCTGCTTTGCTATTTGCCACTTGACAGCAAATACATTGCGCCTTTCAAGTGGCAACAACAGCCTCACAAGAAGCAACAGCAGCAGAGGCGGCAGCAGCAGCAGCAGAAACTTTTGCTTGACAATATTTCCTTTGCGTCATAATTTGTGCTCATGGGCATTTCATTGGCCAGCCTGTGCCGTTGCCAGTGCTAAGCATTTGCCGTTCTCCGGCTCGTGCTTATTGCTTTTACGTCTTTTAGTCTTTGCTGCGTTGGCCGACAGCTTGGCCTGGCCAATGATAAATGTAATTTTATCTATTCTATATGTCTTTTTTTGTGCTCTGCTTGCCGGGCAGCAGTTAGCCGCTTTAAGGATACATGGCATGTCAAATAGGCAGCAACTGCTTAATAGGCTATTGCGTGTGCCAACGACCGGCAGTTAAAATTTGTTTTATAATCATTTAATGCGTTTAACTTTAAAAATTAATTTACTACATTTTCATGCTGGTGAGAGGCTGCTCCTACTGCTTTAGCGTCTCTGCAGTTTCTTTTACACATCAATCATACTACACGTTGCCCGTCTCGCATGTCATTGACTGCGTTGCTGAAATTGTGCGCTAATTTCTGTGCACTCACAATGGGCGAGTGAAAAGACCGAGCGTGCGCCCACTGCGCGCATCAAATGTGTTTACACAATGACGATGACACTACACTATGCTTTAGATTCAGTGCAAGACAATTATTTCATTTGTTGTGAGCTGCTTGGTAGCAAGCAGCAGCGGCAGTGGCAGCGGCAGCGGCAGCTATACAAAACGTCTTTATTTTCTTATTTTTTTATTATCCATACAACCACTTAGCACTCAATGTATTATAGTTGCTTGAGTAATTCATCATGTACATGAGCGACCTCACCACACTACAGCACCACACAACACTGCGGAGCACAGCGCAGCACATCACAACACAGAGCCATGTCACTCATTTTTTGCGCTCGCCTAGTCTCGCTTCTTCGCTTTTTACGTCTAGTTTATGTACATACGTACATATATGCTGTGACTTTTATCATTATCACTTCATCAGCCAATGTGTTTGCTTCGTTATCAAGAAGTTCGCTTTCAGCTTATTTGATTGCATTGTTCGACTGTGCTCGTGGCCTCCTCGTCATTGTAGTGGCTGCGGTTTCTTGCTGCTGCTGCTGCTGCTGCTACCGTTGACGTTGCCATGGCTGTTGATGATGATGATGATGATGGCGTTGCTGATGGTGTTGACGATGACATGCTTTTGTCAATTAATGCTTTGTTAGATTAATACAATATTTACTGCTTCCCACACTGTGCGCTGCATAATCAGCACATCCTGTGGCTCTACCGCAGTGCTTCTCCATCTATGTACCACGTGTTCTGTCGTTGACGTCAAATTTAGCACAAGCAACGACGCCTCGGCGTTCTTTTGTTTTTGACTTATTGTGTCTGGCTTAATAAGTTTTATTATAAATTGCAGAGCGTTATTTGTCAATGAAGCTGCTAATTTCAGTATTTCTTGCATTATTATCAAACGGTATTGTATGCATTTATCGTTAATTAACTTATACTAATAATTTTCGTCTTCGCTTTCTTGCATGCTTGTCGTGTAAGTCATCTTAAGCCTTACAGTTTCTTGCATGCCGCTTCTGGCACAGCATGATTGCATGCTTGGCTAACATAAGCCTAGCTCTAATATTCAGTTAGCTAGCTTATGAAATCTATTATAAACAACCTGACCATATTCAGTTTCACCTTTATATTAGTTCGATATGTCATTTATGTCCTTCTATTTAAGTTTTCCCCAATTTTCTGGTGCGACTCCAGAAGACCATTTTTGGTCGTGTCCCGTCCAAGTGTCGCTCTGTCTAGCACCTATGTCAATATTAGAACTTCTTCTTAAGGTCTTTTGATTTTGTTTACAAGTTTGTACATTGTATGAAATACATAAGTTCTGGATTTATCTACTCCAATGCTTGCTTATTTGCATTGCAGTAAATGATCACTAGCAGTTAAATAAACGACGTACTCTATATGATCATCATAAAATATTTCTATTAGCATGAGTTAAGCACTTTTTGTTGCCGTAAGGCGATTACATCACATAGCCAGCAATACAAAAATCCATAAAATGTTTTCTTCTTTCAATGCATATCGAATCGCTGTATTTACAGATTAAGTCAATGAAATTTTCATCTACGCATGTAAATGAATTCAGTAAACGTTCGCAAGAAAAATCTGCACAATTTTTGGTAGCAATTTACATGCGCATCCGACAAGAGGCAACTTAACGTTTAAGTGGAATGCCACGCAGCTCACGTTGTTGTGAGTTGTAGATACTTCTACCGTGTAGTACATGCATAGGTATACCGTATACGAGTCTGTGTACTGCGATTATAAACAGAATAGCTGAGATTACTGCATTGCAAATGCTTGACGCTATTTGATAGCATACTTTTGTGCGTTGCCTAGTGATAGCCAAGTTGCTATGCATAAAATATTTTCTGAAACCACGAAATTCTGCAAAAGATAGTATGAAAAGGAAACAAAAACAACAAACAAAGTAAAAGCAGCACGTTAGTGCGCTATATTTTATTTTGTTCCTTTATTTTTGTAGATTTTTTTTATTGCTGAAATTCCCCAACTGTCACATGCAACGTAGAATATGCGGCAACCGTCCATGTCAGTCGTCAGCAGAACAGCTGCGACATTGTAATGGTCGGTTGCCACTGCTACTGAAAAACAAAAAAAAAACAAAAACATACATAAAAAAGAAGCGAAATGGAAAGGAAAACAGAAAAAAAATATAATCATAAATGGGAAAAAATTCGCAAGCGCATAAAAATTGTAACACTAACAAAAGATGCTTTTACTAGATTTTACATTATACCACATTTCGTTGACAAGCGCGCACAGCAGGATCAGCAGCATCAGCATCAACGACGACAGCAACTACAATTTTATGCAAATAGTGCAAAACGAACAAAGGCAGCGACACTGGCACTGACAGCATGGGCCACAATTTGTTCGAAAATCATCAGAAAAAAAGGGGAGAAAGAAAAAATGGAAAAATGGTGAAAAGAAAAGTACAACGAAGCATGAAAATTGTATAAAAGATCTGCAGAATTAACACTGTGTCCGCCATTCTGCGCTGCTTTCCTTTTATCTCATTGGAAAGCAGCTTGTTGGGTTCTTGTACTGCACTTAGTCCGTTTATTTGCCACTTTTATTTAGTTGCTGTAGCCTTTTGCTGTTTGCTTTGGCCAAAAGTAGTTAAGCACAATTGCCGCCTTTGGGTTTATGTTTCGGTTTCGAAATTGTTGATTTGCTGAGCTTTAATGCTTGCTGTTGTGTGCATGTGCGCTGCTGGCAGAATACTGTCTATTTTATTTGTTTGTTTGCTTGACCTTCGGTTCGTCGTTTGTTCTAAACAAAAATCCAATAAAACAAACGCATACACTTGAATGCTTTCAAACGACGTTGTGGCGGCGAATGGTGCAACAACTGGATTTGAATATTTCTCGAAAAATAAATTTAAAACGATTTTACTGGAAAAGTAGACAAGCGTAAATGCATTCGGTCGAGAATGGAATTTTGTTTATTTCCTTTTTGTTTGATAAATGTTCATTTTATCTAAATCTCACAAAATGACATATAATAATTAGTTTATTCCACTTAAAAGATTTATATTTAAAGAATAAATCTTATGACAATGGCATTTTAAATCGCCTGTCAGAGAAAAAAGCCTCTTTAAATGTTTTTGTTTCATTCACTCATTCATTTTATTTATTTATTTATTCATTCCAAGTATTATTATTTTCCCAAGTAGAAACTTTTTAATATAAAAAAGTATTCCTTTTGTAGTCGTAGGTCATTCATCGAAGTATTTCTTGGTCAATACCGAGAATTATTTTAATATTTAGAAAATCATCAGCAAGTATGGGAATCGGTTGGCACTATATGCAGAATTTGTTTTGTATATATTTCTAAAAAAACATAAATGTCTTTTGGTAAAATAAATGTAAATTTCGTTCATTAGTACAGACAATCATGTCAACATTCTTTCGCTATTTTGAAATTTCATCCTTTATAATTTGATTTCCTTTTCTTGCCTATTGCTCGCCATGTATACCGATGTCATATTTTTTGCTATAACTTAAAGCTGTGCAACTTTGCCTAAACCTTAATCATTAATCGTCAAATTTCTGACAAATCGTTTTGAGACGTTTTACCGAACCAGTTTGGACACGACATGCCTTATCTATTTTTGTGCGTGCATATTTTGCACCAAACACACGCACACACACACAGGCCTACACGGATAAACAAAAAGTCTTTAGCCAAGTTTTTACACACATCATGTACAGGCAGTCATTAACAATGCGAGCAGCAGCAGCAATGGAAGCAACAAACCCGCCCAATGCCAGCACGACGCATAGTTGTGATGTTGATGAACATCATCGCCATCAATGCCTGATGGCTGCATCATCGTCGTCGCCGCCATCGCCACCACCAAAGCCGTCAATGATGGGCAACTGAGGCTCGTTTGGCCGCACGAACGCACTTTCAACGACACCAGGCAATTTGTAGCACCACACATGGCTTTATTGATTCTTTGGCAGTGGCGGCGACTGCTGCTGCTGCTTTTGGCTGGGTGTGCATATCAGTTGGCTAGCATTGTATGCTTTGCTGCTGCTTTCACCATTAATAGTTTATAACGTTAGCACGTTAAATATACATATGCATGTATGTGTGTGTGTGTCTGCGTCTGCAAAGCCATGAGCACACGAGGCAAACATCGATCCTGCCAACGCATCAAAAAGTACATAAACGGATCCAGGCCTGACACATAGAACATTGGCAATATGCTGCGTTGGACACGCATTTGATTCGATTTGTATTGATTTGACTTAGCATTGTGGGTCGCTTTTGTTTGCTACGTTGTCCATGTTGCACAAATGCTGCGAACACTGATAAAAAAAATAACATTTGCCGTTATGTACACACCCATACAGTTGTTTGCATGAATTGTTCATGCTTTACATATTGGGACATGTGTACATTTATGTGAGCACATGCACACGTACATATCTACATATTTGCCACAGATGTACGTAATTGATTTAGAATATCGTTCGATTTGTGCCACAAAACGATTACCATAATTTCCCATATTGGCCATGCCACGTGCCCGTGCCTGCATAAGTAAGCAAACAAACCGTGGCCAATGGTGCTCTCTGCTCTACTGCTCCTCTCCAGACAATTCTTGGCAACATATTGTGCGACAATTGTTTCTTTAGTAAATAAAAATTATTGTGCATTATTATTGAGTTTGTTATCTACGTTATTGATGTACGTATATGAACATGCATATGTACATGAACGAGTATTTGTGTTTATTTATTGTTTGTTTGTTTTTGTTTTATTTTTTTCTTTTTTGTACATTAACCTTATTTAATGCATAATTGGTTCTTCTGCTTTGGGCGTTTGACAATTAAATTTTTATAACATTTTAAGAGCATTCGAATATAGTATATTTATCAATTAGTAATTTTCTGCAAGTATGGCTACACATTTTCTGATTTTTTTTTAAATCCTATTATGTTAATACGTGAATAACTGTCAGCTGGCGATGTGCACTTTATCAACACTACCAAACTTTAAATGATGGCGCTATGTGTTATATGATTTAAATTTAAACTTTGATTATTTAATGCACATACCGTGTAAGCAATATCTCAAATATTTGTATTTGTAGCACAGTAGTGTGTGCTAATTGGACGCAGTTGTATACACATGCCAAATTGCAATCGTATATATGTACATATGTATGTAGTTATTTGCTTTCTAATATAGAAGATTCTCAAATGTCTTATGCATTTGTTGTATTCCCAGAAAATCATAATGAGTATGCCTAACATTGTCTTCGTTGTTATTATTGTAGTTTCTGCTGCGTATCCTTGCTTTTTGTGTTTACTCTGCTTTGTATGCAGATTTGCCATTGTTGTGCTTTTGCCATGCATTCAAATTAACTTTCGCATGAAACGTGTTTATTGTATTGTGTGAATTTAATAGGAATTATATTTGTGTAATTTTCAATGCTGAACTTCTTGCCAAGCTTTGTATTCTTGTTGGCTTCATTCTGTAGAAATTTGCTTTAGATTTTAAATCTTGGCATACATACAATAATGGATTGAAAACTGATTGAGCTGAGCACACATTTTAAAGGTAACTGGTGCGAAAACTTCAAGTCAGCTTTGGACATTTACAGGGAAACAAAATGTATAATTTACAAACAAAATAATTTTATTACGTTAAGCAAATTACATTTAAAATATTTGATAGTTGCACATTTATTTCATTATAATTAATCACTGCTAGCGTCAGCGTCGAACAAAATTGTTCTTGCGGAATATGTTTAATTTGTAGGAAATTTGTCATTAAAATCGTAGACGAAAAATCGTCGTAAACTGGCTGTAGCTACTTTTTCCATTATTATTATATTAATCCATCTTATATTAAATGTCTAATCCGTTTTTAGTTCTGTAGGTTTTTCTTCATTTTAAGAAACAAAGAGTTTTTTTTATTAGCTAAGAGTTGAAATGAATTTAATTGTCGCTTTTTTAAAACCGATATTTTGTAAATTCATTTTGTTTGCCGAAAAAGTCAAAAAGTAAAAGTTCAGTGTAATAGCATGTTCATATGTTAGGCATCAGTTCAGCTAATGTAATGCTTATACATGCTTAGACTGCACAAGCAGTCGTCACTGTATTAAGTGAATCTGACAGATGGGAATACTTTAAAAGTCACACGCGCGCACACTTGAACAACTGTTCAAGTGTTTCACTTGCGACGTAATGCAATAATAAAAAAAGGATAAATCTTGACATTGCGACGACACAATGTCAAATGTTATTTTATTGTCATTAAAATTTCCTGTCGCAGCTGCTGTTTTCGGCTTTTAGGCACTTCAAAGCAGAACAAGAGCTTTAAACGAAGTCATAGTAAATAGGGATGCTCAACGCGTGTGTGATTTGCCCTACGGTTTTTTTCCTCCCTAATGGCTTAACAATTGTTAACGTGGATTGAAGGCATTCGGCAAACCTAAAACACACCTCATGGCGTATGCGCCATTTTATTGCGCCATCAAAGTCGGCAAATAAGGAAACGGTAACAGGAAATTGCCACGATTCGAGTCACTCTTTTAATAATCGTTTTACAATTGCAAAATATCAAAACAATTTTTTGTTTTCCTTTTCATATTTGGCTTTCCCTTTTCTTCATTTTTATTTTATTTCCTTGCGTTGTCGACGCAACGCAAGTGCTTTATCCTTTTTGTGTGTCATAAAAATTGTTTGGCAAAACGTGTTTACACTCGAGTACATGATTTAAGAATTATAACCACATTCATATGTATGTAGGTTGTGTATATGCTTACGGTTTCATGGCTTAAGCCATCTCTTTTTTTTTTTTTTTCGTTTTTTATTTGCTTTTTGTCTTCGTTATTATTATTGTTATCGGCATAGAATCAGCGCACGCCTCTAAGTCTAAAATGTAAGAAGATGGCAAATAGCAACCGCACGTAGAACGAGCAACAGCACAAAACATTGCTGCAACATGTCCTGTCAACAGCCAGATTTGCTGCTACAACGAATACTTTATCCTGTATTGCTGCTGTGGCTGCTGCTGGTGATGCTATTGTGTCTCTATTTTCTTTTACTGCTTTGTGTCGCACGGTTCGGCCCACTGCGTCCCTGTTGCTGTCATTGGCAACAGCACAACTCAATTCAAAATGTGCACAATGTCCTTGTAAATTGGCAGCTAGCATTCGTTCGTCGAGTCGTTGCATACATACATTTATATATATACATATATATATATATATACATATATATATATATATATATGTAATACATATATACAATACATATTTACGTATTCAGCAAAGTAAGTCTGTAGTAAAGCAGCATCTCCTGCGCACACTGTTTGCGAACTTTGCTTGGCTTTCGGCGCATAAGAAAAAACAAAAACTGAAAAAATAATAAAAATAGTACGCAGCCAGTTCTACGTTCGGTACGTACGGACTTTCGTATGTTTATTTGTTGTTTCTTAGGTTTTTGGTTTCTTGGTTCACATTTTCGCAATTTACATGCTCTGTACAATGTTTGTGGCACGTACTCATTTCCCATATACCTTGTGTATGCCGCAATCTGCTTTCTCCGCCTTGCAACATTATGCTGCCTCTATTCGTCCTTTCATTCGCCTGTTTGTTTGTTTCTTTATGCGTCTCACGGTACTAAAAACTTTTTTTTTCTAGTGGCCTGGTCTTTCACTCCGTTCCTTGTACAACCTATGCTTGAAAATATGCAAATGCGTTTTAATTTACTTTCTTCCCGTAGTCGGTGCCCTCGTCTGTATATGATTATTATGACAACTTGACGCAAAGTCATGCTCTAAAAACAGTTGAAGTAACTTCTTTTATTATTATTATTATTTATTTATTTTTATTGGATGCCTTAGTTGCTGCTTCTGCGTCTGTTGTTGTTCTTGTTATTTGCACACAATCATGAAGTATTTGTGTCTTAATTTTGCTTCGCAAAGTTCTTCCAAAGTTATATTTTTTCATTTCAGTTACTCAAATCACTATTTCTGTTTCTGCTTTTTTTTTTTGTATTTACTTATTTTCTTCTCATTCCTCATGCCTTTGAGGTAGATTGCTCATTCAATTGAAGATGTGAATCGCGCCATCATTCCCTTGGGTGCTCTGCACTAAATCTACTTCAATGCTATACTTGCGGCCTTGGTTACGGCATCCCCGGTGCACTGCGCTGCGCTGCACTCAGCTTCGTTCAACGGCACGTAGCCCAACGTACGCTTGATAAGCACGTAGCAGAGCAGCAAGCGCATAAAAGTATAAGTAAATTATGTTAACCTCGTCTTCGCCGTTGTCGTCGTCGCCGCCGCCGTCATCATGAATTTACTTTACTCAGTTGTGATTTCTGCAGCTAATTGCATTAAGCTGCAAGCATACAAATGCCATGAAACAATACTCCTCGAGTAGGGTTTTTCATTAATTTCAATTATACAATTGTGCAAAAGTTTGGCTCTTGACGATGGAGCAGACAGGCTTTGTTTTGTTACCGTAATGCCTTAAGGGTTAACCCAACTAGATCGAAGCCACTCAAGAAGCGTATACTTCAAACTCAGACTGAACGTTGAAACATTGTTGTCAAAGCCCATTAAGCATTAGAAGAAGTCGACAAAATGCCGTTCTTAAATTAAAATGTCAGTCAAATGCTACTAATGTTGAAAATAATAAATCAAGCATTTGAGCTGGCATGCAGGCAGGCAGACAGAGCATGCCGTAGTCGGGGTGGTACAGACTATTTATTTACGCTTACGCTTTCATTACCATCAATCTACAATGATATAAAATTTGGCTAGGCCAAAAATAGCAGAATATTTCTATGCGAGTGTCGCTGTCGCGCTCGCAGCCTTTTGCATAATTAAAACGATTTCAGCACGGTTATTACTTGGGTTTTACAATTTTCTTAGAGAATTAATTATGCATTATTAATTTTTCTGCTTTTTGTTTTTTATTTTGCGAAACGCCTTCGACTGATTGCCACGCAGCATTAAATTTCACACAAATAAATTGCGTGCAAATGGCTGCAAAGAGGCGTGCCGGGATATGCAAACTGTGTTGACGTTGACGTTAATTATTTTCTGTCATTAAGCTTTTACTTTTAAGAAAACTAACACAAAAAAGCACAAAAAAAAATGGAAAAAAAAGAAATGTGAAACGAAATAACATGGATTACAGGCAGCAGTAGAATGAACACAAAGAATAATTGCATTATGCATTGAGTTACGCTGTGCAAGTGCGCATAGCGAGAGACGGAGTCAGCCTTGCAGTGGCGGCAACAACAGCAGCAGGCTTACGAAAGGATTATGCAAACGCGTAGCAAAGGCTGCGAATGTTTAAAAATAGACTCCGCTCCACTTCGTTTACGCTTTATTATATTGGAATGCGTGTTGGTTTACATTCTCATTTTTTGAAATGTATCGCCAACTCGACGTATACGTAATAGAATTTATTTTTCTTTCAATTTAAAAGTATATTCTCACAGTCAGTGCTGTATCGTGCGCACAAAAGCATGCAATAAAATGTTGTTTAAATTATTCGAAAAATAAAGTCATGCGCACCAAAGAGTGCTATTTAAATTTCTTGCTTTTTAAGCAAAGAAATAAATGCAGTTTTGATCTTAATTCTGTTTTTGACAGGGAGTTTGTGAACTTTGATATAACGGATTAAAAGAAAGCAGAGTATATTGTGTAAATATATATATACAATTAGGCAACGCGTGAGTTATTCTTTAGCCTGTAGCTAATACAGTAGAATTTGCTTAGCTGCCTCGTAAGTAAATTTATTTTGGACTGCTTTGAAACCCGATTTTAAATGATTTACACGATTTTAAATAAATTGCCCCGCTTAAGAAAAATCTTGAAAACTTTTGCAATTCATCGAGAATGTCAATTGTACTTGCTTCTACCATAGAATGTCAAAGGCATACAACTTCAGTGTGAAAAATATTTGAGGCATTTATTTCCTTTAGAGTAGACATTGCTCAATTTGAATACCAAAGAGAGTACGCAAAAAATAATAACAGGTTTTTATTTATATTTTATAATTTTGGACCAATTGAATTTTTGATGGTTTGTTATTGCAATAAATTAATATGAATTGAGTAGAATATTAATAGTTTTGCTTTTTGAATTTTAAGATAAATAAAAACGATAAGAAGAACATTCGTGTAAGTTAATGGAGCCAGTTAAGTGAATTATACTGTATAACACTTCTATATTGACATAATAATTTAGAAGTAGCTTTTTCCTATAAGTAAATTTATGTGCTTAATTAACAAATTTTAGTGTGAATTTGTGGCGTTTAATACTATTAAGAAAATAGTTTATACAGAATTAAAGCTGCAAAGTGTGTAAAGACAAAACTTCTCATTTTCCTTTTTCGACAAATTGTACACAGCAGACAAATAAACTTAATTTGTAGCCTGTAGCAGTAGTTTAAGTTTAGTGTTAGAGTTCAAACAAGCAAACGACTACAAGTACGCCCGAAGTAAAAAGAAATAAGTGAATTGCTTGTGTAGATTGAGTTTTGTTACAAAGCAAAAAGAGAAGAGTAAACTAGCAACTAATTTGAGTAAAATGGCTCGGCATGAGTTGCTTGAACGGGTTTCTAAAGCCACAACAAAAATACCAAATTATTTTAATTGAATTTCCAGTACATTTTCCTTCCACTCTTTTAACAGCTACTCCACTTTATTTTCCATGAGGTAGACTGCTGCCATAGCAATGTGAGGCATGTGCGGCAGTTGAGTTTCCATCAAAGAAAATTGCTTGCTTTGCTTTGAGAGTAGCGGCAACCATAAGTGCAGCTTAACATGCATAGGCGACGTTGGTGTGGCTGTCTCTTTTTCACTTAAGCATTGCAGTTGACTTTTGCAGTTGTGGGGGTTTTCTATTTCAATGCCAGTGGCATTGTCGGGATTTTTGCCATTAAGCAATTTAATACACTTCAGAAATAAACATCGTCTTCATCATCATCATCTTGCACAGCAATAGTGAAAGGCAATGCTAGGCGAACTGAATGGCATTGTGGGCGTGCAAATCAAGCGTAGTTGCATAAATACCGCTGCGACGTTGCCAAGAGCAGCACCAGCAGCTGTTGCCGCGGCTGAATGCCCACACAAGTGCACACTCAATGCACCTGCTGCTTGCTGCAGCAAGGCTTTTATTATACCTCTGGCTTTTTGTATGCTTTGTGCTGCATTGCTCAAGCACATACTATTTCTTTTAAAAAATTTTTTCTTATTTATTGTATTATTATTCTTTTTAAATGCCCTATGGCACAATAGAAAATAAAGGCCATGAGTATTGGGTGGCACTTTAGCTTACCATTGTGTTGCTGTTACATTCTACCTAGTCGACTTAAAGCGAAAATTAAGCTTTAAAAGGCTCCTATTAAATATGAGTGCCATCACAATATGCACATGTGTCAAAGAATATTGTAGAGTACACGTGGCGTATATTTAATATATACGCAATTATTTGTCAAATTACGCATACGCCGTGAAAAGTTTTAAAGTAATATATGAATGTACATTTGGTGCAATTTCATAATTTCGCACTTTTATGCGCATAATTATTAACTTTTATCAGTTTAGATTTATTAAACATTATAAAAAAGGTATAACGAAAATATTACAATGACGCGAAAAACAATACACAAATTTGAAGCAAAACTTTTCGTGGCTTACGCCATCAAACATTTCGCATAACAGTTTGCCACTAAAAAGGGGAAAAATATATTGAAACAGAATTTATAAGCACCACCCAGAAAAAGAAATAAAAAAAAACAGTTGTAAAAAGTTTAGTTTATTTTCTGATATTGCTTATTTTTTTTTTTTGTTTTTTTTTTTTTTTTTTGCTGCTGCCGTTGCTGTTGTTCATGCACAGCTTTTGCTTTTGGACTAATTGCATTACAAGCGGAAACGTGCAGCGAAAAGTTTGAAAAAAAAAAAACAAAAAACCGAACACCGAGCGAAGAGTAACACAAGCACGTTTCGACAAGTTTTATTTCTTCTTTTCTCATCTTTCTTAATTAACAAAGCAATTCGACATAAAACACCCTTGCGCAGCAACAGCAGCATTGGCAGCGGCTAAAGCGTCTTTGCTCTGAAAACTTTTTCTCCTACAAAATTAACAAGTACCAGCGCGAAGCAGCTTGCTCCCGCATAATAACAAAGCATGGCACACAGGCAGACAGACAGGCCGAGGCAACACATTGTGGCGAATGTTGCTTACACTTTGGCTGTCGCTCGAAGTTGAAAGTTGATTTAATTGTGCTTAAGGGTAACGTTTTATGGTCTTTTGCGCACTTGCCTGCGCACAGCAATCTGGCCTCGAACTTACTTGCACGTTTCTGTTTTCGGTTGTTTTTATTTATTTTGTTTATTTTATTTTTTTGCCACGTCTAAGTTTGTCTGTTCATTTGCTTTACTTTTATTTAATAAAAACTCATAACGCAACACCTTATTATGCCTGGCAATTAACGCGCTTAGTGTCAGTTGTGTGCTTGGCGTAATAAAATGAAATCAGCAGTAGAACGACGGTTACCCGTAGCTCACAGTCGCTACGTTTGTCTGTGTGTGTGACTATGGTCGTTTTTTGTATTCAAATAAACGAACTTATTATAAATAATTAAAACGCCACGTACACAAACATTATCGTCGACTGGCATACCCCACTCAATTCATCCTTGTTGAGTTGTACACCAGCACACACTTGGCGACATGCAAATGACTGAACACTTGCTCACACGATCGTTTGCAGCTGCATACATATTTAATGAGGCAATAGTAAATTGCTTACTAATTATTTCGTATTATTTTAGCGTTTATGCGCCAGGCAAGTTGGTCTTGGGGTAAAGAGAGTCTGCATAGCATTTAAGGCACTTGACATGAACAATGCGGCAAAACATGCCGTAATAGGGAAATTCAAAAGAAATTTGAGAGAAAAAAAAATACTGACCCCACCTAAAGCTGTAGTAATTATTGTTGGCGCTTGCATTTACGACTAGCTTAATACGTACTACCTAAAACTTATAAATCATAAATCTATTTTAATGGTGTTTTGAACAGTTTAAAGCCTAAGTGCAGCCTAAACCTAGCGTACAATATTTTTTTTCTAGCTTATAAAGTTACTTGCCGCACATGTGCTTAGCAAGAACACAACAACAAAAACAGGCAGATATTTAATACAGCAGCAGGCACTAAAGATGCTTATGATATGACATAAGCCGTACGGTCATAAAATAAATATATATATATATTGTTTTATATGTGCACAAATGGCTGCCAAGGATGATGACAAAAGAGACGGTACCAATGGCCACAAGAGTTCAGCCCAGCAACATGTTGGGCAATTTTAGCAGCTAGTTAAGACATAGGTGGCTATTTTAAAGCAACCTTTTTTTATATAAATAGCTGCACACATGGATATACAAGCATATATATTTTTGTAGATGTATACGTTTGGCTTTTGCTGTTTTTGTTGTTGTACAAATTAAATCAATATTATAGCAGGCACATGTCCTCGACACTGAGCTTGTTGCTGCCAGTGCTGCTGACGCTGCTGATGATGATGTCGCTACAGGCGAAATAGTTTGTCTCACGGCGACAAAATGAAATAACAATTTGCCTAACATATAGCATACAAGTAGTTTTATGTATGAGAAATATTGATTTAACCCATACACTGTAATAATAAAGACTGCTACGACGACGCTGACAAGGACACAGACGTCGCCAACGACAACATCGACGACGGCAAATCATATTAAAACGTGTATTATATTTTTTTATTTTATTTATTTTTTTTTTTTTTTTTGTGTATTTTACAGCTCGGCACACAGGAAGCCACTTGGGTGGTCTCCGACTATATTGCAACACCGGGCACAAACGAATTGAGTGTCAGCAAAGGCCAACAAGTTGAGATTGTTGAACCGCCCACAGCCACCGAGCCGGATTTCTGTTTGGTACGCCTAAATCCACAAAGCGATGATGCAGCAGTACAGGAAGGACTGGTGCCAGTGTCAGTGCTTAAACCGCCACCAGGCGCACACAAACCCGGACAAACGGCAGCAACATCGTCAACAGCGCGCAAGGATAACATTAACGATTCGATGCAGGAGCAAGGTAAGTCAACACCCCGCTGACGTGTCTCACTCTATTGCATTAAAAAATATTCAAAAATTTTAACAAAATTTAAAATTTAAATATATACCAATTTGGCCCTTTGTTTCTTCTTTCTTTTTTTAAGGCCGTGGCAAGCCCGATCCACTAACATCGTCAACCAAGCGACGCGGTTTCAGTGGGTAAGTTGCGAGATACTTTAGTTCTTTTAACAATTCGGACAGTGTGCATAAGTACAAAGTCTCAAATAGTTCTTAGCTTCTAAGTAAAATGAATTTTGTGCGCTAAGGAGAAGTTCGTGTAACTATTGGCAGCTGTTCTACTTATTTATGTGTAAACTTCCAAACCACAACAGCAGGAGTTTATAACTGTACATTTTGACAACAATACACTTGGTATTAGCTTGCCCTCGCCTTCTTGCACGTATTCGACCATATTGCACTCAGCAAAATTTCATTAAAAATGCAATGCATGGCAATCATTGCAGCAATTCATGTTCCCTTTGCCGTGGCGTTATTCTTTTTTATTAAATGTCATATAAACGTTGCTGCAATGGCTATTACAATTTAGTATTTTTTTTTCATTTCTTATTTAAATGGTTCGTACAATATGGCACAGGGAGTTAATTGGTTATTTAATATTTTAGTAAATAATTTGCTACAAGCAAACTTCATGTGTAGCAGTTACTATATAGAAATGCAAGCAATCCGTTAGCTCGCTATGAAGCAAATGAAAATTATTAAAGTTTAAAGCAAAGTGAAATATACTAAAGCGTCTTCGGCAAACCGAAATACGATACTTAAAGTACAGTACTCCTTTACAGATCGTTAGCTAAAACAATGAAGGCTGTAAGTGTTAATTAACAAAATATGTGTCATAAATGTACTTCAGAAAGTTTTTGCTTTGGCGCATAATGGGCTGTTGTGGCAATATTATTATTATTATGGTATCATTACCGGAAGCATACATATGAACATAAAGAAGGATTGTTTCATCCTTTACCGACCGTTATGGCCAACTAATTATTGGTCTTAAACGTCAAATGTGAGCAATGCTTGCTAGATATGAAGACTAGGATATTTAAATAAAAAGCTGCCGGACCCGCAATCCAAGCCATTTTATTAATAAAAAAAATTTTTCTTTAAAGCCTCAGCGTATAGCGTAAATAACTAACGCGAGGAATGAAGATTGATAATACCGAAGAAAAGAAGTTTACAGACTAATGAAGTAGAGTAGTGCAAATCAAATATGTTATCTAAAACCGATTTTAGTATTTACCCAGTAGAAAAAAAAACCTTTTTATCAATAACTCATGGCCACTAAAATTGCTGAAGCCACATTAGCTTAGCTAGCGGAATACATATTTGTTAAAAGCAAGCAATGTCACAACAAATTTACATCGACTCCTCTGCACGAAATGTATTGGCGCTTATCAGCGTCACGCGCAGCGTCTGCTGACCATATAGAAACGTCACACATACGTCATTGAATTTATCAAAACTGTATCACAAAAATAAACAGAGAAAAAAAAAACCTCCCACATACGCATTTTAAGTGCTAAACGCCAATGCACCCCACTATGTGCCCCCCAAAACTCATTAGAGACTTAACTGACGTATAAGAGAGGGTCGTATAAGAGCTATGCAGTCGTTTTTGATTTATCCTCACTTAAGCATACGCAAAGTTTGAACATTTGCTTTATGTGTATTTTATTTTTTGTTTTGTTTTTCTTTACTAAATACTAAATGATAAGCGCATTACTCAACAGAACTCGGCGATGCGCGCTCAAGTGAGCCAAGAGCATAAGTAAAAGGAAAAGAAGCAGATGAAATAAATAAATAAATAAACTAGCATAGAAAATCAGCTTAAATGAAGATTTGGCTATAAACAAACTTTAGCGTTTCAGGCTTTCAGACTGTGCATTTGCTACTTTATTGACTGGGATTGGCTTTTACCGTTAAAGTGGCTGATTGATTGACGGGCAGATTCGTAGATGATGGTCAGATACATTAAAGAACTGACAGTTCGATTTTGTGAATACAATTTCTGATGTTGTTTTAATCAAGCAAATTTATCCACACGCCGACACATTATGTGTAAATACTTACAAAACAAACTAAGTACAGGCATTTCTCAACGGACTTAAGTACCGACGTATAATCATCGTTGTAGTAGTCAATGCTCAGCCAAATAAAGATAAAAATATATTATTACAGTAACAACAACAACAACAATCAAAATAAGAAGAAGAACAAAATAAACATTAAGACTAAATAACTGACTGAGTGACTCGTTACCTGTTGACTGACTGGCATGAAACTAAAGAGAAAAAAAAACATGTTTCTTTTTTTCGCTCATTTTTTGTTTTGTTTGTTTTTTTTTTTTTTCCACGTACCCAGCAAATAATTTTGCGGCTTGCATGTCGGCGTGTGAGCGTGAGTCTGGCAGGCGTGTTCGAGAGAATAAGCAAGCGAGCGTGACCAATACAATTGTTTTGAGTTGTTTTATTATTATTTTTCTGTCTGTTGCTTACACGAAAAAAGTAATAACTCTTGAAATTTTGTTAACTCAGTTATGTTCTTAATGTGTTCAACTCACAACGTACGTGCGCACAGTCGCTGTCGCGTATAATTAACGAAGAAAGAAGAAAAAAGAGAACAATCAAGAAATAGTAAAAATAAAAACATACTATTCATAATTATATTGAGTATAAATAACAACAAAAATAGGAAAAAACCCTAATTAGTTTTATGCATGGTGTTTGTGTTTGTTGTTGTGCTTCTTGACACTCATTTTAATCGAGCATTGTGTTAAAATGTGTAACAATAATCATATTATTGATAATGCTCATGCGAGTAGTACACAAGTACACGACGACCGCGATAACAATAATTTGTCACAAAATGTGTTTAAACGCACCTCACAACGTCTGTCCAAGTCAATGAACTACATTAGTGGTGGCAGCAGTAGCGTCAACAATCTCAACATTGCTAACCAACAGCGGTTTTCATGCTTTTGCTGTACGCATGATGAGCAACTACGGCATACCTTTCGTCGCAGCGAGCAGCGTCAGTCCTGGTAATTACAACAACGAGTCAAGTCGTGTACTATCGTGTATATAATTACAGCAAGTGTAGAAGTATTTTCTGTATTCGCACCATATATTATTACTCAGTTAATCATTATTTTTCCGTCATTAATTGGTAAAAAGGTAAGCGGCTGGTGATTGTACACGAAAATCGGTTTGATTAGTTTGATTATGCATGACGAGGTGGAGTTTTGTCAAATTGTGCTGATAAATGGATTTCATTGGCAAGTGAAAATCCAAATGTTACGTAAATGTGGCAACAGATTTCACATAGATTACTGCTTTGTTAAGCTGCGTCTAATTGAATTGGGTTTTTTTTTTACCGTTTAGTACTTGGGTTTTCATTTAATAAATTTTGTGAATTAAAAAAGGGAAGCTTCGGATTACAGTCAAACGTGTATAGGTAAAGCAAGTTAATATTTATAACAAAAGTCGGATTTCCTTACCGAAAGCTGCAGTCTGTTTTTTGGCCTTGCCTTATGCCTTTTTTAGTTTACTTCTACACTGCGTATGCGCAATGCCCTAAAGCTTACAGAATCAGCAGGGCATAACTCACCTTTTATGTCGTCATGAGGGCATGTGTACGCATTTAACCACAAATTTAGATTACTCATGCGAAACATAAGGTTAATCAAATCGTTTGACATTTCAGACACGTGCTCTATTCGATTTTTTTTCGTCAAACTTCATATATAAAGGTTAAATGTTCTGATGTAAATGCAGTTTACTAAACACAAATTGAGATAAACATGACTTTTTTTCAATAAATTGGTTTCTTTTAATGTATACATCACAGCAGTTAATTTCAACATAGTTATAAAACAACAAAAAAATTTTCATTTCATCCTATCCTATCTCCTATCCAAATCCTTACAGCCAACTAATCACAAAAAATTACAAAATTTAGGCGCTCAGTGGTTGATAAAAAATTATGTTGTCGCTTTGCATTCACAAGAAAGAAAATATCCAACATCGTTATTTTTGTTGTTACTTTGGCTTTTCTGTTGCTAATGTATATTTTCACAGTCAAAGATTTTCAAGTTATAATATTTCCGTTACAACGATGAATTCTACTAAAAACATAAGGAAAACATGTAACTCGGATTACACTAATTCGGAATACAGAGTATCCAATGCAAGAAAATAATCATTCGGATTACTAGATTTTTTGGATTAGCGAGTTTCGGATTATCGAATTTTGACTTTTTTTGTACTTTGCACACGTATCCAACTCGTGCTTAATATATGATTCAGCTTATGGTTCTTATTAAGCACCAGCAGCGAAACTCAGCTCAGCTTCTCTTGAAAAAGGCAATCGGAGATTTCATTCATCGTCATACGCACCCGCTTTATCAGTAGCGTACCAAAGCATAAACACAAAATGCCGAGACACGAGTTGTGCGGCAAAATTGGCTATGACGTTGACGATGACCACAGAGACTCAGCATAAATATGCCTTAGGCAGCAGACATACTAACAAGAGCATGAGAATCGATCGAAGTAACCACAGTGAGCTTATCAGCTTAGTCGCTTCATGTGTAGGCTTAAATATCGTTAGTCAGTGTACGCCTCCGGTTGTTGTTATTATTGTTATTGCAATTGCTGTGACCGCATGCGATCCTGACGCTGCTGCTGCTATCGATAACGTCTATGAGAGGGAAAGTGGAGACATATTTTGATTTGCGTTAATCTTATCGCAATTGTTTTGAGCGTTATTGCCAACGTTTGGTTTTCTCAGATCAATTTAATATTTTCAGTTTTATTTCATTTTAGCACATTTGTTAGCAATAGCACACTATTGTGTGCAAACGTTATTTATAATTAATTTTTATGTCATGAATGCAACCGGTTTGGATATTCCCAACGACTGTTGTTAAGAATTTGTTTTTTTTTTTTTTGTGTTTTGTTTTTGCTTGTTATTATTGTTATAATTTTTTAAATACAGTTTCCGTTTGTTTTTTGACTGTCTATCAATTGTAATTGATTTCCCCAATCGAAATTCCAATGAAAATTTAAACTTAATGCCGTGATAAGCAGTAAATGTTTTGCCTGCCATGCATAAGCGAAGCGTGTTGCATATGCCAGTGCACAATGCTCGGCTGCTTTGTTCGTCGAAACTTTATTTTTCTTCTGTTTTATAGACTTCAGATAATTTATAGTATTACTCATCAAGAAAAACCGGAGCAATGCATTTTGTTTATTTATTTTTTTGTTCTATATATAAATATATATTTTTTTTTTCTTATTAATGCGTACACAGTTGTGGCCACAAATTAAGAACACCGCGTGCGATCAATTTCGCTTTTGTTTTTTTTTTTTATATAGCATTTTAATGATTTTACTGAGAAATTTGTACCAATTCTCTTCCTCAACAGTTTGTTTCTGTGTTGAGTTTTTGGCCCTTTAGGGTCTAAGCTTTTTATTGCAACTACTGCTAGTTTGAACTCTGTAATCTCTCCTTCATAGGCATTGTAAGCAGTTTAGTGTAGTTGATGGGTATAATGAAAGAAATATGCATAAATTAAATAAATTAACATTTTCTATTTTAATTAATTAATTTTTGTATTATTACTTTAGCGAAAAGCACACAAATTAAAATTAATAAAACCAACAAGAGACGCAATTAATAGACCAAAAAGGCAATTGAACACGTTTTGCGGTTAGAAAACCCAAAACCATAAACTTTAACACAACAACACGCATAAATAACAAGACCCAATGTTTGTCCACTAATTGGGCTTTTTTATTTTATTTTATTGTTTTGTATTGTATTGTGTGTGTTTGTGTTGCTCATGTTCAGTTTTTGTTCGTATATGTGCATAAGGCAAAAGTATTTGCAACAGACTTGCCATTAGTTGAGGTTGTGTTATGTCAACTTGAGTCACCACTTTCCTGAAAACAAACGTCGCTAAGGGCGGTAGGCGATGGTAGGCCTAACTATATGAATATAGATCATTGTTGCAAACCAGAAACAACAATAAAAGTATGTGTGCTTCTGTGTGTGTGTAAGCGAGCGAGCGAGAAGGCAAGCGAATGGCCGAGCAAAACTTTGGTTAAGTATGCTGATGAGTGAGTTGACACTTTAGTGGGACGCACACAAAGTAAACACACGCGGCAGCAAAGTACACCGCATATTGACAGTGTGCTTGAGACAAAAGCTACGGTTATATGCAAACGTCCACACACCAACCGGAGGGCAGGCAAGAAGTCAGACTGTCCGACAAACAGATAGGCAAATGGGCAGACATTATCATACAGGCGAGACGAACTGACGATTAGACAACAAAAAGATACCTAGACCACAGCGCTGTGTCTAATGAACTAAATGGACGTTAAAGTTTATGAGTATTTATTCTATTCCTAGCTTGTAGAGGAGTGACAAAGTGGGGAGTGAAGTATATGTGTGAGTGTGAGTGTGTTTGTGTGAGTATGAGAGAGAAATGGAGAGAGAGACTAACAAAGAACATTGAATTTGCGGCTTTTATGGCGACATTTCCCTTGCTTTCATTGCCACTGTGACTGGCGTGCTATGGTCTGTGTGTGTAACAAATTTGCGCTTATGACTTCCGGTTCGACATCCTGCCTGCTAGCCTGTTGTCGATTTTGCCTATTTGCCTGCTGCACTGACCGACCGACCGATTGTTCATTTCATGTGCGCCATTTTTATTTTCATTTTAGTTCGATTGTTTTGCTTAATCTAATATTTTATTTTTGTTTTTCCTTTGTTGTTTTATTTTCGTTGCTATTCGCCTATATTTGTTTTGCATAATTTGCGGCGCTTTTACATTTTTTTATTGCTTGTCAAACACCCACGCGTTGTCCTGCCACCGCACTGAAACCAGGCAGCATTGCCGTTGCCTTTTGGCTCATTAATACATTCATACTCGTATTTGCCCAACATTACATCAGCAAAATGAAATTTTGCGCTGCGCGTAATGAATTAAATGGAATTCTGAGAACTGCCAGCGTACACCGGTCGTACTGCAACTTGGGCCAGCTAGTAAGCGCGCGATGTGGAGGCAAGCAGCTCTTTTTACTGTGTAAATGTTTATTTTTACTTTGAATTATATTACGTACAGCGGCTCAGTCTTTGTTGATATCTTTGCATTGCATACTTTGAGGCGCGAGCTGTCAAGCGCACAACGACAAAAATTCGCAAAACTTCAGTGACGAACTTTTCATGCTTTGACTTGCTCGGCCTTACCTTGTCAGGGCAGAGCTGCGTGTACTGCAGCGTACATAAGCTGCTTAAAAAGTAAACAGCAATAATATAATGCTAACAAGCAACCATTCAAGCAAACAAACTAATGCCAAAATGCCACAAAGTATGCAATTAAATGGTAAATTTTAATTGCTCGGATTTTGTCAACCGTAGAGCCTTACAATACGTATACTCGTACAATGCAATATTTTGATTCGTTATTTTTTATTGCTGGTTATTGCGTAAAACGCGTGGCATGCAACCACAAATCAACAACAAGTGTCGCCCGTTTTGCCTTTATACAATTTCGCTAATTATTCTCATGTCGCACACAAAATAAAAACACAAACGAAGGAAAATAAAAAAAAAAAATATTAAAAAGAAAATTAAAAATGTATTTACCTGTGATTGTGCATATACGACAGTTGGCTGGCTGCGGTGGAATACGCTGCGATCCGTTTCGCTTTGGGTCTTGTGAGCTTTACATTAATTAATTAAATCACTAATTAAACATTTGCCGCCTGCTGCATATTGGCAAATTCAATTTGCAATTTATTTTACAATTGCACAACAATTGCAATTCATATCGACTGTTTAATTATACAACAATATAATTTAAATCGACTGTTTAATTATGCAACAATAAAATTTAATATTTAATTTCATCGCAAACAATTACAGTAGCCGCTCGACCCAAATCAAATCAGATTCACACGCAGCCTGCGGCAATGACGGGGGGCAAATTTGTTGAAAACTTATTAATTAATTCAGAATCATTGACAAATATTTGTTGATATTTGCACATGCTTATGGTAGGCTTATATGGATTATTACATAATTTATTCATTTGTTTGTTGAAAGTTTTCCTCACTTTGCTTCAATTGAGTTTTATTGCAATTTTAATTGCCTGCCAAGCCACAGCATTCAAATGCGAATAAACGCAATAATAATAAAACTCAGCTGCCCTCATGCTTCATGGTGCATAAATAGTTTTTAATTGAGTGACACGACGAGCTTTTCGAAAACTTTTGGTCATTTAGATGACTTGGGAATAAAAATTCTAATTTAATGACAACATCTCAATTCAGATTAAGTCTATATTTTATTTTAATTATTAAAAAATTATTATCCGGATTCTAGCCGTATGGCGTTTTTTTATGATTACGCCATATACGATTATGGTTTTTTATTCAAAAACTCTTTATAATGTTCCCATGCAAAAAAACATCACGACCATCGGTGTCCGGTTGTCAAAGATTTTACTGTGTTATGACGTTGCCTCCAGGTTCCATGCTAAATTCATAAAATATAAAACTATACGAAGCTATGTTGGGCAAAGAACTGACGGTGTTGAAAAATCTCGAGATTAAAATTACTGCTAATTTCCACTTGGTGAACGAATCACCAAGCGTTGACACAACTCTACGAAGAAGAAAACCAATAATCTTTCATGATTCATTTTTATATGAAAACAATCATTGCCAATTATGGTGGGATTCAATAGCAAAATCCTCTGTAGACTTTTTAGAGCTTATATAGACAAGCGAAATATATTTAAAACTTATGTTAATTATTCGAAAAATTTTTCCTTCCTCCCCAATTATTTGAGCAAACACTTTGGTTTTAGATCTACCCTCAAAAAATGAGTCTCACAATAATTGATATCTACCGATGCTGTAGATATGTCTCAAATACTTAATAAGAAAGCCGAGAAATTTTGAAAAAAATTAACAAATAGAGCCAGCCAGTTTTAGAAGTGAATCGTAATTGTGACTTAACCATTAACCATACCATTATCATGCATTGGGTGAGGTAATGGTAGACAATCAATCATATTCATGGCACCACACTGACTTAATATCGGCTAAGTGAGTTTTTTGAAACTACATTAAAAATATCTTAGCTATTTCATCATAGCGACACCAGACGCTTTGAGCTTAAATCAAAATTCAAATCTTTTTCCCATCATATTGCAGCTGAAAGCAACTTGCTAGGTCAACAGCGTGAGCGTGACTTGCTATTTTATATATGCTTTAATATAAAAACATAAAAAAAAATTTACTTCTTCATTAAAAAAGTGTACACATCCGTGCTGTTTTTCATTTTTATTTATTTACACATAAAAATCGAGCTACTTGCCAACTTCTTTGTTGTTGCTGTGTCACCCTAACACGCGATTTGTTTTTTAATAAAATAGAAAAATAAAAAACAAAAAGAAAAGCATGGGAAAAAAGTAACTGATGCCATAAAAAAAATTTGTCAGCTATAAATACTTTGAAAATAATAATGCGACATGGTTTTTTTTTTATTGGAAAATATTTGTGTGCATAAAAACATGCCTATAAAGAAAATAACAGAAAAAGCCAAATAAAGGAAACTGCGCTTGTACATTCGATGTCACGACCATTCGAACTAAAACATCTTTCATGACCTTCGTCAAAATGTGTGATTTGCGCATTGCATGCAAATGTGACGTCGATGCTCGTGAAAAATATGCTTAAACGCAGACATTTGTGCGAATTTGATGTCATACACTTAATGAAAAATCACAAGCAAGCAAAGCAGACATAGCTGACGCGGCAAATAAAACAACTTGCAGCAGGCGACACCAGCAGTTCAATAGAATTTGAAGTTATTTTTTATTTTGTTTTTCTGTTTAACTTATCCTGCAGTTAACACGCATTTCTTTGTATTAAGCTTACATTCTTTTGATTACATCGCACTGACGGCAATTGAAATCGCATTACTGGGTGAATTAAACAATAGCAGAGATTATATTTATGTACATATACATGCATAAGTGTAGTATAAGAGTGTATCACACACACGCCAAATTTAACATGTTTTTTTTTTTCTTATATTTATTTTATAGGCGCAAATGGCTACCGCAACCGCTACGTAAACTCTCACAGAGCAAGCCGACGCCAGAGAAATTATTAAATAAGAAGCCCTCAGAGAAAAGCTTGCGCGTAAGTAAAAAAGTATTTTAGCGTTTTATTCTTAATTTTTGTTTTATTATTATTTATGACAATTGGATGTCTGCGCGCTTAAAATGCTAAAAATATTTATAAATATTTATTTACAGTTGCCACACAAGCACGCCGAGGAGGGCGAGGTTGCCGGCACAGCATCAACAAACGTTGGCCAATTGCCACATTTTGGCACCACAACAGCGGCAACATCTGCAGCAGCATCAACATCGGCTCAGGCACACATCAACACAGCACAGCAAGATTACGAAGCTGAAGAGGAGGCCGGCTTGGAATTGCCACCGCCAATGAAACCGATACAGGAGCCACATTTAATTGCCAATGGACCGCCCGCATTTACAAAGGATCTCAAAGAGAATGCTGCTAATTTGGTAAGTACCATGACAACGCCAGGTCATTGCTGCTGAGGTGTTTTTTAATTAATTTATGCACGATGTAACGCCACCAGACCACCCACACGCGTCATAAAGTATATAGCTACTTTACATGAGCAACGAAAAGCGCTCAAAGTAAATAAGCAAAATCGAAAGAAAAATATAATAAACAAAACAAAATCACGCTAATCTCTTGCATTAGCATTGTAAATATATCGATTTTATGTTGCTCCATACTATTCTCGAATTTTCACATGAAAACATTTCGCAAGAGAATTTTTTTCAAGTGTACGCATATTTGCATAAATTTACAATGCTGAAATTGCGCATGTTTTGTTTCTTTCTGCTGCATGCATACAACTTACCTTCAAGCGAAAATGTTTGTCATTAAATGACTACTTACCATTTACGCAAGAACATAGCCAAATGATGCCTTTTTTGCGACCTAGACTTTTACAAATTTTCCAATACAATTTTCGCATACAAATCAGAATAAATTGTGTTTTTCATGATTATCACTTGAAGTCATGTGTCTGGTCAATTAGAAATTTCAATGCCAGTAGACGCGCCAGCAATAGCTGCTGGCAGTAGACGGCGAAATTTGCACACGCGACACTAATTCGCCCGCAGAGTGACCATGTTGTCTGTTAATGCATGCGTGCGTCCCATACTTATCATAAATACAGCGCAGAGGTTCCTACACTAAGTGAATGAGCGAGCCACAAAGCAGCTAACATTCCTACTCTCTCTCTCGCTCTCTGTCTCACTCCCTCTATGTCATTTACGCTCACACTAGCGCACTCACACGTTCGGCGCCACGCTTTGATATGCACGGGCAGTAGCCATTTGTGACGACTCAATTGCAAATCATGCAAAGGCATAAATTTTCATAACAACAAAACCGAACGGAAAGAAAAGTAGTGTAGATGACAATTTCTCGACATATGTATGACTTTTATGCAGCTTTTATGTACATTTGACTAATTTTGGCGTTGGCCTATATGAGACGCCTCTTAAAATACTCAATACAATAAAATTATTAAAATGCGTCGTTGACTTTTTCTTTTTTTGTTTGTTGTGTTTGTGTTTTATTTACGCATCATTGTGTGACTTTTTTTATGTCGAGTTTCTATTTAGTATTTTTGTTAAGTTTGCCGTTTGATGATGACAGGAAGTTGAATAAGAAACAAGCAAATAGGTTTGTTTGCTGACATTTTGTAAATACGCCATATTGCCTTACAACAACAACAACAAAAAGCCAGTGCCCGCACCGTTCGGTTTTCACACAGAACACATCACATCATTATACTCAAGACAGATTGCGACGCACTGGCACTGATTGTCTGTCATTGTCGCTGTCGTCGGTGCTGCTGCCGCTGGCGCTGGCGCTGTTTGTGCTCTTGAGTGGCGTCAGACTAAGCAAGCAAGTGAGCCACGCCACCATTAGTGGCCAGTTTTAGCGTATGAATTTGTCGCCAGCAGCGCCGCCGGCAAGTGACGCCGAATGGTCGACGTTGTCGCTGTAGACGACATATGTTTCGATTGCTGTCCTCCGTACAATAATTTTATATGTATGTACTATATATGTGTATATACATATCTATGTATGTAAATATATATGTACATGTGTATATTTATATAAAAATTGCGATTGAATAAAATATCCAAAACTTATGTTCGCCTTGATATTTTTAACTTTAAGTTGACCTTTTTTAAAGCATATTTTTTTTTTCTCATATGCATATGTTTTTTTCCATAGAATTGAAAATTTTTTAACCTAATTTAGAATGATTGTTTTCGCACCTTTCCTTTGTGAATAAGCATATGTGTCGTCGCGCCTTTGTTTTCTTTTGGGCTCATTAATTTTTAATAGCTACGCTTATTATTAAATTTTTGCGTTGCGTTGCCCGCTGACCTCGCCGCCGCCCTTGCCATTGTTGCCGTTGGTGGTGCCATCATTTCGCATTTCGCGCTCTTAAGCGTTTATCGTCACCCACCTGAAATCCTTGAGCGCGTGCTTGCTTTTTGTGTTCAACCTAATTTATTGTATATATTATTTATGCGACAATGTTTTTAGTTGTTATTTCCGCAACAACGAAAGAAAATATCAAGAAAAACTCGTAAATAATGCTAATGAACATGAATGAATTTTGTTAGCAGGCAACAATGACGACACGCGTTGATGAGCAGGGTACGAACGGCAAGCAGGAAAAAGTATATAAATTTTATCATTCAGTTGGTGCTGTCGCTGTCAAAGCAGTTGGCCAAAGGTTGGATTTCCATTTTTGGTGTGGTTTTAGGTTGCTCAGTTATAAAAAAAAGTATTACAAGGTTTTTTCTACGGTTAATACTCAGTCAGCACCTTTAAATTAATCTTCCCAAAGGGGAACAGTCAGGCACAGTTGCAAACACTGTTAGCATTGTAAATCGAAATTAATCTTAGTTACAGCGTGTTTTTTTTTATGGCTTTTCATTTTAAAATTAAAAATTTAAAATTTTTACTTTTTCATTAATTGAAGTGAATTTAAGGATTTTTTTTTTTGGTTCGCAGTGACTATAGATTCAATGGTTCCTAAGCCCGTTTTCTATGAAAAATTTAAAGTAAATCTCACTTCAAATATTTTTTTCATTTTTTGTTTATTTTTTTCTTTTTTTCAAAGGATACTGGGGAAGTTGTCACAATTTTTCAAAGGCAGTTTCTGTTTTAACAAGGAATTTTGTGTATGTTTGTTTAAACGTGATAAAGTGTTGAGTTAAATTATTAAAAAAGATTATCGTCATGATTTTCTTGAAAAAACAATTAGTTTGAAGATTCTGTCTTTATGATCTCAAATCATTTCTAAAAGTCAACAAAGTTTTCGGACATACTTCTGATGCCATCCGAAATTTCGTCACAAATAAAATACATATATGAAATCACGTCCTAATTGTCGTATGCTTTTTCTGTGGAATAGAAAACCTATAAATACCAATAAGTTCCTCTGAAAATCACCAAAGAGTAATAAAGCATACATCATTTCCTTTTATATTAACAGCAATAAAGTGTAAATATTTACATTCTGAGATGATGACAGGTATGCAAGTAACCGATCGCCGCTCAGAACAAACTTTAAAAAGTTCTAATCACAAAAAACAATAAACAACAGAAAATGCATTCCAAGTTGCTTGCTTTTTTTTTCAAAATTATTTTCTTGTTTTAATGTGAATTTGATTTATATAAAGCATTAAAAAAATTTATTTAAATCTACATACAGTAGCAAAAACAAAAACAAGGTAAACATACTTGATAAAAATCATGTGAGAGCTCTAACAACAAATTTACGTTCCTTTGAGTTCTCTTGCTCTCGTTTTCTAATTCTTTGTCGCTGGCTCATGCTCCAACGTTCGCATTCTCAGCCGGTGGTTCACCGCATGCGTTTTGGGTGTGTGTTTGAGGGTATGATATATTTAATACAATTATTTTCGCTTTTCTTTAAGTGGATGGACGGATATTGTTAGTAGCACTGATTGAGGGTTTCTTTGATTGCCGAGCCAAGCCGCAAGTTCAACCGTCGCCACACACTCACGGCGATCAACACTCGTGCGCACCAATTTGTAGCATGTGTATTGAGAATTTTTTTTTTTTTTGTGAGTGTGTGTATGTGCGTGTGTATAAGAGAGTGTGTAGGCGGTTGACTGAGCTGAAAGCAACAAGCTAGCCAAGCAATGCCAATTTTTCAGTCGTTCATTGAATTCCGCGCTATCAAAATGCGTTCGCCTTGCGCAGAAATTTCGCGCTGTATAAAATTTACACTAAGTTCGTTTGCAACGTAGTCAACGCTGTCGTCTTCGTAGTAATTACATACGCGTTGCCATTTTTGTGATAAAGCTAAAAAAAAAAATTTTTATTAAAATATAAAAAAAAGCATATTTAATTCGTTTTCCTTTTATGTACGATTTTTCCAAATCGAGCATCAAAACGTTTCATAAAGAATTTTAAAATTCATATTTAATTTTTTTTTTCGCGTGAATTGACAACAACAACGATATGAGCTGTTTCTTTCGTATGTTTGTAAGCGGAAATTTTATCTAGTTTTTCTTCTTTCTTGTTTTTTTTAAATTTATTTTATTAAATTATTTTAATTTCAAAAGAAAAAAAATATAATAATAGTCACTGCCGCATTTTAAGTTATCAGCAAAAGAACAAACAAAAGCGCCAGGAACTTATCAAAAATCTTTGTATGTTTGTATTTGTAATTATGTATATATATTCAAAACACAAAGGTTTAGACAGGTATGACGCTCCAGTAAAAGTTTTTTCTGCCTGCAGTGACGAAATTTTTTATTTACTATATTTAAAAATAAAGCCACCGTAAATCGCCTAAAAGCTATCATTTTATTGTTATGTTTGTTTTTTTTTTTTTCTTTTTTTGCACTTTATTTAATTAAATTTTGTTTATGTTGTTGTTCTTTGCTTATTTTAAAAACAATTTTTAAAAATAAGCAAATGATTCAATAGACCACTAGCGCGTGCGTAGTTGGCATTAAAAAGCAAATAATGTTTCAAAAGCATTTTGGGTATGCACTTTCCAATATATCAATTATATGCGAAGAAAACAATATGTGCAAATAAATTGGCAATAGATAATAAAACCTGCTGAAAGCTTAACACTGTCATGCTCAGCAAAACCAAACCAAAAAAAAACAAAAACAAATATCTTAACACCTTCCCAACTAAATGCTAAATAAATAATTTATCTTATTGCCAAGCATACAAACTTCACAACTTTTTATTGTGCAGAAATTGAGTAATATTTATTTGAACTTGTCTGGTAGCATTTTGTTTAGAATTTGACTAAAATATATTTTCTAGAAATCGACACAAGCAAAAGGTATTTCACGTTGCAAGTGCTTAGCAAAAGAACAAAAACACAATCAAAAACAGAAAAATTATTTCGTTTGTGCGATTTACACGATTTACAGAAATAGTCTTCATGTAAATTTGTTATGAAATATTTCTGTTTACCCTAGATAAATACACACATACAAACACGCATCTGTGCTGCTGATATGTGTTAAAAATTTATTTATTTTTTCATCTTTATGTGCTACAAAATTGCTGTAACAAACGTGTCTGGTAATAACACAACAGATTTGCCTTTTAAAAGCAGCTTAAATTCATTCAATACAGTTTCTTAAAATATAATGTTCAAGTACTGATACGCATATGTACTTTAAGAAAATCTTATTACATTTCATAAAAGTGATTTAGCACACAATTCCAAATACAATTGTTATTTTAAAAACTTTTTAAAGTGTTCTATGGTAACTGAATATTTCAACCCAAAACCGTATAAAATATTACTTTGGCTTTTTAAATTAAAATTTATTAAAACAAAATTATGTCAAATGTTATTAGTCGGTATAAGTAATGTACTTAACAAAAGCATAAGATGAAGTAGTGACTAGTTTCAAACTACAAGGACAACTTCACAAACTTTGTAGACATAACTCAGACAACTTTTCATTTTAACAAGGCAAGCGTCTACAAATCGTTGCCAAACTTTCAATCTATGTTATAATATCCTTTAAGTTTAACATTCTTGCAGGAATGAATGAGAAGTATAAATTCATATGATAACTTATTAAACATGATTCTCAAAACTAAACACAACTGCAAAAACTAACCTAAGCAGATTTTTGTTTAGAAAGCAATCAACAGTTTTAATAGTTTGATTATTTATTTAAAATAATTTTTTTTGTCTGCATATAATCGCGTAGCAACTCGCCTCATGCCGCTCTAAGAACACTCAAATGTATTTCGCTACTTGTCTTCATAGAAAAACACAAAAAAAAAAAACGAAAAAAAAAACAGCAAAAGGATAGCCAGGCACATTTTTAATTAAAAAACTTTTTCAATTTGCTTAGTAAAATAAAGGAAAGTGTATAATTTTATCACATTGCCAACGTTCACTATAACACACTATGCATGTGCTACGAACTCTCATAAAATTTTTTTTTTTTAAAAGAGAAAAAACACAAATTAGTAAAGTAAAATAAAAAATAAAAAAAAGAAATAACAATTTATCAAAATGCAATCGAAATAGTTTTACATGCAAGTAGAAATGCCACTCAAACGAAAAATGTTACAACAAAACAGAAAGAACGAAAGCAGAACGAAGCATATTTATTGCTTATTACAGTCGAGTGCTGTTGCCGTTCTATGGCTGTAGTTGTTGTTGTCGTTGTTGTTATTGCCTTATAGTGCTGTTATGTATTGCTGCTTCTGCCGATGCTGGTGCTGCTGCGAAACTTTATGCATTTTATGTTGCTTATTTAACTTGACTGTGCTTGGTTTGCAGTTGTAAGTGGTTTTGTCATTTTGTTTTATTGCCTTGAAGCGCGTAACTTAGGGCATGAAAATGCATTTTATGATTATTACACAACAAACCAATCGAATGACTCAATATTCGTACTTTGTGCTTCGAGTGGCGTCAACAAATCGTATTTGCATAAAACTTTGCGTATTCTCGTGATATAATTTGATTTGCATTTGAATTAAATCATTTTTTATTGCTGCTTTTCATTGCAGGCCAACGCAGGTAAAATGGATGGCAACACGCCCATCGATCTTTCCGAAATCGAGCAAATTGTCAAAGAGAAGACCGTAAGTAAATCATAATAAATTTGTTTACAATTGTTTTTTTTTTATACATTTATTTCTTTAAACTTTGATAGGAACAACATGAGGAGAAATCCAAGTTCCTAAACAATAGCGGCACAAGCAGTGAAGCTAACAACACAACAAATGGACGCACCAGCGGTGAATTAAATCTAAGCTATGAGCATAATACAAGTGTTGATAATAATGAGGAGGTATGCAGGACATGTGATTTTTCTTTGTCGCCATTAGTATTCATTTCAATTTGTTCTTTATTATTACTTAGCTTAATACACCAGATCCTATGGAGACGAAAGCTGCAGCTTTGCGCAAACGTCAATACGCCCTGGCTGAGCTTGTTTCCACGGAAGAGTCCTATGTACAGGATTTAGCAAAAATCGTTAATGGGTGAGTTGTTAGCACTTCGCTGCGTTTGTATTTTTTTTGTTTTTTATTTTTATTTTTGTGCTTTTGACGACATCGACTGTATTAGTGAGTTTCTGCCAGGCATGAGTTGTCATCTAGAATGTGCCACGTTCGCTAAATGAGATGTGGTAAAACTAATTTTAACTTACGTGTAGGAACGTCGTTTGGTTTACATTGAAAAACCAAATGTACGTTTTTAAATGCATCTCGTCGTCTTTGGAACACGATGACTATACAATTTTTGCTGTTGTGTTTAAAATTTAACAACTTAAAGAGGAATGACTATGACAAAAAGCAAATGAAAATGTTTAAACTACAATTTTTGCAAGCAGTTTTTTTTCAGTCAGCAACTGATTAGAATTGACTCTTTCTCTCTATGTTATCCGAACAATAATTCCAACTTCCAAGTATATTATTGTTTAGAAAAATGGCACGGCTTATTTTACGTTGATTTCATCTAATTACACACAAATTATAAACTGAGCATAAAGGGCAAGAATAAATAGGGATTGGTTAGAGTGACTTCACTTTTTGATTCATTCTGTTACATAAACAAAGTGATCTTATTATGGCGAATTTATTAATAAGTTTATCTAATTTTACCAGCTACATGGTCGAGATCGATAACGCAAACAGTGATATTGTATTGCCAGATGGGTTGAAGGGCGGTAAAATGGACATAGTCTTTACAAATATTAAAGATATTTACAAATGGCACAGAGAGTAAGTAACAAAAGTAATATTGTCGGGCCTTTACTTAACTTATTTTTATTTGCCATACATTCTTTTAGTTACTTTTTGAAATCACTGCAAAGCTGTCAGCAATCGCCCGCAGATTTGGGGCCGCTGATCAAACGCTATGAGAACAAATTTCCAATGTATTATCCCTACTGCTGGAATATGCCACTTTCGGAACATATTGTCAGTGAGCATTTGCAATATTTTGAGCAAATACGTCAAAAACTTGGACATCGTTTGGATGTAAGTCGATAGTTTTTTTATAAGTATAAATCTATAGTCTTATTTATCCGCTGTTCATTTTACTTACAGTTTAGCAATTTAATCATTAAACCTGTGCAGCGTATTACCAAGTATGAGCTGTTACTCAAAGAAATCACAAGGCAAACAGAACGTGCCGGACTCATGGAGGATGTAGCAAGTTTACGTGAATCGTATAACGTGATGAAGGTGCTCAGCTTTTGATTTAAATTGGCTGAATTTGTTTTTAATTTACTATTATTGTTTACAGGAAATTGTAAAGAAAGTCAATGACATGATGGTGTTACGCAGTCTGCAGAATTATGAGGGCAAGATCACGCAACATGATCAACTGTTGCTGCATGGACCACTCACTTGTGTCGAGGATTCGAGCAACAAGAGCAATGCGGCTTCCGTTGTGCAGAAACCACGCGAGCTGCAGGTGTTCCTCTTCCAGCAAGTTATCATCTTTGCAGACATTGAGAAAAAGAAGGGACAAGTCGTGAATCCCACATTTAATTATCGTTCCCATATACAGGTGTGTTGCTACATATAATATTTGAAAAAAAAAACAACTTGCTAACAATATTACTTCGTTCAGGTCAACAAAATGAAATTTGAGGAGCTACCGAATAATCGTTTCCTACTCAAATCAACTGATCCAAAACGTCCCGAATTTAATATGATTTGCTGTGCGGCCACCGTCGATCAAAATCGTGAATGGGTTGAGAAACTAAAGCGTGAAACGCAATTTCAAAATGATTTCCTCATTGTGCTCAGTAATCCGCAAAAACCACTCAAAACGCAACAGAGTCAAAATAAAATATCTAAGGAGCAATAAACCGATCGCATATGTATATGAAGGAGGAAGGTTGAAGAAGAAAGCCACGTACATCACAAAATGAAATTAACTTGTATAGAAAACAAAAACAAAAGGCTAAAACAAGTGAAATGAAAAGAAATGAAAACAAACGCATAAAAAAACCATTAAGCAAAAGAAAATTCCAAATATTGATGAAATATTCAGCAACTTTTAATTAAAAAAAAAAAGTTTATCATGCAACAGTTGCGAGCAGATATTTAAACATAATTTTTATAATTAATTTATTCAACAATTTTGTGCTCTTATACTCAGTCTTAAACTATTTATTAATTTTGGATGTATGTTTTTGTTTTTAATTTTTGTATAAAAGTATTATGTGCAGGCAGGTGTATCAACTTAATTGCTCAAAATTATTTGCATTTTCAATTAAGTTTTATATCTTTAGCAACTCAAAAGAAAACTTCATCACGCTGTAGTTTTTATGTTATTGGTGCATTTTATTTTTATGCGATTGCTACTCAAATAAAAAGCAATTTTTTTTCTTAAGTTAACAAGAAAATAGTAATATATATTAATTTTATTCTATATTAAGCTCCAAATTAGTTCTTAATTGCAATTTAGTTTGTTTATAATTTAAACATTTTGTAGCGTAATTTATAATAAGTTTATTTTAGTTATTTAACGCAAACTATAAAGAGTAAAATAGAATCAAGAAATAATTTAAGTAATTAGCGAGAGCATTGCTGAGTGATTTACCCAACTAAGTGAAGAAGGATAGAGGTTTTTATTTTTTTAAAAGCAACTTATTTAATTTTATAATGTGTATTTTTTTGTTTTAGTTTCTATTTTTAACTGAAGCAAAAAAATTAAGCTAAACATTTTGTATTTTATGACAAATAAAATTAGAATAAAATGCAAGCTTTAAAAAAGTATTGAAAAAGTTAAAATGTATGTGTTTTTTTTTTCCTTTTTGTCATTTTTTGTTTGTGTATAATAAATTTAAAAGAACTTTTGAACAAATTACACAAAATGTTAAAAGCGTGATTAATAAAATGCGCTGCAAAAATGTTGGGAAAAATATTGAAAAGAACTAATTACATAACAGATATTGGTTGAAAAAACATAATTAATTAATATTTTAATGTCTATGTTTAGTCAGTTACAACAACTTCAACAACAAGAAAAGAAAAATTAAGATGCATTCGAATTGAACCACCCTGTGTCAAGCATATACATATACACACATCACTACTACACATTTAAGCAGCACCCGACAGTGTTTCTGTGCGTAGTATTAAAATAAAAACAGAAAACAAGTTTAAAATAAAATACAGTAAAGCTAAGATTTAAACATGACAATGTACAGTGCAATAATTATTAAGAAATTTTATGAAATTTTGCATGCTTCAGTTTTTTATTGATTTATTTATTAAGCGCATGTTATAATAATGCTGCTAAGGTGATGACATAACATTGCGCTGTTGCAACAGCCAGAATCTGCAAAATTTTCATTAGTTTAAACAAAAACGACAGCAGCTGTAATATATAAAATGATATACGCTAAATGTTTCTGATTTTTACAACGGCCTCAATTTACGTTAGAGAAGTTTGTGTTTTGTTATTTTTCCTTTTTTATAAGAATAGGCAAGACAATTGCTTTGAATGAAAACTGAAGTAAGCTTACTACTTATATAACAAATAGCATATGCAACAAGATTCTAAAATACAATAATGGACCAGGATTTGATACATTACAAAATAGCAGCACAATTGAAAGTTACTAATAGGTTGTTTTCTTTATTGAACTAGATTTCGTTTTATTTTCCTGTTTTTTTATTTTCCAATGATTTAAATGAATATCCTTGTTTTTTTTTTCAACAATTCTTATGCTAATTTTCTTTATTTGATTGTAATAAAATTTAAGAGATTAAGAAGGGAAAGAATAATAATAAAAACTTAGCTTAGCTAAATAAGTAAAGTTGAAGCAGAACGAAATTGAAGGTGTATTTTTATACGAAGTCATTTGAGCCACGCCCAAAATAGCAAATGAGCGTAAAATACAAGTGTTTGCAGCGCACAGTGAAACAAAGCGGTACATACATATTTTCTACACGTAACATAAACACACATTTTTCAATATATTCATATATTTATGAAATGAAAATCGTAATAAATCTTGTATAATAAATGAATTTCAATTACTTAATAGTTGTTGTAATTAAAGAAAAATCAAAAAGAAAAGACAAATGAAAATGAAACTGTTAATAAAAATAAACGTCTTATAGGCATGCGAATTTAGGTAATTGTGGTAATTGATGTGTTTTAAGTTTATCTAAATATATAACATAAAATATTTACCAAAAAAATAACAAAGCAACAAAAAGTGTTAATCTGTGTTTTAGTGAAGTAAGTGTCGAATATGAAGGTCAGTCAGTGAATATTGAACAAATTGGGAAATACCTAAGCGTATGATCAACAATCTAAGCTAATTGTATAACAAACCAAGAACTTGAATTTCAAATTTCAAAATAAATAATACACATATATAAGTAGCAGAACAACAATACTCAAATGATTACAAATACATGCTAAAAATAACAAAGAATGTGTATTAATTATGGCTTATGTTAATCTAACACTAATTGCGCTGCTTTATATCGCATTTGTTGTTGTTGCAATGTTCAACCAAAGAACCTTTGTATTTACAATGATTTACAATTATTTAATGTAACCTTAAAACCGAACAATTTCCTTCAATCGGTGGTCGTTTTTATCAGACCAAATAAATTGGAACGACGCTACGCGGTTGACACTTATGGGTATGAACATCCGTGGGATATACATTCTGGAACTTTTCAGCTTGTGCTACTACAACTTTGGTGTTCATTGCAACAAAGACTGCGACTTTTACATTTTCGACTTCTAAGTCGTGGTGATATGTCGACCTTGCTCTGTGCTTTTTCCCAAAGTCTTTTCTTATCTCCCTAGAAGTTTGACGACGCTATTAAAATTTCCGTGTTTCTATGTCTTGCCTACGTTGTTGTGACCTCATCAATAAAGAAAGGTATCTGTTCCGATTAAATTTTATGATTTAACCTTCGATTAATCCTCTGCCACAGAAGTGATAACGCAATCCTAAAACGTTATTTTAAAGAGGTTAGTTTGTACCTGATATGGTCATTATTTTCATTAACCAAATTATTTTTTCCCCCACAGAATGAAGTACTCCCTGGGAAGAAAAAAGTAAAACACTATAGAACCCCCCTATTTTAAGACAAGGTCTGGTAAACATCAGCAGCTGTGACTGAGTTACTAAAAATTGGCAATTACTCCTTAATAGCTTCGGAAAATAAATGTAATGAATTGTTGGACCAAAATTAAATTAGGACTAACGTGAAGTTTAGATCTAAATCTAATAGCTTGAATACATAATTAAGCAACACAAAGTTGCAAGGCTCGATAGGTCAGTGGTAAGTCCACTTACTAGAGTGAGAGCTGAAGTTCAAATCTTGCGGCGGACACATGAAAATATTGAAAATGCATGTCATTACACACATTTCAATTAAATTGAATATTTTTACCACTTTCTCGCGGTATTTAGATATACTGCAATCGATAGACTTTGTCTCTTATTTTAGTAATCATAAACCAATTGGTGCAGTACAGATGAATGAACCTCATTTTAATTGTTTGTCTTGGTCTATATGATTATTAGTTAGATAAAGCAGCTATTGAACAGTATCGGTTGTAGTTGCCGAAGAGCCACTAAGCATGTTTCACATCAACTCATGCGTGTGCTTAGTCACACTCGCATTTGTATACGCTGCCTTGATCTAAGTTTATTTTTTAAATGACACAGTTTGCTGACGCCACGAGCAAATGATATCTCAGATTGCAATTTGATTTAATAAACGTAGCACTATTCCAAGAATCAGATAATAAAGCCATCCCACTCAACATTGATGAGCTTTGTCTGCATTTTGCAGTATGCGTTGCCAACACATTCCCCCATGCATAGAATAAGGATTTGATTCAAACTTGTCTAAAAATATACAGTATATGCAATTCTGAAAAATGTTTAAAATACGGGTTTTTTTAGGGTTTTTAAATAGCATTAGTTTTAAATTTTCTTTCTTATTCTTCACGAATTCAATATCCACAAAGATCCACAGATCCCAACAGTAGTTGACGAGGTCTGTCACTATAGTACTATCTTGTAAGGCTCAACCATCATCAAAACAACCACGCTATTAACCTTCTTGATAACTGAACCTCTGTAAATCGGCATAAACGACTCCATTCATTGGATCTGCGCCATACTGCAAAAAAAAATTAAAACGAATAATATATTTTTTAAAGAACAGAGAATAAAGAAAAAGACAGTTTATTCATGATTGAAAAATATTGTCAGAAGTTGTCACTGTGAACTTGGAGTTTTCGTTCACACGCAAAGTTCTTATCGGTATGTACAACATGCGACTCTGAAAAAGTACAAGGGTTGGCGTACAGCCGGTACGACCAAAAATGACAGCGCAGATTTAATATAGGATATTTTGCACAATTTGCCGACAAATTATTGCTGTTTCATAGTGAAATAAGAGTGATTAATTGTTTCTTAAATTTTACATAGAATCTAGACTTCAGTGTAACTAATTAAATGGAGGAGTTAACTAAGCACTTATCTAAAATCGTTGTGCCCAGCGGCAACCAACCAATTTACAATGACGAGTGTGTTTACTCTTACGATAATCCGGAGACTGGTTTATATGTGAGTTTAAGCAGTTTTCTCGCTTTCGGTGAGGCGTACGCGGAGGAATATGCGCGAAAAACAGGCAATGCCGTATTTTTGCACATTAAACGCGAGAAATTCCTAAAAGATCAGAACAGTGATGAGTCAGAAAAGAAGGCAACTGAAGACGCTGGTCCTGAGCGTAAGATAACACGACTAGCCATTGGTTTGGAGGGTGGCTATAATGATGCTGATATGGCTAAGAAATACGAAATTAAGGATACTTATAGTATTGTTGTCATGCCACATAAGGATAAGAAGCTCAAGTATCCCGACCCTGAGTTGCCAATGCGCGTGACACAAGCCGTGGAGGCCATACTTGCTGCCGAATCGGCGATCGCTAAACGTGAGAAAGCGGCGTTGACTGGTGAGTGCATTGTATAGAGGTGTAAGTTTTGTAGAGCTAGATTTTTTAAATATACCAACAACAATACAGGTACATGGGATGGTGAAGCGCGTCGCATCTCGAAACATGCGGAAAATCTGCTTCAGCTGGATAACGGCATCAAAATACCGCCAACTGGTTGGAAATGCGAGAAATGTGATTTGACCAATAACCTTTGGTTGAATTTGACTGATGGTTCGATACTGTGTGGTCGCAGATTTTTCGATGGCAGCGGTGGCAATGATCACGCGGTGGAGCACTTCAAGACGACAGGTTACCCGTTGGCTGTTAAGCTCGGCACGATCACCGCCGATGGCAAGTCAGATGTGTTCTCTTATGAGGAAGATGAAATGGTGACCGATCCCTATTTGGAGAAGCATTTGGCACACTTTGGCATTAATATGGCGGCCATGAAAAAGAGTGAAAAGACTATGATCGAACTTGAATTGGAGATCAATCAACGGATTGGCGAATGGTCGGCTCTCACCGAGAGCGAGAGTGAATTACAACCGTTAGCTGGCCCCGGTTACACAGGCATGCGCAACTTGGGAAACTCGTGCTACATCAACAGCGTGATGCAGGTACTGTTTACCATACCAGATTTTCAGAAGCGTTTTGCTGGCAAAGGGGCCGAACATTATTTCAAAGAGTTTCCAAGCGATCCGGCCAATGATTTCAACATTCAAATGGCAAAGCTGGGTAATGGCTTGCTATCGGGCAAATACAGCAGTGTGGCGGAGAATACGCTTGACACTGAGCTGACTGGTATATCGCCGGCTATGTTTAAGAATATTGTCGGCAAAAGTCATCCTGACTTTAGCACGAAACAGCAACAGGACGCCAACGAATTTTATCTGCATTTACTTATGCTTTTGGATCGCAACTCTCGTGATCAACTCAATCCAACCGAAGCGCTTAAGTTCCAATTGGAAGACCGCATTGAGTGCTCGTCCAGCAAACGCGTAAATTACAATTTACGTGACGAGTACAGCATTCATCTGCCAATACCAATCGAGAAGTCAACCAATGCCGAAGAAGTCAAGGAGTACTTGAAAACTTTGGAGGCGAATGGTGGCAAGAGCAACGGCAAGGACATTGTCCGTCATAAAGTGCCGTTAAAGGCTTGTCTGGAGAGTTTCTTTGGAACCGAATTAATTGAAAATTTCTTTTCATCAGCCATCAATGGCTTAACAACTGCCAAAAAGATAACACGTATAGCAACCATGCCCGATTTTCTTATGATACAGTTAAGTAAGTTCGCTTTGGATCAAAACTGGGTGCCCAAGAAATTGGACGTATCTGTCGATATGCCCGATGAGCTTGATCTGAATCTTTGGCGCGCGCCAGGTGGGCTGCAACCTGGTGAAGAAGAACTGGCCAAGCCAGTTGAAAAGGGACCAGATTTTGCTTATGACGAAATCATAATGTCCGAACTGACACAGATGGGTTTTCCAACAGAGGCGTGCAAACGAGCCTGCTTCTACACAAAAAATATTAGCCTTGAGATGGCATCAAACTGGCTAATGAGTCACATTGATGACGCAGATTTAGCGGAACCTTTCGTTGTCCCTTCCAAAAAGGTTGGCGACTCTGCGGCTGACAAGTTTATACCCGATGAAGAGAACTTGGCACTGCTCATGAGCATGGGTTTCAATGTGAATCAAGCGACCAAAGCATTGAAGGCGACAGATGGCAACATCGAACGCGCTACCGATTGGATATTCTCCCACGTTGATGAAATGGACACGACAAACGATGCCGAGTCGCCACCAGCGAAACCGAAATATCGCGATGGCAATGGCAAATACCGACTGGTGGCGTTCATTTCCCATATGGGCACCTCGGCTCATGTGGGCCACTACGTTTGCCATATTCGGAAGAACAATGAGTGGGTTATATTTAACGACACCAAAGTCGCCAAATCACAGAATCCGCCGAAAGACCTCGGCTACTTGTATTTGTATAAGCGGGAGGATTAAGCCAATCCTTGTTATATATATATTGTAATAATTTCTTAAAAGTTACACCATACGCACGCGCACTTTTGTATTTCATACCCCCAGAATAATGCATTGAATATAAAATAAAAATGAAAGAATAAATTATGAGAACTTAAGTTCAGATCGATTTTTATTTTGATTTTCTTCTCTCTACTGTTCACACCAAGTGTTTATCTCACTGCTGCTTCTTAACAGATGTTGGCGCCAGCTGGCAGACGATGTCGTTGAGTTTATCTGTGAATGCCTCAAAGGAGAACTTCTGTTGCACTCGCTTGCGGCCCAAATTACCCATGCGCACACGAAGCGCATCGTCTCGGAACAGTTGAAACATGGCGCCGCCAAAACTCTTGTCTTGCTCTTCGCAGAGAAAGCCGGTAGAGCTATGCACGACTGTTTCCGTGGGTCCGCCGCTGTTCAGTGCAATGACTGGCTTCGAAAAATACATGCCCTCCAGGGGTACAATGCCGAAATGTTCGTTCGGTGGCGTGTAAAGCAAACAATGCGAGGCGTAGAGCAGTCGAAATTTCTCCTCGTCGGTAGGCGAACGCAGCAACACGACATTTTGCTCCAGAGACAACTTCTTTGTCAGCATGTCCAGTTCTACGTAGTGCTCCACATTCTCGACAACGCGCGTGTCGTAGCCACCGGCGATAATCAATCGGCAACGCTTAAAATCTAATGCCGGTATCATGTTACCCAGCAGTCGGAAGGAATGCAGTGCCAATGCATGATTCTTCTTGCGCTCATAGCGATTTATGTCCAAGAAAATGAAGGAGTTGAGCGGTACATTGGGATGTAATGGTCCGACTTCCTCCACTTGCTCCTCTATTTTGCGTTCCATCTGATCAAAATATTTGGTATGCAAAGAAGGATAGAGCACTTCGGGTGCTTCATGCAAACGGTGGAAAGTATCTTGAAACACGCGCAGGGTAAACTTTGAATTGACAAGCGTCTTATCGGCCATGCCAACTGTAAGCTCTTCTAAATAATTTAGCGGTGCACGGTAAATGCGCTTAAGGGTTCCTTCCTTTTGGCTAAGCAACTGATCCGGAAAATGGCAATAATATATGACGCGTGGCTTATGCTTGGCCAGACGCAGCACCGGAATGCAAACGGAAATTAAATCACAAAAGACCACATCGATTTTTTCACGCCTTGAAAGACAAAAGCTGGCGTAACAGGCGGCGTACAGCATGCGAAAATAGGCACAGAATGCATAAAAGCGTCCAAAGATCTTCCGTGGCAGCCAATCGCCAACAACTTGTACAGGAAAGCTTCCATCAGCGGTCTCCTTGAAACAATGCTTGGGGTCATGATGATTTGTGAGGAAGCTGACCTGATGGCCACGTTCTTTTAGAGCCAAAGCGGCATCGACAACCAACCGCTCAGCGCCGCCAATGCCCAAGTCGGGATGTAAGAACAAAACACGTACCATTGCTTAAGGAATACTGTGCTCGTTGTTAATAAACAATTAATATTACTCTAATTAATGTTTTACCTGTCATTCACGGCTTTTGATATTGTTTTGCATGCTATAAAAACAATTAACAGTTACAAATGTCAACGTTTCTTTTTATTAAGCAAGTCTCATCTGACGCATTCGCCGTGACAACAACAATAAGTCAGCTGAGTGTTGCAGTGACGTGTTTATTTATACATATGTCTAAGAAATAATTTTCTTAAAAAATTACATGCTTTGACATCATCGTTGCCATTATCGCTTTTGCAGAGACATTTGATTAAACTTCAGCAAGATTTATTTCTATGCATGCATTTTGTAAATCTATTGCAAACTCGGTTTTGTTGCAGAGTTGTGTTCTGGTTTCAATTTAGTGTATTGGTCATAAGACCGTTACTGGCATTATGGCATATTTATAGCAAATCTAAATTGCATAGTTTGCTATTACTTTTTTATCAAAATTGAACCAAAACAATTTAATTACATCTTCAATTAATGCGTACATGCAATTATTACGATATATTATTATAATTGCGGCTTTTCGCAATTTTATACATACTTTATGTATGCCAGCTGTTTTTTCTTTATAATCTTATAACACTAGCCTTACTGACAGGTGTTTGTGTTTCGCACGCTGTCCAGCACTTTGTAAATATATGAAGAGCGGAGAAGGGAAGTTGACTCGCATTTTCTGATTCGCGAAATTAATAATTTGAACAAATAAGTCCTACCAATTAATTAGAAAACAAATCGAATTCACATTGTGCAAGCGGGCAAAACGAATTGTAAACGGTTTATCAGTACCTCACATACCATGGGGAACACGAAAACAATGTGTCACACTTGTCGTCGGAACAGTTGCAGCAAAAAAGCGAAGCCGCAGCAGCCAAGCTGTCAAATAAATAAAAAATAATAAACGAAAAATATACGTATAATGTATGCAAATTGTTGCCGCTGCAGATGCTGCTGATACCTAATAACAATAATAATACAAGTAGAAAAGCAACGTTGCCTATTCACAGAGCGCTGCGTGTGCATGCATTCAACAAAAATCGTACTAAAAAGTTCTTTACGGAAATAAACGCTTTGTTTGCAATTCTAAATTTTGAAACAAGTCATTTAATTTACGTTAGTGTAATTTTAGTGTGATTCAGATTTAATATTCCATTACAAAAAGTGCACGGAAGAACAGTTAATTACTTTGATATTTGTTGCTTTTTTGTTTATCGATAAATACCATACACGAGAAAAACAAAGGCACGCCACAAAAAAAAAGTAAGCCACGTACAAAACAAAATCAACAGCGACAACGACAACGAAAGCAGCAGCACTATACCACCCACCGCTTTGATTGCTGTTACAGTAACAATAAAATCTACAACAACCAAAAAAAAAATAAAACCACAACAACAACAGCATCAGCAACAATAGTTGAACGTAGCATTGTAATTCGTTTGGTGTTTTTAGTGAATATTATTTACGTTGATCACTATTTACATTTGCTTGCCTATTGCACTGTGTTTTGTGCGCGCGTGTATGTAGCCAGCGCGTGTAAATCGCACGCGCGATAACCGGAAAACTTTTAATTAATACATAGAACAACATCAAGTATTAATATAACAATAAGTTAAAAGCCGAAGCCGCAAAATGCCGAAAATTTATGTAAAGAAGCCACTCTCGGGCATTGTCCTACGAAATCGTGCCATCAAAGACAGCGTTATCACGGTAAGAACCCTCAAGTCACACATCTATCCATTTCCAAGATAAATACATATATACGTGTAATACGTACAATACGTAAACTGATAAGCTACCCAAAGAGTCATAGTTAACGTTATCAACGCACCTTAATAATGACTCACAATCAGTTGCGTTTAGTTTTTGCAACGTCTTTCTGAGGCTGGCAACGCCAATATTGCCGGCGATTATCGTGAAGTGGGGAATTTTTTCTTGCTATCTTGTTTGGACTTAGGTAGTAAAGTACTGGACGGATTTGCAAACTGCTTTTTTATATATTATTTGAAAAGCATATCAAACGCCGCCTTTACTAAATCAAATTAATGACAATTTTCGCCTAAAACGTGTAGTAGAATTTGTAAAGCATCTAACAGCAAATTGCTTTTACATTATTGTTTGAAATAATACTTAAGTACAAAATAAAAGTATCTGTTTTGCGTTTGAAATGAAAACTTACGTACATTGCTTACTTATGCGCACATGTGTCATATGTGCAGCAAAATACGTTGAAAATTGCAGCAAATATTATTGAAAATTGTCAGCATTGCTTTGTTCTTTGCAAACTTATATATTGTTTTGCCAGTTCATTTTGTTAAAAAAATTCATACAAAATATAGGCACAAGTGTAGGGAATACCCAAAGTTGTTTATAATGTTTTGGAGCAACAGATGATGTTGTATAAAATTTGCTATTGCAGTTAGCGACAAATCAACACTAACAGCTTGACCTTAACCTGTCAATGTCGTGGACTAGGCGCTAGTTTGTGTAATAAACAATAGTTGTCTTTAATAGAAAATAACATTGATTCTAAATAACGCTACTAAACATGTGTTGACACAAGTATGTATGTACAGATGAACATAAGTACTTATAACCAGCCAAGCCAGAAAACAGGCAAGTGTTTATTGCTAGACAATACATTATACGCAGTAAAGGTCTTATCAGCTCATAAAGCCTCAAGTTTTGACAAAAGCAAATGGTTTTTTTTCGCAAACAACAAATCAAAAAAGTAGATTTTGCACATGTGAGTTTACCTATATGCGCCTTTTTATACATTAATGCGAACAAATTATTTTATTTGTGCATTTTTTTTTATATTTTAATGCAGAAGAATATTTTTTTGTTATTTTGTGATAAGAATTTGCAAGTAAAAATTCCGACAATAATGACTAATCATGCTTGGCTTACATCAGCACTTTGCTGTGCATACAATTCTTTGTTATTCTTTTTTTTTTTTCATTCTTTTATACACATGTGTACCATATACTCGCATTTTTTTGTTAGTTATAGACGTTGGTGTTGTTTTTGCCTTCAGTGCCTTAATTGTCCAATTAGTCGTTGGCTCTTTTATAATTTACTTTGCGTGTGTGTCTGTTCATTTTCTCTCACTTTTTTTTGAATGTACTGACTGTTTCAAAAGAAGAATAGCATGAAAACTCAAATTTCGAAAGTGAATTTGTGTCAAATTTCGTAATTGTTTCATTGGAAAATGACTGGGGTAGACGGCATACTCTTGAGTATGTTTGTTAATTTGTATCATTTTGTTTGCCACAAGAACTTTTACTTAATTGGTGCTGTCTTTTGTTTTTATTTGCCATAAGATTGTCGATTTGTATATGCTACTTATGCGATTATTATTTATTTTTAACGTTCCATTTATTTCCACGTTCGTTTAGTTCAGTGAACTTCTCGCTTGTTTGTTGTGTGTGTTCTGCTTTTGTTTATGCTAAATGCCCCTGCCAGCTTGTCTGCATACTTACCTAGACTTAACAGGTCTCATTAAAGAAGCCTAACTGGCAGCTCATTAAATGCAAAATGTCTTTGAGTTGTGTGTGTCACAATGTGATACATAATAATGTCAAATACAATAAACGTGCTTTTGCTCTGCTTTATCAACACCTTTGAATTGTTTTTGCCTGTCAGTGGGCAGCATTGTTTCAGGTATTACGAAAACAATTTCTATTTTCGAGATAAAACAACAATGATTGGACTAACTTGGAGCATAAATAACGCCAATTAATTCTCGTGCGAGTAAATCAAATATTAATCCTTACACATAGAAATAACAACAATAAAGAACAGCACTAGATAATTAATTGGTTAAGCTTGTAAACGAATCGATAAATTACTAAGGGCTACGCATTAACGGTAAGTACAGCGTATATACCATTGTTGGTTGAATAATAGGTTAAACTTCAAACATATAAAAAGACTGTCCACTATAAATAGGAAAATACGCGGCTTTTGAGTCATTTATTCGAAAACTATATTGATTTCTTTAGTCTAATATCTGCGTTATATTTATTTGGCCATTAGCCATAATTACACATTTAAACAAAGTTGTTAATATGAAGTGTTTGGATTCAATGGATACTTGGTATATTGGTGCCCCATGATTAAACTAAAAAGATATTTGACATTGAACAGTCGACTGCGGACAACTCCAATAGATGTTCATATTCTTTTATAAATAAGCACGAATCCTTAATGAGCTTCACCTCTATAAAATAAAAAAAAAAAATATTTTTGATCAAAAATTGGTTTGTTAAAGTTTGTGTAAATAAAAATAAATCGTTTAAAGTATTTCAAGAAATTTAAAGATCAGTTAAGGTCACATTTTAGCGTTCTAAATTTAAAGTTTGAACTTTATCTCTGAAACTCAGTGAGATCCCTGAGCAAGCCGTAAGATAAGAAAACAATGACTTATGCTTCAAAGTTGAGATGGTATGTTTAACTAAGTCTTATATGCGAAATAAATACCCAACTAATGTTCGGCTTACAGTTGCCATAATGTGCCGATCCCAACGTACGTAGCGCATTATAACAGTAATTTCTATGCATTAGTCCTTTATGGGAAGTACGTGTCCCATGCACGCGCATGTAATTCAAACATTTACCTTGCACATCATTCGACGACGTCATTAACGTCTTTTTATTGTTGTTTGTTTGCTGTAGTGTGTAGTTACTATTGTTGCTCAACTCAGACATGTATATTTGATGAACTCATTTACTCCTTGTACTCATCTTCACACGCGCGGTTTACACTCTCGACGGAAATGGTCGTTAACGCGTTAGCATATTCTGGTGAGTAACCATCACACCTAGCGAATGGAAACGCGAAAACAACAACAAAAACACAACTGAAGAGCAGCTTAAAAGTAGTTTTACATAAAAATTAATAAATGCTAATAATAAAATGAAATCGAAAGCGCCATATATGCTGCCTGCGAATTTACTTGTTGTTTAATATTAGCGTGTATTTTTATTAATTCACTTTTGTGTGGCTTTTATTTAAGTTCATTAATTCGAAGTGATTAACCTTGAACTTAAAAAAATGCCTTGGGATTTGCAGTTGTTTGAATTCACGAATCTGAAAATTAATTAGTGTTAATTTTAAAAAGTAGTTTGTGTTTAGTTGGAAACCGTCTTAATTAAATGCGCAGGTGTTAAGTTAGAGAGAAAAATTTTACACAAATTCAAAGTAATTTTGTGAGCAGAAGTAAACCTCTTGGCAAAGAGCTCACGAAATTTTTAGTGCAATTTAAAATGCCATTTTATTTTGGTTGTTTGTTTTTTTCTTTATAGTAAACATTGCAACAGTTATTACCGCCTTTTATATCACCTGCATTCTTGCCCCATTAGAAAGTGCAACACAAGAGACAGTTTAAAAGCTTTACTCAATACGTATTGGTTACCAGAAAAAAATATAATTTCATTCATAAAATGCAACAACTATGCGCAAACGCCACTAAAAGCGTAAAGCAAACTTTGCTGTGAGAATTTCAGAAAAGCACAACGCAAACAGAAGCTGGTGGTAACACGTCTAAAGGTAATTTTGGGAGAGAAAATATCCATTTTATGAACGCCGGGTGCGCTTGCACTTGGAATGCACTCAACAGCTTTGCATGCAACAACATAAACAAACAACAACAGCAACAACAAAAAGCATTTGGTATGCTGACTAATGAACAAACAAAATGTCTTTTAGACATTGACCAATCGTCAACAAACAAACTTTTTTGTGTGAAAAGCTCTTGCCTTTGTTCGTATGTTGGGAAATTAATGCATAAGCAGGTCTCTGGGACATTTACGCGAAAGCGAAAGAGGGAATTAGGCAAAATCGATGCGCGAGAGTGAAAGTATTGTAAGCAATTTGGATTTTTTCGATTTGACATGCATTTGGACAAAATATACGAAATATAAAGTAGAAAAAGTTTAATCGACTTTATTTATGTCAAAACTCTACAATATATAAAATAAATATTTTTTAATTGAATCAAAATTTTTGCCTCTTGGTAAAAACAGAAGCAACCCTTTACAAAGTTTGGCGCGCAGCCAACGCAAGAAAGCCAGCAACAACAAAATATCCCTTTTAATATAAATGTACCCACACAACGTAGAAAAGCTTTAGTCATCGCTTATGGAGAAAGCTTTTTGTTTTTGTTTTGTTACGTTATGCCTCGCGCAGCAGCCAATGAGCGTGCCTTAGGAAAAATTGCATAAAAAAACTCATGAAAATTTTCCCAGACAATTTCGCTTGTTGTTGGTGTTGCTGGTGTTTCTGGTGTTTCTCTATATTTTTATTCTTTTTGTTTTTCATTTCATTCCAGCTGAGAAAAGCAAAGCATGTGGAAAAGCGCACAACGCTTGAAACATTGCGGAACTTTATCGAGTCAATTTTTTTAATTTTATTATTATTAAATGGTTTTGTTTAAATGAAATTAGGCCTAAGCAAAACCAACTGAGTTCCTCGCAGCAAATTACCAAAAAAAGAAGAAAAAACCATACAAAAATAATGAAAACGTAGGTTTTTTTAAATATGTATTTAATGAAAAATGTGCTACAGAAAAATTGTGAAAAGTGAAATAGTTTGTTGTAAGTGAAAATTTGTGTGACTTGCACGAAAAGCGTTTTTTCCACACATTTTCGCCATATTTGCGTGATATAATGATTAAATGTGGTGCAAAACAAAACCAAATAAAACACGAAACTTTACACAAAAATCGTTAAAAAAAAAAACAAATAAATTAAATTAAACTTAAACAGTACTTAAAATAAATAAACAATACATATTTAAAGCTACTTTTGTTGTGCTGTGCTTAGAATTCTTGTAACAAAATTATTTAAATTAAACAATTACTGTGCCTTATAATGTTTTCTGTTTTTTGTACTTTTTTCATTATGAACTTTTATGCGTACAAGAATATGCGTTAGGCCTACAAATACGTTTATAATTACTTTTCTTGGACTTTCTTTCCTTTGAATGCCTTCGGAAGGTCACTTGACTCGTCAGTGTCCTTTTTCGTGTTTGCCTGCTTGCGCCAACGCAAATGTTGCCTTCCTTTAAGCTTTTGTTTGTGCTATTATTATTACTTTATGATTGTGTGGTTCGTTATTTTCTTTTTTTTCTGCGCTAATCGCTGTTATTTATTTGCTTGCCTCATAAGAATTTTGTTGGCCATTTATATCGAAAATCTCGCTAATCTACAAAAAGAAAAAAGATTTCCGACGATTTCGGCAACATTGTGGTGAACCAGTCCCAAGTGGATTAATAATCGTTTTGTTGTTGTTTCTTTATTATATTAGCTTGCTTCATAGAAATTAACTGGCTTTCCTGTGTGTTGTGTGTATGCTGTTTGAGTGTGTGTGTGTGTGTACGACAGTGCGTATGCTTTATTTTAAACAATAACATCAACTGCTTAGTATATTACGCATACGTATTGCATGCCATAACAATGATATATAACATTTATGCACACACACACAGACGCTTATATATACATACATACAATGTCTGCTGCATTCTGCTTTCACTTTGGTCATAAAATGTTTTATTAACCTATTTAAGTCAACAGCAAAATGAGCAAACTCCCGACCGCAGTAGCTCAGTTGCATGAAATCTGAAATCTGTATTTCTGCTGCTGCGGTTGCTGCTGCTTCTGCTTAACTATACAAAATCTCGTTACAATTATGTCCATCAAATAGACATTATGGTGCCTCTGCCTGTCTGTCTGCCTTACGGTCTATCTCTCCATCTGTCGTTGCTCATGCTGCTATGCTATTTCATATGCGACTTTCAAATGCAGAATTTCTCTATTTATTGTTGAGCACTTTAGCTCAAGCGGAATTTTTCACATGCCGCAGTCGTTATTAAATTATGTTAATTTTAATTTTCTTTTTTTTTTCTCTTTTTTAAGCTGGCATGTCATGTGCTTGGCTGGCATATAACGAAAAGTTATGTTATAAGTACTTGTTTGCTATGCAAATGGCAGCCTCCACTCGTATGACAGAAGCTTGCCTGGCTGCTTTTTAGTTGTTTGCAGGCTGTCGCCAGTAGTCGATATTCGGTTTATTAGTTTATTATGTGCTATGGCGTGGTGTGTACAATACGGTAAGCTTTTTTTGTGCGACTGGTAAACTTCCACTACTTCGATTCAAGTCACATAGCTGTGTGTCGTAAATATGGCGTACACATGGCATGGCATGACCTGGCTTCCATGGTTGCCTAATTTCATAGTGCTGCTCGTTGTTTGTATGTACCACTTAGTTAGGCGCAAAGTCTTTTTTCGCACAAATGCCAAGTTCAATAAACTCTGTTTGCCCTTTTTAAGACCGCCAGTAAGACAGATCGAGAGATAGAGAGACAGAGAGGCTGACTGTCAGACAACAACCGAAATTGATTATACTCCTGCTTTTATTTAATGTGCTAAAATATTTGGCAGATAAAATTCCACATGCTGTAATATATATATATATATATGTGAAATGTGTCGAAGCAAAAGGTCTGCCTGAGACACAGATTGACGCATGTAAATCGTATAACAGATTGGCTCTGTTTGCGTTTTAAACGTTTTTTGTGTTTTTTACTGGCATGACATAAACTCATGCTGGTTTACTGAAAGATTTACCCTGCTTAACCGCGGCGTAAGTATTTTCGTAATCAATTGGTCATTTGCAGTGTAAGAGAGTGAAAACTGGGTGTGCATTTTCGTTTGGCACAACTTTATGCCAACACATTTTCCAACTGACGCATGCTGCTGCAAGTTTTGCCATAACAGGCGCACAGCATGTGGCAACAATGCCATAAAAGGTACACGTGCGATGATTACAGTAGCATATAACGAACTAAAAGTCGTTTAGAAATTACGTTGCATTACTGTAGTTGCTGTTTTTGCTCACTTTTGTTTTTTTATAACAAATAGCTTATGCAGCACAACTGGGCAAAGGCGGCGTATACGCGATACTAATGCAAGAGCTTAGCGTTGCACCTGAATCGTTGATGTATTCGTTTTTGTTGTTTTTTTGTTTTTTTTTTTATTCGTCCGTCAGTCCTGACTGTTAGGTAATCGCTTTCGTATTATTTGCGCGAATAAATTGAAAATTTTTCTGGTCTTTGCTTTGCAGGCGAAATATGTCAACATGCAAAAATAATGTTCTGCATTTTTGATGTGCCGCATGCCTGTTCCTTAGTTCTACAACTGCCACCACTGTTGTTGTTGTTGTTGTCGTTGCTTTAGTTGTTGCTACATTATTTACATAGTGAGTGTGGTGTTGGCTTTTGCGGCATTTGTGCAGCAATCGCGACTAGCGCAGCCAGTCTAAAATCGTACAATCTAAAGCCAAAATCAACGCCCTGCATAGAACGTAAAGCGATGCGCCGCATTTTGGCAATTGTCCCAAAGTTTGTCAACCAGGCTGCGACTTTACGATTATCCTGTCATTTATGTATGTGTGTGGATGTGTGTTATTTTGTCATACTTTTGTGTCAGTTTTAATGCATGCAAATTAACTGCGGCACAAGCCAATGTTATGCATATTACACAAAATGCCGTCGATTTTTTTTTTATTTAAATTTTTTAATTTTTTTTTTATTTTGGCAAAGTTCAAAGTGAAAATATTTATTAAAATTGCACAGGTTCGTGTATGTTTTGTGTAGCAACTGCTGCAGCAGCAGCAGCAGTTGGCAAGGTCGAGCGGCTTTCGGTAGGCGTATGACTTATAGCTGATTGCATTGTTTTAGCCTTTATTTTCTATACACCCATAGAATATTTGCTTATTTATTTTTGTCACTAATCAATAAAATTTTATATGCTCATATATGAACATGAGAGGCAACAATATGCGCTCACTCATTTGAGCGCACATGTGTGTGTATATCCGTATTTTTATTTGCGTTTTTTTCTATATAATATGATGATATACTATATAAGTATGTGCTGTCTGTATGCTATTTCTTGTTGCTACACTCACTTCAGCCAACGCGACACAATAGCCTTGCACTTGGCCCCTACACGTGTCTGACACTTGAGCCACTTGCAGTAGGCAGCCATATGCTGTGAAAATTAGTCGCGTTTCGCTTGCTTAGCTGCCAATTGTTCACAATTTATTTATTATTTTGTGCTCTTGTTGCCTCCTTTACATTTTTGTCTTTTATGCCAAATAAGAAAATCGAGCAGTCGGTCATTTCTTCTGCTGCAAACTGGCTTGCGTCATCTACGCTGTAGGGCTTCCTTTAATTGCCAAAATATATAATATAATTACAATTCTTATTGGTTTCTCATTGATTTTTCTTTCTTTTGTACAATACTTTATTTGTTGTTATTGATTTGTTGATTTTTTGCTATAAAAGAAATTGTAGCAGTTTTGGGCGATTGCTAAAGGGTATTAACTCAACTCTATGTAGAAAACTGTAGGGCAAACACGTGGAAGACATGAATAAAATATTAGGTGCATCAATAGATAATAAACATTATAATATGAACGCACCCGAAACAAGTGGCTACCAGAATTGGATTCTTGCTATTAATGAGCTATTAATTTTATTTATCATTGACAATATTAAATGTCAAATATACAAATATGTTAAATTCAAAACTAAGCTAAATCTTCCCATAGTTGAAGTATCGTATATACTCGCATGAGAAAGTCGTTACATTATAACTAAAAAAACAAATAGCTCACATTGTCGCCTGCCAAAAGCACTTAGCATATGGTTAATATTCCCACATCAATTAGCCAAAAGGAAGCGATAATCTATCACACCTTACACACTTGTTGGCCATGCGTATTATCGCTGGGCGATTGTAAAAATAGACGACGCATATGTGAATATTGACACGCGCTGATAGAATCAAATTTAATGCTGCCAGTTGTGCTTAATTTTGACGGTGTTTTTTGTTGTTGCTGTTCTTGTGGGTTGTTGTTTCATGTTAGACGAAAGCGAACACTCGTACATGGCACTGATTACGCAAACAAGCATACAAAAAATATAAGCAGCGTCAGCGTACACTAATTGCCAATGGCTATTAAGCGCAAAAGCGACGTAAAGCGCTTTTCCACGAGTAATGAAGTCGATAAGAAATTATTTAAAAAAACACAAAAACAATACATACATAAAACAACAAGTAAAACAGCTGCCAGGCACTTTCATTATAACAAAATTGAAAAGCAATCACAGAATAAAACTAAAAAATGAAAAGCAAAATAAGTGACATTGTCGTTATTCATTCATGAGTGTTGAGTGTTGGGTGCATGCGAGCAGCCATAATCGATATTACTGACATGCCAATAGCTGTCACTGTGAGTGTTGTCGTTGTTTTCGTTGGCCTCTTGCAACTTTTGCCATGTGCATGCGGCCGACTGCCAAGTGCAGCAGGTCCTTTTGCACTGTCACTATGGCTTCGGCTTCGGCTTGGGCATGGACATGCCCTGACAAACATTTTCCATAGCCTTAAATGAAAGAAAAAGCAAATGCGCCAAACGTGTGTCAAATGCAAAAGTAAACTAAACTAGAGTCGTCGCTAGTAAGCCAATATTTATTTTCCATTGCCCTTCTTTTTTATTCATTTTTTTATTTTTTTTTTGATTTTTGCGGCTGACAGTGGAAATTCAATTTTCACGAACAAATAGAAAAAAAAAATGAAGAGAAAACTTTATAAAAACACGAAGTAAACATTGAATGCTGTCATTATTACAAGAACAATCGCATTGTTTTTGCCTCAATGTTGCCATTTTTTACTTCATTTTGTATTTTGTTTTAGTGCCATTTGTTAAAGAAAATAATTTAAATTCACTTCTGTTGATTTTCTTTTGCTTAAATTAATGACATCGCATTAAATATCTTAAGCCATTGCGATTGATTTCCTCTGAGTCTTGCCTTTACTTTCTTTTCTTGTTTTTTTGTTTTTTTCTTCCATTTTTGTCTTTTGTTGACTCGTTTTCTCTATGCTACCGAATTTTAATTAAAAATTGCGACAGTTTGTCCAAGTTTATTGTTGTTGGCATAGCAGTGCCGCTGTGGGTGTAAACCGTTTCCTTTTTGGGACCCACGGACGCATGTTGCGCAGGGCGAGTATTATTTTGTACACGTGGCGTGTACAATTATTCGAGTTATAGTGCATGTGGGCGATCGAGAACGCTGGCAGCTATTTTTTTTTCGACGTTGTTGTTTGTTTTGTTTTTTTTATAGCCAACGCAATTTTGATTTTTATGCGTGTACGGTATACTTGTATGTATCAGCTGTCGATTTAATTTGTTTTTGTTTTTACCTTGCGGTTTTCGTCTTCTTCCTGTTCGCTATAAATTTATGTGCTATGCAAGTTTTATTGTACGTATTTGCTATTTGTAAACCATTTTTATTTACTTCATTTGTTTTGTTTTTTTTTTTTTGCGTTTTCATTTTTCATTTAGCTATGGCATTAATGCTCTTAGCCTTCATTTAAAGCACTTGGCCTGGTTTAATGTAGGTCTTGTTATGCGCTAGTTTCCGCATTTTTTTTTTGGCGGCGACGGCGACTATGCCAAAGACAAAGTCAGTGCTTGGCACAGGACTTTAGGCTAGAATTTAAAATTGCGGTTAGCCTTGTCAGACATGCAAAAACGTAAACACGCTTGCTTGAAAGCAATTTGCGTCAGTCTGCTATGCGCACCTACACACAATAAAGACAAAAGTGTATTGCATACTTTTCGGGTTATCGTTTATGCAAAACTGAGGCAATTAATATTCAAATATGCAACAAAATCAACAACTGACTAACACAAACAGAAACATTGAGTTTATTTATTATTAAACACATAAATATACCATAACAGCAGCAAAGTATAGAGCAAATCCTTATATAAACACACTCGGCATTTCGTCAATGTCGGCCAAGCCTTAACTTGACCTTGTCCGTTTGGCGTACTGCTCGGCTGTCATGCATGTGTTATAGCAAAAAAATACAATATTTTTTCGTGCTCGATATGCAAAATGAACACGACGCGTGCGCTATGATTAATTAGGCGCAGTCTAGCACAGCATATATTACGTATACGACATGTTTGTCATTAGCTAATTTTGAAGGCTCATATCATACACATATTATTGCCTACTTTTGAAAAATACATGCCAGTGTAGAAAAACTGTCACTTATTGAATACCTTTGTTATGTGACGTTATAGCCTACAGCAGCCACATACCCGTGCATTAAATTTGAGACCAAGCAAACCAAGCCAGCCAAGTAGAGTAGCGCCACGCAACGCAAATGCCAAGCCACCTGAGTAGGGATTGTTAAAGAGCGTTTTGTGTGCACTGAAAACATGGCACTGCTTTTATATTTAACCTTTTTTATTTGCCGTTTGTTTGCCATCTTAAATGTCACCCATAAGCTTGTCCTTTGTGTGCAACTCGTATCTGCACGACGTCTTTGCGCTGTCACCGCTTCAATGACTGTTGAGTGTTAGCAGTAGAGAAGAGAACAGAAAATAGACAAATAAAAATAGTTTGTTGTCTTCTTTTTGCTATGGAAAATTACAAGTTTTTTTTTGTTTTGTTTTATTTATTTATTTTTGTTTTTCCTATTAGCAACGTGTGAGTTGTGCTAAGTTTCAACTTTTGCGATAAATCAAACGCACGCATTTTAGTTTGCACCTAAGGAGGAGAGGTTCGCGGCTGGCGATGCGGTGTGCATACAAACCTTGAATATTAGTTTGATCTCTCGCATCGCATACTTCGAGTAGTCAGTACTCAGACTTGTATAGCACGTGCACTCATAGAGTAAACATGCTTAACCTACACTCAATTATATTTTCATTGTTTTCTTTGACTAATTGCCGCAATTTGCATGCGCATGCACAGTAAAAATCAAAAGCCTCGCACTTGCATGCGCAGAAATTACACTAAATTAGCCTTTTGCACAATTATTTCTGGCATAGTCCATGCGACGCGACGTCGCCATACTAACAAAAAAAAAACCAGCAGAAAAAAAAAAAAAAAACAAAAATCTCTGAAACTTATGAAATGCCAGTCGAGCATTTTCGCTTTCATTACACTCTCACTTACACATTGTTCACTCGTGTGTGTGTCTGTGTGGTTAGCTTTAGGCAAATGATGTAGGCAACTTGCAAAGACATGAGTAAAAATGCTGTATGTTGTTTCATTCTGTCACTTTGCGGTGGTAAGATGCTGATAAGCCGCGTAAGCAATTCATAAGCAGACAGACACATTTGCTATACTTTGTAGTTACAAACAGATACACACACACACACACACACACACACAGAAGACGTGACTGTAGTCGGCTCGTGTACACAATTGTCTTCTGCTTTTGCTCTAGGAGCATCTGAAATGGGTTTTTGCCACAGGCGGCATCACTCAACACTTTGTTGACCATGAGCTGCCTGTCAGACCGTGCAGTGGATGTAGTGGAAGTATGTATCTGTTTCTCGTTTCTCGTTTGTCGTTTGTCTGCCGTCATCGTTTTATCTTGTTCATATCTGCTGCTAATATCACATATATTGTTTATCGTTGTGGCTTATCAGGCGTCGTGTGTTTGTTTAACCCTTTTAAGGTTTTTATTATTTGGTTACTTTTATGCTTTTGTGCTGGCAGCATGGACGGGGGTGGATGGTGAGGGTGAACCGTGCTGCGTTGGCATGCAAATGTAAAATTATCTGTTTGCCAAATGTATTAGCAACTTTTATGTATACTTGACCCACTTGCGTGCTATTGAACGCACTTTAAGTTAGCAGTCAGGAAAAACAAACGAAATGCCACTTGAATTTGCATTAACTACTTAGCCATGTGTACGAGTATGTCTGATCTGGTTTCTTGAGTTTTGCCGTATGCGTTTGCTTGCTGTGTGGTTACTCCACTTTTAATTTCTTTTTCATTTGTTACATTTTATGCTAGCAGAACTGTCTGTGCCAAACACACACACACACACACGAGTCAACCAGCTTGTAAATACGATAAACTATTGTCGAGCTGCGCATTGTACTTCGTATTTTGTTCTTATTTATAATGAATTTGTTTTGAGCGCTTTTCGCTCTCGAATTCGTATTACCTGCTGAAAAATTTCGCTCTTCATGCACCTACGATCGGGCATCGCGCTCATCTAGAGACGCTGTAAGTCGACGATTGGTCGCGGCTGCAATGCGCGTTCAGTGCTTGGCGTGCGTATTTCCATTGTAGGCGAAGTGTTTAACGCTCCACGATTATTTCGCTTTGTTTAATGAATTTTTTTTGTTTACCAAATGGCTGACTGGGCCTAGCAGTTTTATAATAAACTTGTGTTTTGATTATTTGTTTATTAATTTATTTTTCATATGCGACAAAGCGAGCAATGTACGAAACATTATTTAATTGACATTTCGTTTAAAGCAAAAACACAAAAATTATTTGCGTTTTTATGCTTTTTTTCCGGTAAAGTTTGTAGTTTTTTCTTTTCGTTTTTTTCCATAAATTTTCGCGTGTGTGCTAATTTTGAAACTAATTTTTACCCAAGTGCAAATTGTGCGAAGAAAAGAAAATTAAAATAAACGAAAACGATAACGAAAACAAAACAAAAAAAAAAAAAATCGTGTATTGAAATAAAAAAGAGAAACAGAAAACACCAAAAGGGCCGCAAATGAAACAAAGCGCATGATGAGTAAAGTTGAAAATTATTTCTTTTCTGAAGTTTAAAGCTTAGTAAAATTTTGTTGCGTTTGCTTGAATAAGATACAGTCCGTGTTTTTTTTTTTTTTTGTCTTTTTCTAAACATTTTGTGCGACCTGGCATCATTTAAAAAAGCTTCAACAATGCAACTTGCCAAAACGCCTACATTAAAGCGGATGCCGATGCCAGCTGCAGTGCTTAGCAACAGTTTGTGTAGTCACCGCCTACACGGTTTGGCATATGCGTCCTTGCGCGCTAATAAGAAACAAAAAACAAAAGAAACAAAGTAAAAAATCAGAACTTTTTAATGGCCAGCATAATTATCAGCGCCATCAACACCAGCCTGCCTGCCTGCCAGTAAAAAGCCGCATGCGCACGAGTTATCCCGCAGAATTTTTTTCGTTTTTTTTTCCTTGTTTGTGTTTTCTTGGCGTGTTTTTAGAAACCTTTTTGTTTCATTTGTTTTAAGCCTAAGCGAAAGTTGTAACGCCTTTGATTTTATTTATTTTTATTTTCTATTTTACTGCTGGTGGCATTTTTAAATTAATTTTGCATTGCTTGTAAAATCTGTCCCGCGCCTTTGATGCTTAATTAGGTCCTTTGCGTGCCAAGTGCACGTGGGCTTACAGTTTTATAACATGCAAACGAATATTTATGTGCTTTAAGTAATAAAAATGATTACACTTATATTTGCTTTGAATTGTGACTATTTAAACTTACGAATGAGCACATGCACAACAAAAATGGTTGATAGGCAAAGAAAATCATTATTTCATATTTGTTTATAGCAAATCACATGCGAGCGCCAAGTTACAACAAAAGAAATAAGTAAACAAAGTGCCTGGAAAACGCGGACAGACGATAGCTGGTGAAACTACGCAACAATTACAATTGAAATATTTAACACAATTTGTAAACAAAAGAAAAAAACTAAAACCCAAAAAAAAAGAGGCTATCTTGTACCACAAACCTGTAGCTGCCTAAAGCGCTGCTTCCACAACATTTCGCGTAATAGGAAAATATAACATAACAAATAGAGATACTTAAACCAAAACAAACCTAACTGTGATTGCTTTAGTAGAAAACAAACCAAACCTTAACCAAACTACTCTAAAAACAATTAGCGAAATCGCCTAAATGTTTGTTGCGTGGCCATCGTTGAGATGCTTGCAACAAATGCCGACCTCCGTGTGATAGCCAAGTGTAAAGTGAAATTGTGTGCAATTACCAGAAAATTACAAAAGAAAACTCTATAAAAAAAAAAAGTATAAGATAACCAGAAATTAAAGTAATCCAAAACTGATTACCGAAACAAAGTGGACAAAACTTGAGCAAAGAGCCAAGAGACGACGCTTAGAGAGAACCGCATAAGCCAGCGACGACTATGCGCGCCAGCTCAGACGCCAAAGATACGCCCATAACGGCCACGAACTATGCCGACGACGCAGATACAAGCTTCGAAATAGATGAGCCTGACGACGAGGAAGTCACAACGAAACGTGAACACACGCCAACAGTCACCACGGCGGCTGTTGACAATTCTGGCGCCAGTACAAGTAAACACGCAGCGGCCGCTGCCGCCGCTGCTGCAGCAACCTCGATACTGCAGCAGCAACATGTCGACCCGGGCGAACAAACGGACAGCTCGGTTGATCGCAGTTCGAATAGCAGCACATCGACACCAACCACAGCCGACGTGGCTGACGTTGAGACGCCCACGCACAGGCGGTCACCGGCTACAACGGTGCCGCTGCGCGCGACAAAGCCACAATTTCCACTGCGGCGCAATGCGCCAATGCGACAGGCAGCTGGCTGTCTGAATCCGGCGGCCGATGATTCGCTCTCAGCTTCAATAGGCACGTCAGCGACAACGGTGACAACATCCACAGCGTCCGACTATGATCCGGATAATGTGGCCACGGTAAGCGAAATTTGTTGAGTGCGCGCCCGCTGCTGCCTAATCTCGGTTTTACTTAAAATTTTTATGCCATGCAGTCGTCAAGACTACCGCATCCTACAGCTGCTTATGCAGAAACCGTCTGCAATGTGCTGACCAATGCCATGGTGCCCGCAGCAACAGCCAGCCATCGGCGAACACACTCGACCACGTCGTATATCTCCGTACGATCCCTGCAGGCGACGCCACAGCGATCGCCACGCTCCGAGACTTTCGTCTGCGAGTGGATACGCTGGGCGACGACGCAGTTTAAGGTGATTACTTAAAACAACAAAAACAAAAAAAAAAACTACAAAGAAAAACAAACAAATCACAATATAATAAAATGAGAATATGTACATAAAATTTCCACTGGTTTCCATTGATTGCCAATCAGCAACAATTGAAGCGACTCGAATTTCACGCTTTCGATTAATTGAGTGCAGCAGCGCATAGCACATAACACATAACGTAAGAACCGTTAAACAGATTTATACAGCTAAAGTAATCCGACGCGAGTGCCATTGTTCTTGCTGTCGCAGCAGTTTCGCCACTGCACTCCCAGTGTCGTAGGCAATTGCGATCCTCCAAAATGAGGAGTCAGTTTGTTAGGGGATGCAAGCGCGTCACTCAGTTTTTTTTTTTTTCAGCAATGGCACTTGCACTCGTCGCTAACTCAACAATAGGCAATCTTGCTTTATTTTATATACATATATGTACATATGTATATGTATGTGTATATTTTATTTTTTTGCATACTTGTGAGTAAATTTCTCATTGTTATTTTTAGCAATAAATTTATTTTTGTAAACACATTCGTACGCTGTTCAAAGCTCGGAAAAACGCCGGCAACTCTTAATTGTACTAATGAATAAATAAATAGAAATTTGCGCCTGACAGTGCGTTGTCGTCGACGATTTTGATTAACATTCACTAAAAGTTTATGGAAACTAGAGAGAGAGAGAGAGAGAAAGACAGCCACGTGTTTCAAGCAACAAGTGTAAGCCGATACACTGACCGTGACGAATTTTAAATCTACATACATATGCACCCTGTTGTTGTACACACTGCAACTGTGTTTTTCAGAACGCTGACATATATGTACGCACGAGTGTACGTTGTGCAAATAAGTTTTGACGGTTTATGCCCCCATTTTTTTTATCTACGGCCTTCAAACGACTTGAAATCGCTTGTTGAGTCACTCCCAAGGTTTTAGTAAGCTCCTCTTGAATTTGGAATGAATCTTAGTTCAATAATGCATCCAACTCAGCGCCTTCAAACTATACTGATCTCCTTTCTCATTCTCTGTCACTGGTGTCAAAATCGCCACAGCCAAATTTATGTCCATTAACTGTAATTTTCTTCAAACTTTCTTTAGCGAAATGACATGGGTGCACTGAATGAACTTGTAGTTACCATATAGTCCGATGCGATTTAATATTTGTTAAATCATTTCTTGTAATACCCCTAAAACTTATTTTAACACCTAATAACATTGTTTGCCTTCTCTAATTAATTGCGGCAAATCGTTAGAATTTTAGTGACTAACATAATATAGCTAAAAGTGACTTGTTTTAACTTAGCTTCTAAAGGGATTAACCATTTTATTTTTGTTATATATAAAACGCAATTTTTTGTTTATTTTTGTTTTTTATTATTTATGTTAAGCAGTCATTTATAAAAGTTGCTAAACCTTTTAAAAGCCGGCATGCGTCAAAATGCTGACAAAGCTGCTTGCTACCCCAAAAGTGTTTTTCTTAGCGTGACAGATTTGAAAGAAAAAAAAGTAATGTACACGTATGTATATTGCATTTTCATTTATATTTTAATTGTGTTGACACAAAATATTTTGCCTCTTGAGCTCTAAATTACATTATTGGCATACCATTTCATTATGCTGCAGTTTGCATTTTGCAACTACTTGAAATATTTTACAGTATTATATTACATACGATATGTGCTTGGACAGACCAATGCATAAATAAAAAAGACTTTAAAAACATTTCGCCTATGTAACTATTGACTTTGACAGCGATGAGAACAAACCAAATCGAAAGTTTGTGTATGGCAAATTGTTTTTTAAGTTTGTTTTAGTTTAAATGATAGGCAATTTCAGTTTATTTATAATTCGGTATTGCATTGAGGGCACCCACCTAAAAACTGTAAAGGCCATGGCATGTAGTTGAAATGTCACTCATCTGCATTGTTTGACCTTTTCACGTTTCACTTATATTAAAACATAACATATTTGATGCAATATTGTGCTGTTGGCCTCCCGTTGCTTGTTTGTTTAATTTACGCGTAAATTGCTCGAACACGGACACAGAGCAATTGTTTTATTAAGCGAAAGGTGTGTATAGAAGCGTTTAACAGTTTAATATAAGTTTTTATCCATTTCCCGACATACATACGGGCTTAAGATTATAGAGCATGGTTTTATTGCGGTTGCCTTATTGTTCGCCTTGATGTCATGCCATCATAAATTAAACGCCAACAAATACGCACTGGGAAATCATTACACTGTGATCGGGGAAGCGTATTTACAGAAAGCTAATGGCAAAGAAAATGCAACTGGGTTTCAATGAATTTTGCTGTATTGTACAATTTTTTAAATCATTACTAATCTAACTATTCTTTTAAAATCTTTTCACAGACTTCCGGCATCGGCGAACCGAGTGTGCACCATGCATTGGTTGTGATATTCTTAGAATTTTTCGCCTGGGGGCTGCTGACGATGCCCGTTATATCGGTGAGCAAATAACAAAAGATATACATGTGTACTGAAGTATTAAAACTCTGTTTTCATATCCTTAGGTACTCAAAATTACATTTCCGGATCACATATTTCTTATGAACGGCATTGTAATGGGCATTAAAGGCATACTGTCATTCCTCAGCGCACCGTTAATTGGTGCTCTCTCCGATATTTGGGGTCGAAAGTTTTTCCTATTAGTAACAGTATTTTTCACTTGTGTACCCATACCACTAATGACAATAAACGCCTGGTGGTTCTTCGCAATGATCTCAATGAGCGGTGCATTTGCCGTTACCTTTTCGGTGGTGTTCGCTTACGTGGCAGATGTCACAACGATAGAGGAACGTTGGCGAGCCTATGGCTTGGCTTCGGCGACGTTCGCAGCTAGCTTGGTGATTTCACCAGCCTTAGGTAATGCGCTAATGGATATGTATGGCGAGACGTTGGTCGTAGCACTGGGCACAGCCATTGCCGTACTTGATGTCTTCTTCATACTGGTCGCCGTGCCTGAGAGTCTCCCAGAGAAGGTGCGGCCATCATCCTGGGGTGCACCCATTAATTGGGAACAAGCCGATCCCTTTGCGGTAAGTTGAACAAATTTTTTTGGTTTTTGTTTACATGTGTTAATTTCTTTGTTCATTATTTAGGCACTACGCAAAGTCGGCTCTGATAAAACAATTTTGATGCTATGTCTGACGGTGCTGTTGTCCTATCTGCCCGAGGCTGGTCAGTACTCGTGCATGTTTGTCTATTTGAAATTGAAAATGGGTTTCAACTATATGGAGGTGTCCATATTCATTGCCATTGTGGGCATTCTCAGCATCAGCGTCCAAGTGACGCTGGGCTCCTTCATGCAGTGAGTAGTTGTGCACCTTAGTTGCCTTTAATGGACTCTTTAAAGCATTTATCGTTTTCCTCAACTCTCCCGCAGTGTTTTCGGCGCAAAACGTACAATAATACTAGGCTTAACATTAGAAATGATTCAGCTGCTGTGGTATGGCTTCGGCAGTCAGAAATGGTGTGTTACAGTTTGTCAATTGTTTTCATTATTGAGTGGTTTTCTAATTTACTGTACGTTCTATGTGTAGGATGATGTGGTCTGCGGGCATTATAGCAGCTTGTGGATCAATAACGTATCCAGCAATAAGCGCCTTTGTTTCCCTGCATGCAGCACCCGAGAGTCAAGGTAAATTAAGAGAAAATAGAAAAAAACATTTTGGCATCAATTTTTAACAATTGGTTTTTTTCTCTGCAATTTTTCTTAGGAGCCGTACAGGGTATGATCACCGGCATGCGCGGTCTTTGCAATGGTTTAGGTCCAGCGATGTTTGGTGTTGTGTTTTACATCTTCAATGTTGATCTGACCGACGAATACGGTGTAATGCCGGGCAAAGAAGGTCAGTCAAGCGAAACGAGTTTCATGCAGCATGTGCCTGGGCCGCCATTTTTTTTTGGTGCAATATGCGTCTTCTGCGCAATTTTGGTGGCGATTTTCACGCCGGAACCGCAACCTGGTGCTTTTGATAAGAAACGTAAGAGTCAAGAATCGACGATAAGTTAAAATTGAACGATGTGTGAAACGAAAATTATGATATATACAAGTATATTACTTTGCTTTATTCATTTTTTTTTTCCTTTTTTTTTTTTTTTTAATATGAAAGTATCTCTTATACATTGTTTATAACACATATAAAATAAGTGAAGTATATATATTTTTTATGTAATGCGTGTTTTGTTTCTCCTTCTTCTTTCTTTTTGTCTTTACTATTCGTTTTTTTAAAGCAGGTGTCTCGTTAGATGTTCAATACGAAATCGAATCCGGACACAAAGCACCAAGTGCTCTCGCACCACTTATACGCGCCGATTCTTTGGCACAACTTTAGAAGTGCGCAGTGCACCCCGCATAAATGTAATCGCTTACAACAACTGCACTATCATCATCATTTAGTCATCATACGTTGTTTATAAAAAAGAAATAAAACAGAAATGAAAAGTTAATTAGAATAAGTAAAGAAAATAAGTATCTAATGTAACACAATGAAAAAAAAAAAACATGAAAAAGAAAAACACTGTTGCGAAACTGTAAGAAAAGCTATTTTTGTAGACCTATTGGAATTTGGATTTTTTTATTTGGTTCAGTTGAAAACTGATAGTTATAAATGCGATCTGATCTATTGTCGCTTGTGTTACAATTTTTCCAAGAGTTGTTTATTTTTTAACTTTACTTTTAATAACAAAAACTAAGAAGTCATGAGCGCTTTGTTGTGTAGATGTTTAAATATCCCAAAAAAAAAAAAAAATTACTGAATTTTAAGCGCCGTGCTTTGCTGTACGCCGACGTCTGTTCTGTGCTAGTAAAAAAGAATGGTACAAAAATTTTTATTTGTCACTTTTTATGCATTAGTTATTTTATTTATGTACACAGCTTGCTTTAGTATTTATGCGGATTTCGAGATGTACAACCGCTGCTATATTTTTTTAATTTACATTTTTATTTTAGTTTTGTATTTATTTAATATTTTAAATTAGGGCTCAAATGTGCTTGCCTGGCGATTTAAATATAAGCAAGTCCTTTCCTCCATTTATGCTGCTTTGCTGTGCGCTTAGCTTTTGGTGAAACATCACAATGAATAAGTAAAATGTGAAATGATCTTACTAAGTCTTTACTTGTAATAATTTTTGTATATAAACTGCCAAAATATAAATAAAAGATGAAGAAGAATAAGCGCTAAAACCGTTAACTAATAAAAAATAATAAGTTAACAGCAGCACAAAGTAAAAACCTGTACAATATTTTTAATAAACGAAGTTAATTTATTTACATATTTTATTATTATTTAAAGCTGTAATGTAATCTTTGACAAATTCAAAACTGTAGACATGTGTTACGAAAACTGACTCTTAAGCTTTACTTTGCAAAATGTAGTGATCTAATAATTAAAAACAAATGTAAACAAATAATTATATTACATTAATAATAATAATTAAAAATAATAATTTGCTACAACAAAATACATCGTGGACTTTTTCGTGCACTGTGTGTCTGTGGTTTAATTTAAAAATATCTGTATTTTTAAATTTAAGTTAATATTAAATTTTAAATGCAAAGAAAAGCAACAAAAAATGCAAATGTGTGTATAAGTCTATCAACAAATAACATAAATATATTTTTTAATGATAAACAAAAAATGAAACTAAATTTTGCATGCATCTGAAAAATAATTGTATGCTTAAAAAATAATTAAAAATAATATTAACAAATGAACGAAACCAAATTATACTGTAAAATATTTGAAAATTTTGGACAAAAAACAAAATTAAAAAAAAAAAACAAGAAATTGTATGTAATAACTGTAAAACTAAACTTAAGCGAATGTGAAAGGAAATGAATAATGAAATGTAAAATTTAATGTTTAAAAGGCGAAATAAATTTGTTTGAAATGTTTAAATAAGTTTGATTTTTTACTATTAACTGTCTATGTAGGCATATAACAGACACATAGAAACATTGCAATTTTATAACACAATCTATATTTTTAAGTCATGTCAGACCTAAGTCGGTTGAGTATTGCGCAAAGTGGGCCTCGAGTAGACAACAACGTAACCGACTATAGAAAACCCTGTACCCAATCCAAAACAAAAGAAAATCTTTTTTTTTGTAAAAGCCATTTTTTGGCCGATTGTTCCTATGGTATTTAGTAACGATATCTTTATAGACAAAAAATTTTTTCAAAGTATATGTTTTTGTTCACCCGATCGTTCCTATGGCATATATGTTATATTGAAGTTAAGTAAAATCAACAAAAAGTTCGGCATCTAGCAAGCTTCAGTGGAACCTGGCGGTGCACTATCTCCTAAAAAATGTGTAAGTGGAGTATCTATCGATTGGGAGTACTGTTTCGATTTTCAGACCGCTCTGCAAGCATTTACCAACACTATTTTTGTAGACCTTGTATTCTCTCGCTCGCTCTTGTTGTGCAGCTTTAGCCAGTGTGAGTTCGAAAGTTGTGGAGAGTGGTTGTGCTGGTTGTGCCAACGCTTAAACTAACCGAAAATTAAATAGTTATTAGTGGAAATGTGCAAATTTATCAAAGTATAATGTATAAGTTAAAGTGCGCGTACAATTAGCTGAAAGCAATTGTGGTAAAATTTGTCATATTTATAGTGGTTTTCATTTAAAAACAAAGCAGAAACTAGAACATATAATTGCTCAATTATAACAGCTTCCAGTGCTCTTATTGTGCTGCTTCTTGCTGTAAATTCAAATTTGTATCGAAATCACAGATTGTGAGCATGCATTAAATGCACTTGCTGAGAGTACTTAATTTAGAATCGCATAAAATTATAAAACTCATTGTTATTGTTAGCCAATATAAAATGTTTTCAAACAGAGTAAACGTTGATGTAGGCCGGATATTCATAACGAAGTCATTAAATAACTGAATAAACATTTTTGCTTAAATAATGTGTGCTTGTTGTTGTTGTTGTTTTTGGTTGCATGCAAATTGATTTTTCCAATATGCTCAAACATAAAAATCGGAGGCATGTATATATTCCAATTTTATATATTTACAGAATTCACTGACCGATTGTAAGGTTTGGTTGACTGCTGTTTTTGTTTGCTTTTGCTATTTTAGTTTGTGAGCAGAAGAAAGTGGCTCCAAGCGATGCTGAAAGTGGATGCGTTTTTAGAGTTCTTACTGTTGGTGATGCGTTGTTGTTGTCGCTGCTGGCGTCTACATTTTCCTTTGTTGTTGTTATCGTCAGTTTTTGTTGTCTCCTGCTGTGTAGTTTGGTTCTTGTTGCTATTGGCATCATTCTGTATGCTCCCGTTTTTCGCTCAGTTTTCTCTTGTGCTCACCCGCTCTCGGCTGTTTGTTTTTATTTACTCTCATATATGCGTGGGAGCGCTGTATTGGAGACCTTACTAAATCCCGAAATTTTATGAAAGGTACTGCTGGAAGCTGCACTTTGCAGGCAGACAGTCGTTTTTTTACTATCTATGTATAACTTTGATGCGAATTGTGTGAAAATTTTATAAAATTATTCTTGGTTTGATTGTGTTGTTGTTGATTGTGTGCACGGATTCGAAAGTAGAAAGTGTCTGCTGCTGGTGTACGTATATTTGGGTACAGATAAGGTTAAGCCATACCAATAATAAATAACACTTTGAGAAAATTTATGAAATCCAAAAAAGACTGGAATACAAATTTGAATTTACTGTTAATTTTTAAATGAATGATTGTTTCAAAAATCAAATAATTATATTAAAGAATATAATTTTGTTAATATAACAATTGTTGAGTTTTGTGCGAAGTTTTAATTAAATAGTGTATCTGAATCGTTGGAAATAATTTGCGCATAACAAAATTAATTTTTTTTACTTTGAATCAAATTGACAGCTGTGTAAACAAACCCGAAATAGAACGTAAAAAAGTTAATAAACCCCTACTCATCTCCAAACAATACCGATAACAACGAGAGAAAAGTTCAATTATATAAAGCGAGCCTACAGCAAGAATCAACAGCCAAGTCAACCGAACTGAACTCAACTCAACTCGATGTAACTTAAGCATTAGACCAGAAAACCACAACCAAACAGAAACTACACAACGCTTAGTAGGTGAGTAGTCTTAGTTCGAGTTTCACTCTTAACGAATATTCGTTCCGACATTTATCTAACAACCCACGTATGGCAAAAGCAATTCGCTTTTATTTATTTAAATTAGTTAATTCTTCACAATTTGTGCCTGTTGAATCGTGCGAAATCTCATGCAGATATCTATACTACTCGCACATTACTCAGCTATGAGTATCAGAGTCGCAGTGTACTGCAGCTGGCTGTCGTCCCCATACTTGCACTCCATTAATATGAGCATTGTCTGCCTGTCTGTGGTCGCCTTTTTTGCTCTGTCTACGCCTGTATCTGTATAAATCTATATACATACTTGTATCTGTTGCGTATTTGGTTTCATTGTCGCGCTTTGCAACTGAGACACTTTCAAAATTAATATCCGGCCTAAAGTGTTGGTAGACAAAGCATAAAAAACCACACAATTTATTTGCATTATCGCTCAGATTTAATTTAGCCACGAACAGACGGAAAACCCGAAGCCGAAGCCAAAGCAGAAACTGAAGTCAATGTTTGACTTGCAGTTCTGCCGATCGTTGATCGCTCTTTGCTCGTTGGCCTTGATTGCTGTGCGCGTTTCTTATTGCACACATGTATGTATATGCAATTACATGCATATGCACGTATGTCTACGGAGCTCATATGGGAAAACTTTTAAACACAATGCAGTTTATTTTATATGCTTCACCTGCATTACTTTGCCAGCGTATTACATTGAACGTCACATTGCCAAGCTCTGTCGATAAAACTAGATTTCATAGATTACTCTTAATAGCAGATCGGCTAACTTGCACTGTGTACGGAAGAACAGTGGCAAAGTAAAAGTCTGACGGTTACATTACTCGCAACTGAAGTAACATGACATACAGAAGTGCACTGCACCCAATAGCTTTGACCAGTACGACATAGGCGCTCGTGCGAGAGTAGTTCGAATGATTTCATTGTTAGGAGTTAAATTGTCATCGTCATTTTAAAAATTTCATTTTGAAAACATTCGATAAGACTTAGATTTGAGTTTTCATGTGATGTAAAACATTAGATTTCTTTTATCATAGACACAAAACACACATATAAAAGTGACAGTTCTTTACAAAAACTATTAGTTGTCAGAATTTTAATTTTTAAGAACAGAGTTCTATGCAATTGTTTTGGGATTAAATAAAGTCGAACAAATTTTAGTCAGTCTTAATTAAAAAATCCTTTATTGATAACTGTATTAGGTCATGTACTTAGCTTCGTTTACAACTCTAATATATTTTAAAGATGCAAGCTAAAAAATGCTAGTTTGTTGATTGAGTGAATATTACCGTTGTTGCTTTTGGCAACTTTTCTTTTAACTTTACATCAGCTTTTTAGAACTCGTGTAGCACATTAAATTAGCTAATACCTATAAATAATTAAAAATACCTAATTAACAAAAAAAAAAAAAAAAAAAACCAAATAATTTGTTTATGAAAGTCATACAAATACTCGCAAAAAATATTTTTAAATGATTCTAGTTACCTGTAATTGAGGTCAATAAATGTTAATAAATTGATTCTGTGACTCAGGAGGTAATATTATTAAATACTTCTTTAATTCAATGAAAAAAATAAAAATAATAATTAAGTAAGTACAGTCCTTTGGTTATAATGAAATGAAATGAAAGTTCGAATTATAGAGGCGTCGAGTTATGGAGACAAAAATTTATAGGAATTAAACACTTTTGCCATCAAATTTGGTTCGCGTTTTAGAAGTTAGATTTACACCAGGTGTCTCATAGCACAAACTGAGTGCTGATTAACGCCTAGATAACATTAATAATAAAGAGATATGACTAAAAAAAAAAAAAGAAGTTAGACTGTAAAAAAAAAAACTATGGAAGATAAAATTCAATTATACAATAAACAAAATTGTTCCAATAGTTTTAAATTCAGCAACGTTTAAAGTAATCTTTTGCTCCTGTTCTTATTGCTCTGTAAAATTACTCTGGGTTTAGGAAAAATTTGTATTGAAACTATTACTATACAAAAAATTTATAAAAATAAGCTCATTCGTTTATTTAAAACTTTTAGTTATCATGTAGTCATCATTCGTGCATAATAAAAAGTCAGTGTGATAAGAACTTAATTGCGGAGAATTATAAATTAATTGGCTAACCTAAAATACTTCCTATCCAGATTGCAACGTTTATGTATGTTATGCTTGCTTTTGAATTTATAAGAACCCAAATTGCACACGCGTATAGAGACTAAAGCTTCTTGCTTCTGGCAGATGGTGGATAAGTTCTGCAGGTTTATTTTGCGCATAAATTGTTAAATCATACAAATTACGGTGAAGCCAATTACACAGCACTACACAGCACAGCGCAGCGCAGCATAACATTGCAAATTGCAGGAGCGAGCGCGCATTTGCTGCCACTTGGCTTGGCTCGAAACAAGTTCAACGCTAAAATATTGCAGTTCGCTCACAATATGTCGTTACGTTAAATTGTGGTGGTTGATTTTTTTTTTAGTTTTGGCCTAATGTGCCAATTTTCATTGCATGTTTTTCATGCATTTTTAAATCCACGGAAAAATGAAAATGAAAAAAAACAACAAAAATTGAAAAAGTTTACAATTGAAAAAAAGTGACATCGATTTTTCGACATTTGGCTATGCTGCTGTGCTTGCTTACTTTATGTCATTGTATATTTTCTGTATTTTTTATTTTTCCTTTTTTTTTTTTTGCTTTTGCATTCTTTGTGTGCTTATTTCTTGTAATTAAGTTTCAGTCATGCTGCCATGCCGGGCTGTTGCACATTGACTTAAATGTCTTTCAGCATCGGCATACACTTGTGCGCTACTTCCTGTTCTTCTGCTTCGTTTCCGCTCTTCTGCGTTTTTCTTATTTAGTACACTAGTTAGGCTAGGCTCATGTTGATGTCAACGCCACGACAATGTTGTTGAGGTTGAGGTTGTTGTGCCACTTCTTACATGCAGCTTATCTCAAACCTGTAGTCAGTGGCATATATGCCAGCATGCCAGGAACAAGCTGCTTGCACCTTTATGTTTTAGTAGTTAAGGCATGGGCTATTATTAATATTATTATTGCATTAAAGCTGATGCCCAGCATTGGCAGCGAGTGTGCCGTGTCGTATTTGTTTATGCAAATAAGTCGAAGCCGTTGTAGTAAACTGCCAGCTCAGCTGATGGCCACATGTAGTAGTATAAAGCGAAGGTAAGCGCGTCCGCTGCTGACTCACAGGCTATGTGTGTGCTTTGTCTTGGCTGCGTAGAAACTCGTTTGCCGGGTTATGTATAAAGCAGAAGAAAACAAAAACAAAAACAAAACGTAGAAAAAAAGAATAAATAAATAAAAGAAAGAAAAAGCAAACTCGCTTAGCCATTCTTGTATGACCGGTTTTGCTTTTTGCAGAATCATGAAAATGAGACGAGCCAGCTTATAGAAAATATAAACACACATGTATAGGATCAGCTTAGCTAAAAGTGTTTTCAATTGTGCCCAGCACATAATCGCACTGGTACGCACTGGTGCTCTCATTTTTGCTGTTTAGATTTTTATTTTTTTTTTTTGTAATTTTAATCATAATTAAGATAATTAGCATATTAAATAAGCTTTTCAATAGGAACGACAAAGACTAAACGAGCAGCTATATAAAAGCTTTGCATCGTACAAGTCATCTTTGCCATACTGTCTTGAAATGGTGTCAACTTTTTGCAAATTGAAAAATAACGGCTTTTAGCTACATACTACATAATGTGGTATACATATGTATCTACCTATTCTGCCATTTTATTTACTTTGTCTGACTGTTTGTCTGTCTGTTTTGCACATGCTTATGTACATATTTATTTGCTTTTTCACATGGTTTCGCTTTATTGTTTTCTTTCTTTTCAGTTTTTTTTTTATTTTGTTTTTTAAATCTACTTGTGCTAGATTTCATTTAATCAAGTTAATCAAAGTGTGTCTGTTCTCAGAGCGCACAAGAAAAAGGCAAAGGTTGTCGCATAATTCTATTGTTACTGTTGCCAAGCAGCAAAGCACCTACCAATCCAATGCATGTTTGCCTTTGTTGCTACTGCACACCTACGTATAAATTATTTTTAATTAAATATCAAATAAGCTTTCGCTGCTGGACTGTTTTTTACTCTGCAAGTCTTCTGCAACTCGTAACCCATCGATACCTGATAAATATTGGCCTGCATTGCTTCGCTATCGTTTCATTTGATTAATGTAAAGAACCAATGTCGTCATTGGCATTGCCACGCCCCACATGTGTTTATTAGATAAGTCGATGTTCAGCTATAATCAGTGGCTGCTCCTGCTGCTGTGGCCTGAAAGCGAGAAACCGTTATACTTGCACAATGTCGCCTAATGCGGAGACTGGCTGCCTGACTGACTAACTGGCAACATTTCATTTCATTTCATTTTTTATCCATTCGTCATCGTTCATCGCTTTTAATTAAATACAAACATGCTACAGCGCAAAATTAGGTTACACTTGCTGCTTTTGCTACTACTGCTGCTGCTGCTGCTGCTGTGAGTTATAAATTCATTTTGATATTAGCTAAAAATGACAGCATTGCATTGACGCAAGTTGTAGTTGCAATACGGTGTTGCAGGCCGTAGCTACTTTTCCATCTGCAGTCCGCATTTGGCTTATCTACGTGTAGTTTAATCTACAAACCGTCTCTGCTATTTTTAGTAACATGTGTATTTAATTGTTTAGGGCTTTAATAAAACACTTTTACCGCTTTTCAACTCGTGGCAACACAACACTGAGTGGGATCTTTTTGGTTTCTAAGATTTATACGCGAAGTATTTGCTATACAGTATAATATTGTTTACCATTAAGCAATGATAAAGCGCCACAGGCAAGTAAACAAATTGCATATAAGCAACATTTAGTGCTGCCATTTGTTTATGAAAAGTCTTAAATTTTATTTATCTCAGTTTAGAATTTTTATTGGTAAGAAAAGTTCATGTACTGATTTTTTGCTTAAAAAACTTTAAATGAGCTTCTTTTACATAAATTCACATAAAATTTATGTGAAACTTTCGAACCTTTGTTTGTTTTTTTTTATTTATTTATTTCTTTTATTACTCAACTGTATTGAATGCTTATCGATTGTCTTACACTTGTACGACGTAAAAATGAAATCTATGTTTACGGATTCGCGGTTATTGCAACCATTTTTTTTTTTATATTTGTGGTTTTTTCTTTTTTTCTGCATTACGCAGCGCTTCAATGCGCAAAGCCTACTTACAAAACATTTTTAACTGTGTAGTGCGCTCAATTTGATTTTATTTTTTTTTTTGGAAGAGCGAATTAAAACCAAGCTTTGTTATATCGCGATTTTTTTCTTGATACTTTGTGGCGAGCGAAGTTTGTCGCATAATTTTTATAAAATTTTAATGCGTAATGCAATGCGTCGAACAAAAATAAAAAAAAAATGTCTGTATTCATATATACAAACGAATATGTATAGATATTTTTTCGCATATTTTTCATTCAATATACTGCTACAATTTCTTTCTTTTGAGATTTGTTGAAACGTTGCGATGTAAAGTGGGCAGCAGCTTGGGCTTTTCCAACCAAGGCGGGGGTTGCTTTGCCAGTAGACTCCTACACCGAACACTTTTCAATGCAATATTCTTTGTATATTAAGAAGGTTCTAGTGCCTATTTTTTTGACAGTGAGTGAGGTTTGTCGTTTGCCATTAGGATAGGCTATATACATATATAGTTGCTTAAAATAAAGTACAGTAAAACCTGCCAAGAAAACCGATTAGTAAGCCGCTTCTAACTCTAAAGTGACTAATTAGAAAAGAAAACCAAATTTTTATTATTTACCAAGCGTGAATAAGTCGTGCTCAACCTAGAGAGGTTTAACTGTAATATTACACAGTATTTTTTTAGCTTGGGAAATTTTTAATGTTTAGGTTGGCATTAATTTCGTAAAGCATTTTCTGTAAAAAAAAATTTCCATGCCTATTAAATTGATATAAGCATTTTGCATGACTTTAGTGTTTTTCCTTTAAGAATTTTTGTAATCGCTTAACTGTTTATTGCTGACATTTATTATTTATAACTGACGTTATCAGCGCCATGCAGATTTTTGTTTTACATTTATTGTTTATTTATTAAATTTTTTAGTTTTTTATTTAAATACGCTTTGTCTGCATTTTTATCTCTGACGCACTGACAATGATTCAGCCGTTGAAGACCTGAGTTTTTCCTTCAGTTTTTGTTTCTTTATGCTTCAGATAACAATTGTTTGATTTTTTATGTTTTCTTTACATTCTGCGTTTATATAATATTAATAATGATTTTTATGTTTTAAAACTTAGGTGCCGCAATTGCATTATTTTCGCATTAGTTATGCTTTAGTTTTTCAATTAAAATATGTTGTAAATGATTTTAATGACGAGATTAGTCGTGCAGTTATTATAGGATTTTTTTACTCATACATACACATACACATATACATATGTACATGTATGAAATTATAATTGAGTTTAATTAATAAAGAGAATAAGTTTGCCAAATACTTTTGATAATTAATTTTATCATATCTACGTAAAGGTATATATGTACTGTACATGTATATAATGCAAATTGTTTACCTATAAAAGAATACACTATAGCTTCGAATGCCTTATAACATTCTTCGTTTGCATATTGCTCCATTTATACATTATTTTCTGAGTTGAGGCGATTAGATATACATACGTATATGTACTACATGTTATGATTATAATGTTAATATTTGGTGCTGTTTTGGACATGAGTGTGTGCTATATTCTAATTGATTAACAAATGTACCGAATATTTTTTTATTTTTACTGCGGTGACTTCGACATGCAAATCTTAAATTTTTTTCGCTGCCTGTCGAGCAGCATACTTACGTATTACCATTAAATGTAATGCGTTATGAGTAAGGGGGGGGTCACTGCAAACGTTGCACCCTGTACGTGAGTTTCTTGCTGACTACTTGAACATGTGTCTGGCATCTTTTGTTGTGGATTTTTAAACGTGCATATATGTACAATTGCTTTTGGCTTAGCAAAGCAAACTAAATGATGTTGTTTGCATTTGCTAATATTGTTGTTGTTGTTGTGGTTGATATTGTCGTTACATTATTGTTTAATTAGTAACTTTGTGGCTTTGTAGTTCTGTTCTGTTGTTTCTTCTGCTACTGCTGGCTACTGCTGCTGCTCGCACGCCATGTTGACTGAGTTCTTACATTTTTTGTTTTTAATTTAAGTTTAATTTATCGCAATGTCAAGATGTTGCTGCTGCTGCTGCCTCTTTTTGAGCATTTAAAATTGTGCTCTGCACAGTCCAGAGTGCCTCCATGCATTTTGTTATAGCAAAGCTAACGTTAACCTACCCCAAGTGTTTGCGCATTTACGTCCTCGAATGCCAGCACAGCTAAACTGTTAACCTCAATTGAACTTTAAATGGCGCTGAGTGTATAGACAACGCACTCTTACCTACTACTGAGCACGACTATTTATGACACTCGAACGCAATCGCCACAAACAAAAAAGTACAGCCTAAGCAGTTATTCGCATTAACGTATAACAATTGAATTAGTTTAGTAGAGGCGACCGAAATTTGGGCTCACAAAAAGCCAAGTACGATGTGAGATACAAATGAGCATTAGCATTGGGCATCGCTCGGTAGTGCTTTGTTTACAGCGTTTGTTGAACTCTGACACGGCCTCAAAGGCAGGCTGCTGTTTATTCTGTTTGCCTCTTCGCGTTTGGCACATAAAGTCCTTTGCCGTTGTCTTTTGTTTAGTCATGTGCATTTTCACGTGTTACCATGAATCCATGCAAGAGAATGGGAGAGAGTCAGACAGAGAGCGCACAGAGCAAGTGGTATGTGTAGAGCACGCATTGAAATCTGCGTTAAGGCATGCCTTGCTCTCCGACTGTAATGATGATGATGATGATGATGGTGATGATGATGGTGATGTTGAATGTGCGCATGTTTCTGCAAAATGTTATGTTTTTGCGCCATAGTCAGTCAACGGCAGCATACAATAAAAGTCAGATCAGTTTCAAAGCGCATACAGGCAAGAAGCAAGCAAGTCCGAAATTTGACTAGGATACGCGTGTGTAAGGTAAGCGCAGCCGAGGCCTGAGCTTTCATTAAAATAAGCTAAGCATAGGTAACTGAAAGCATAACACGTTTGTATAGAATTAATAAACGGTCGCGGTTCGGCAATTGGCAGATGTGTGTTCAAGCTCCACTGCGACAGATGGCAGTGGCAGAGCAGTGTTTTGTTATTCAGCTTTCCATGTCAAAGGCTGCTCCTGCTCCTGCTGCTACATGTCAAGGACGTTGAAAAACAGCGTTCGGTCGTCGCACTGTATCTGCCTTGAATTGCCTTCGTGCTGTGTCGTTGTGTTCGTTTGTTGTTTGGCGCAGCTTGTGCTCAGCATGTTGCTGCTGCTAGAATTTTCTGTGTATAGAGACATTTCTGCACGGCGTTGGTGCTGCCTTTGTTCACAGGTCATGCAGTTGTAGTTAACTGCATGCGACTCAAGCAAGAAGCATCTTGTGAGTGCAAGTTTGTATATAGTTTTATTTTCATTTTATGCAAATGCAATGCTTAGCATATCAAATGACACTGAAAATATTAAGAGAAATAAAGTGCAACGAATAAAATTAAAAATATGGCAACTGCCCAGCGAGTTCAATGACGTTGCCTGACTGTTAATCATCACGTCGCAGTGTATTGGATGATAGGCAGCAGCAAATTTCTTTGTCCCCTGCCTCGTGGTGTTCTGTTGTGTTGTGTTGTGTTGTGTTGTCAGAAACGTGGACGTTTTATATTGTGCATTATTCAACTAAAAAGTCAATGACATACAATTTGCTTAATGATAATGGCGCTTAGCCAGCAGTGTGTGGGCAGTTTGTTGCGCAAACACACGCACACACACACACGGTGTGTACCGACATGTGAAAATTATGGACTTCTGAGATTGACTTGTCTGCCCATTTCTTAGCACATCGCTTACCGCACAAATGGTTTTCCGCAGGCCTATTCAGGGCAAAGTGTAAAGCAACAATCGCAGCAGTTGATTGCGGTATAAAAAACTTGTCAACATATCGCAAACAGCATAAAATGAGCCATTAAAAAGATAGACGCATAAAAACGCGCGCCAGACACTTGCGCGCAATTATCTAAAGTGCAAAAAAGCGATCCAAAGCAAAGCTTTGTTGCCAAAGCAGCAGACTTCGTGCACATCTGCTGGCATGTATGTGTGTTACGGTACATGTACGTGTACATAGCCGTAATATATGGTATAACGGCAATGCAAGACAGGCCAAAACATAGGAGGCGCGGTACTCTGTGGATTTAAGTTCGTTGAATGTGTCGATGTTGACACCTTGACGTGGTCGTCAGTGAGCTACAATTTGAACTTTAGAGCAACAAGAAGAGGAAAGAGTCGCGTGAGTGCGTGCGTGAGTGAGTGAGTAAGTGTGCCACAGCGCTAGGCTAAGACTATGGCTGCTCTGCATTAGATAAAGCAAAAACTAGAAGTAAAGCGAAGCCTTTGAGTGTGCGAGTGGTTAAAGTTTGTTTTGCTGTCATTTGCTACTGTGTTACTCGTATTTTATGCCTTCTTCTTCGTCGTCTTTGCTGCTGGTTGTTGCTTTGCTGTTTTTGTTGTTGTCGAAGTTCATTAAACTTTTCGGTTTTCTTTATATGCTTTCCTTACATGTTGTCGCACACGACAAAAGCGATAAAAACAAAACTTACAGAAGTTTTATCTTGCATTTGTTCTTATATGTGACCGCCCCACGTAATGTTGTATGTGGCGCAATATTTCAAAAGCGTTGACAAATTGTTATGGTTACGTCGTGTCTAAGTAGATAAATTACTCTTTGGTCATGATGCTGGGAATACTTGGAAAAATCCGTAAAAATCTGTTTTTAGAAAAAAAAGACGCAGATTTTCATTGCAAACTAATCGTTTATTGTGCCGAATTGGGCAAGTCCCGTATTGTCTAGTGGTTGGAATATCCGGCTATCATACGGAAGGCCCGGGTACAATTCCCAGTACGAAATTTAGAAAATATAGCAATCTGAATATTTTCATAATTTTATTTAAATGAATTAGTTACAAATAACTCAAACATTGCTTGCTGCTGCTTGTACAAAAGAAAGAAAGTTCATTATAAAAAATCTACACAATATTTTTATCATCTTCTGATCAATCAGTTGTGTGGTGTGAGCATTTAGCCTTTTAATTATGTATTTTTTTCCTGATCTTGTTCTCTATGCGCAATTACCATAGCAGTGATGTTCGTCTTGCTTTTATTTTTATTGATTTTATTGTCCTGTCTTCAAGGTCTCCTTTGCTACTTTACCTTATGTGTTGTACGTTTTTACAGATACTGTTTGCATATGTAAGAAACATATATTCGAATTGTATGCAGTGCCCCTATCCCATTCAAATCTATTCCCCTTACAACAAACAAATAGTATGTCTATATCAAATTCTCCGCTTAGTTATACAGATTCATAAATATTGTGTCCTATATAGAATTAGGGGTTGATTGTTTTTAATTTTGACATTTATTTAAAAAAAGCAAGACATGCTAAAAAATTATCAACATTTCTTTTTTTTACTTAATTATTAATTAATTAGTTTCCCTTAAAAACTCCTTAACAAATTTTTAATTTGCCCCCTTTCCTTATCAGCCTTATTGATTTTCATTTGATTATTTTGCATTTTTCTGTTATATATCATTTCATTTGTATAATTTTTTAGACGTTTATTATATAAAGTTTACCAGAATTTGTTGTTTTGCAACTCAATTGAGAAATAAACGAAACACGCGAACATATTAACCATCTCAGATAATTCATATGCCTCATAGACAAGTTCAAAAACGCATTAAAATAATTATAACATTCATTAAAGTAAATTATAAAGTAACATTATGGACTAGCTTCATACGATTTTATTAAAAAAGTTGCAGTTTGACCTTAAGCCTTTTAAGTTTGCCATTGAAGTCATTTTAAGTGCAAGTTTATATTTCAAGTTTAAACCAGAAATGAAAATAAGCTCAAAATTTGTTTGCAAAATATTCAAAGAAAAATATTCAAGACATTGCTTGAACGCCCACAATTGCAGCTTTTTTGTACGTCAGCCATTTTTTATTTATTCGTTCCTGCCATTTGGCTGTTCATAAATCAATTTATTTTTCGTAGATAAACTGTCATATTCACATTTTCGAACTCAAATATTGAACGAAAATCGTCAACAGGCGACGGCAATTCAAATTTAATCAAAAGGACGTGCCACAACTTTTAAGTTGAACGCACCCACCAAATAGTATTTAAATTCACGACCTGACCTGCCCTGATCTGACCTGACCTAAATAAAACACAATCAAAGAAATGTGTCTTAGGCATGAAAGCCAAGTTCAAGCCACTTGGCGTGAATAAATTGATTGCCACATACGTGAAGTCGTGAAGTTCATCCACTTTTATTAAGCTAACACACCCAGCTGATGATGCTTGACTATGGCACTTTCTTTAATTATAGAATTTTTATTTAAGGAATGATGATATCTTTATAAAAACTTGATTAAAATAATTTTATTTTTGGTTTTTTACAGTGGCCTCCCTCTAGTCATGGGTGTGCATCGAAGCTGAGCGACGAATGATACCGGCTGCTGGAATTCGAAAATAAATCGCAAATATAGATTTAACATTTGAGGAATCTACTTTAAAAAATCAACGCCAGAAAATAGTAATCAAGTTTTTAAATTAAAAGAATGCCACCAACGAGTATAAAAACAAAGCCATCACGTTATAAATTTGGAAAATGGTCAAGAAGCAGATATCGCGATTCATTTTTGTTAAATACCTTCCGAACTGCTTTATGCATTTATATTTTTTGTGCTTTGATCATTAATTGCTTTGCGCAAGAAACTCCGCCACTAGAAGGTACTGACGGTGGTGTAGCTAACAATGCTGGTGGAACTGTCGGTAAAAAACCTGATGGTGGAACCAATGCCGGTGGTGGGAATGCCACTAGTAATAAAAAACCCACCCAAGCACCGAAATTCATTCACCAGGAAAGGGTTTGGAGAGAAGGTCGTGTGGGTCATGGGACTCAACATGAACAAGTTGGCATAGAGCATTTTCTACAGGTTAAGTACACGCCTTTCGTAAACAATGCCACCTACACCAAATCAGAGACTCGCTCCAAACTTGGCATGGGCTTCGTTTATTACGTAGCAGATAAGTTTTTTCACAGTTTGCTATCAAAGGATCCCCCACTACCAGATGGTAAATAAGAAAATCTTATTTTCATGAATTTATGAAATCATCGTGTTGTATCTGACATCTTTAGGCTATGTGGTGATCACGGGAGATTCACGTATCCATCTGGGTCCCAATGTCAAGAAGAACGATTGGGCGCCTTTGCTTAAGTATTATTGGCCTCTTCTGCTCTTCGTCTTAGCTATACTCATATTAATTATTGCGATGCCATTCATTGCGTAAGTCTTTATATCGATTATCATCAATTTAATCAAAAAAAAAAAGGAAAAAAAAATTTATCGTTGGGCTGCTCGGTTTTGCAGAGTGTGTTATTGCTGCTTTTGCTGCCATCGACGCTGTGGCCGTCATTGTCCACCATGCGATCAGAAACGTGATGCGCGTATGCGCTGCTGCTATGGGTTATTATTGTTGCTTCTAATAATCGGTTTGCTGTGAGTAACCACTAGAGTTCCATCTTATTTGATTATATTACGTAGAAAAATTTTTGTTACTTGTGTGTTTCTAGTTTCGGTGTGATAATCGCGTTCTTGAACAATAAACTGTTGGAGAATGGTGCACAGGAATCATCAAAGACTATTAGACGTAGCAGTAAGGATACTTGCACATTCTTGGAGACAACAGCAGCGCATTTAAGACATTTATACATGAACAATTATCAAGAGATGGAAACCCAACTGATAGATGAGTTAAATAGTACGTCCCGTAGAGTATTATGCGGTTTGCAGAACGCATTTAATTTTTGCTTTTACTTACTCTTGTTGCAGATGCTGACAAACATATCGCCAATGATCTATTGGATGTATCAAAGGCCAAGTCGTTGGAAGGACTAACCCGTATTTTAGAGAATATGCCAAAGGCTATGAATCTAATGTATGAAGCTGATAAACTTGAAAAGGAAATTCGATTTTTCGGATCACAACTAAGGGATGGTATGTGCTTGGGATGCAAAATCGCAGTATGGTTGAATTGTACATTTATACATTCTATTGCAGCTCTACGTGGTGTTAAACGCGATATCAACTTTATACGTTCTAGTTTGTGCCGTGATTCAATATGTAGTGGCTTGCTGAGCTATAATATTGAGTATTTGGACTCGGGGTGCATGCATTATGACACTGTAATTAAATTCAACTTGTTTTTGAACCGAATAACATATTTCCGTTTCTTAAAAAAAGGTACCCAACTCAACGATTTATTATGAAGCCATGAAGGAAATAATCGAAGGGAAGTACGATGATATACCAAAAAATGGGTATAAAAATTTGGAATCTATAAACCAAAATATAAAGAATCACCTGCAGTTTTTAGTGCCTCCGATAATCAACGATGTTCGCAATGGCTGTAAGTATATAGATGATTATTTTAGCTAATAGTGATCGTGCCAATAAGCATCGTATATCATATCCTACAGATGATATGATGCGAGAGCAAGCCGAAATTCTGAAGAGTTTAATTGATTCTGTTATAAATGATGTGAACCTGAGAACTATGCGTTCTATGGACTCTTTTGATGATGTCTATACGAAGTTTGGTCCTTACAGGAATCTTACAAATCTCGTTGTGTGTTGCCTGCTGCTTTTGGTAAGTGTGTAAGCCTTTTGGCATATGCCATCTCTGTTACCGATCTCTCACGCAGATTTTACTCTGCTTGATTATTGCCTTGCTTTGTGGTTGTTGTGGCAAGCGACCGCGCGGCTACCGAGATGATACTTGCAACAAAGGCACTGGCGCAACATGTTTGCTGATGTAAGTGCAACGAATATTGTAATTTTCACTCGTGAACAAGATCTGAATAACACTAATTTTTGTTTTTGCAGTGCCATGTTACTCATTTTTCTTACATTTTCTGTAATAGCGTTGATTGGTTTAATGTACTTCGTATTTAGTTTGCTTGCCTACGAAGGCGCCTGCGCACCCCTGCGGTTGGTATTATATGTTTTTTTGTTTTTACAAAAAAAATGATTTGAATATATCTTTGACTTTGCAGTGACAAAGATAATAACGCGCTCTTTAAAAAACTTGATGATTCGATTGATTTGGCACAGTTCCTACCAAAAAAAACGTGGGACAAAGGCGACGAAAGCAATGCATTCGTTGAGAAAGACAGAGAAGAAAATCCACTACAGCCAATACGCATGTCTACGACTATTAAAGCCTGTCAAGCTAATCAGAGTATTTACGATGTGTTGCAAATGAACAATCTCTATTCTATGCAAAATTTACGCTTGATAAAAGTGGTACGAGAAATCGAAAAAGACATTGCGGGTCAATCAGAAGTCAATATAGATTTTTCACTATTGGAGATAATTACGCCAGATGAATATATGAGACTGCATGATATGCGCAATGGCAACTTATCAACTTATCATAGTCAATTGTATAAACCTGTATTGTGCGAGGATCCTAAGAAAGATAGTCTTGTATCTTTGGCTTTAAAACTTGATGAACTAGGTTATGAGCTGCGTTGGGAAACGTATGCTGAAGCTCAGGTTTCGATATGGAATCAAGCATTGCATCTAAGAACCTACGAGCAGGAACTGCGCAAACCACTTGCGAATAAAATGCAAGAGCTAAAAAAGATATTGAAGGAAATTGATGAATTAATTCTCTATCAAAATTTAAACTTTCAAGATTCGATTGGTGCTTTGTTAAAGCAGCTTGAGGAATCGCAGAATTATATAAAGAAATATGGTAGCCTGTTAATAAACGAACTTTCACATAATTTAACGAATTTTGTAATGGAAGAAGTTGAACGTTACCGTGATATGGTCATTGACGAGTCGGAAAATAAAGTTGGCTTGTGTGAGCCGCTTGCATATATATATAAAAGCAGTGTAGATTTGGTGTGCAATCGTTTAGTTGAACCAATGGTATGCTTCCACATCGAATAGCCTCTTGAAATTATGGCTACTCAATTCTTTCCGCTTTATTTTTTAGAGTGGTTTTTGGCTGGGCACCCTCCTATGCTGTCTACTGTTTTTGCCTATACTTTGGGTAGCACACAAGTTGCAATGTCTTTATAAACGTATTGATCCATATGCGGTGCCAGTAGCCGCAGTTGTTGGCGGGTATGTATTGACTTTATACAATTTATAATATATATATATAAAATTTTTTTGTTTGTACATTTTTGTATTTTGTTTTTATGCTATATTTATTGCATGAGCGTTTGCGTTGGCATATGTATCTTGCGTTTTGCCTAAATATAATTGTGTGCATGCATTTATGGGTCAATCTCTTTGTAGTTGTCTTGAATGCAACACTGGAAGAGGTATCGGTGGCGAGACACAATCAAACGTTGATTCAAGATCAAAGGTCGTAATTGATGTTGAAGTCGAACAAAATACCATTATTTATGCGCAAGAATATCAAAAAAGCAAAGTTGACTAAAATGCCGATTTAAACGTTATTTTAAAGCAATCCTTTCAATTCACAAACAATTCAACTAAACAATTTATCCTTTTTTTTTTTTTGTGTGTGTTTAAAGCAATAAATCAACTTATATATTTATTGCCTGCTAATAAATATTTTATAAATATACGTATATAAATATAAATAGTTTATTTTGTATACTTGGCTAAATTAACACATTTTGCACATTTTTCAGCGACTACTTATACGACGCCTACAGTGAGCATGATCAGATACCCATGTCCAGGTAAGCAAAAATCTTGTTGTGTGTTGTGTAAATGAATAGCAAAAATTATTCATTTTATCCACAGTGCACATAAGAAACGTCGTAAAGGCTATGACCGCCGGCGTGAATACGATTACTATGATGATGCATCGCCGGGCATGTCCGCCCATGCACCGGCCACTGCTAACATGCGAGACTCTCGTTACAAAGACATGGCGCCACAGTAAGTAACAAGTAATTCCTTCCCAAAGTGGGTGTGGGGTATTGAAATTCAAAGATATACTAATCTGCGCTTTGGCCATGGTGCTGCATGTAGTTAGCTATTTAAAATTGGAATTTTAATTTGATTAATGATGGTAATTTTCTTTAGTTAAGTTAGAAAAGAATTCGTGCTCTGATTGTAAAAATTAACAAGAAAACAAAAATTTAATTACACAAATAATATAAGCAACTAAGCGCATAAAAGTAAGCCAAATTAAACAATTTGTTATTTAATTTAAAATTTGTAATTAATATAAAAAATTACGTAAACTTTTTTTTTAATTTATTTAGAACTAAGAATGGGGCTATTGATACAAGGCCAAAAGCACTGACGGCAGATGGCTTTTTTTAGGTATAACAACTGCGCTTTATACTACTTGTTGGTAAACAAATTGTGTGTGGTATGTGTGTGTATGATTGTGGGTATTTGGGTGTATGCGTTGACGTGTGTGAAAACCGTTGCATATCAAATAATGTTACATAAGGCCCCTTTCATGACAAAAACAAGAGATTCATTGTTTTTAGTGATTTCTAATGGCCTAACCGTCACCGTAACCGACATTGCAAAATAACTGTTTCCTTTTAATTATCTTCATGCTGTAATAATAACTGCATTCTACAAATAATTTTTTTTATTTATTATTAAGTGTGGAACATTTTGTGATTTTTTTTTTGGAATTCCTTTTCATTATTTTTCTTATAGAAAATTCATACATAATTTAAAGCTCAAACAGTGTAAAGAAATTATTAACAATTGCCTTTTTTGTTCTGATATACTCAAAATCAACAACAGTTGTGTGTTTTTTATACGGTCACGAGTTGTGAGCGTGTGTGTGTCTGAATGTAAACTCGCATACCTGCATAAATAATGTTCATATCTGACTGGACTTGGAATCGCTTTTTGTCGCTTCAATTCATGTTTTCAGCAACGTAATTAAAAAATGTTGGGCATAAATCATTATCCACCTGCGCGCATTAATTTTCGTTATCGCACAAACTACTAAGCCATAAAAAATTAATCAAAATTAGAATCGTTAGTGAAAGCATCAAAAATTTTTGCTTATTTTTATATGATGGCTTTCTATTGTTTTAACTACGTATGTGTATTTCTGGTCTTGTATAAATAACCATTTCTAACTTGGCACAGCATAGTGACATACGCCAACTTAACTAAATATTATTATTTTTTGTTTGTATTTATTTATTTACTATTTTAATATTATGTAAATTATTTGCTTAAAGAAAGAGAACTAACTACTAACTAAACTAAAAGCAAATATAACATAACACAGATATTTAAAAAAAAAATTGGTGTCGTCTTTACTAAATACGTGATTCACAAAGTACATGTGTGTAAAAATTTACACGAATAACATCTGTTGTTTTTTTACCTTAAATTGAGAAACATAAATTATATTTATTTATTTTAAAAAATGTAGACACTGGGACAGCGAACCACCAAGGTACCATAATCCGCCAATGGCTCCGCCAGCTTCCGAATACGAACGCCCACCGCCATATTATTATCCGGGTGCTGCCGAGCAGGACTAATTGCTTTTGATTGAGCTGCATTTCTAAGAGCCGAAAAATAAAACAATATGAAAAGCAAACATAACAAATAAAAATCTCAATTTCGATAAACACAAAGTAAGGATAAAAAAAATTTAATTAGAAGTTGGATTCATCGCGTGGCATAAGAACAGCAAGATCATAAACAATAACAAACACAACAGCTTTAAAACGCATGCATTGAATAATTTTATAATTTTGTTATTATGATATTATCATTATTAAGAAGTAAATATTTTTGTTCTTAAGTTATTTTACATCAATATTATTGAAATGAATAAGTAAGACTGTAATTTTAGTTAGTTATTTTGTTCTTGACTTCACCTTTATTATGTAAACAATTGCATTAGGTTAATTACGCAAATTAATTTCTAAAATATAAACTCATTTACGATAAAAATTTATTTTGTGCATATGATTTCTTAATTTATAAGCGCCGAGTACATGCGGACACTAAACGATATGTCATTGGGTAGTGAAATATAGTAATATTTTAACTGAAGGAATCCGCAAGTCTACATTTAAAATGTTGCCAAACGCATAAAAAAGAAGAATAAAATATAAACTTATAACCAAGTATGATGAATGCATTTATATAAGAAATTAAAATACAAAACAAATCCAAAAAATAGAAAGAATCACTTGAAGAAATCAATCAAAAATGTATTGCAAAGATCTTAACGCTGAAGGCGGAGAAGTTAATCAAA